>VZRO01006135.1:363169-747654 GCA_013397915.1 Daphoenositta chrysoptera
TTTTTATTTTTTTTTTTTTTTTTTTTTTTTTTTGGAGGCTGTTCAATGATTTTCTAAGAGTTTGATAAGAGTAATTTTTGTTTCTCTGTCTGTTATAGGACTGTACTACCACACCTCTCCATTTATCACCCTATTATACTAATCACTTGCTTAATTAAATGTTCTGTGCAATAGCAGTACCCAATGTGCATAACAGATAGCAGTGCAGAGAATGTCACAGCGAGATATTGGGCTTTAGTGTTTGAGCTATCCAAAGTCTTCCACCAGGGCTCAGTGCTCCTCCGTGCTAAAAGAGATTGTTTTTCCCCCACTGCCCAAGACTAGGGCTGCTTCCTTTGTTCACTTCCCCAACATTCTTCCCCAACAAGGGGCCCAGGCAGGTTCCTCAGCTGCTCTGTCACAAGCTCTTGTCTGCCATCAGGATAGGTGGACATAATGCAAAGGACTTGCAAGAATTATCTGTGAATCGGATCTTTAGATTAATGGGGTTTGAATACCTACTTTAATGCTAAGATGAACAATAAAAAAAAAAATCATGAACACCAGAGCTGCTTATGTTCTGGGTCATTCTCTGTGAAACCCAGATTTGTGGCTGAGAAGAAGCACCTGTTTCTTCTGCTTATATGTGGCCCTTAGACCCACGTCAAATTTTTTTCCTTGCTGAGTGTCTTAGCTGCAATTAACTGTGAACTGTGTGGTTTCTCCCAGAAGGCAATGAAAGTGTTTGATAAATTGAAAACCACGATGACTGTGGAAAGTAGGCGTGGACAAGGCTCACTCCCTTTACGCCTCTTTATTAATTGACTCTGTGTGTGGTTGGATACTTCCCACGCAGATTGCAGTTTGCAGTGTTGTGTGAAGCCATGGATATATTTTTTGCTAGCTCAGCTGCATTTGGCTCTAGATGAAGAGGATAGCAGCTGGACAGTGTTAAACTATGTACGGAACAGAAATTAACTTCTTTATTGTTTCATTATTGTGCCTATAGGTTTCTAGTTCTTTCTGTAGCCTCTACATCAATTTAAGTTCCTCAGTGCTGTGACTGTTGTCACCAAAGATTGCCTGCATACAAAAGCAAGATAATTTTACCATTTGAGAATTCTATTTCCTGTTGCATTACACGTCTTGTATCAGAACATTACCCACACAAAAAATCTGTAGCAGTGTCCTGAATGTGGTAATCAACTTGGCCACCTAATTTGCCACTATGAACATTTCAACCAGCAACTCTGCTGTGTGCACTGGATAGCCATTTAAGTTGCATTTGAGATGTATTTGAGTATGGTTTTCATAAGGGCAGTTCTAGTTCAATGTGAAATCAGCAGCCCCCTGTGACAGGGAGGTCTCATTAGATCACCTGTCACTGAGCACCTTGGGAGACCTGCCAGTGGGGAAGACAAAACCTTTCTCAGGAACTGGCCTGTGGAATATCTTGTCTGGAAAGAAGAGTAACCTGACCATTTTCAGAACTAAACCCATAATTAATTTCTTTCATTTAGGCTCTCCTTCAGCAAGATTTTCCATTCCCTTGCCATCTGTAGGTGGGGAAGCAGATAGGCGTCTAAAACCCCATCCTGTCTTGAACACTGGTGGATAAAGCATCAACACACACCTGTTCATCAATCAACCTATATTCCAAGACAGCAGAAAACTGTTTTACTGCTAAAATGCCAGCTTGAGAATAAGATAAGATAGATAATGAATGTAAATTTCACACATTATATAAGTAGAGGACAACATCTTATTATGTGTGCATAAATCAAAAGTAATATTCAGATTCTGTTCATTCATTGGGCTACTTATTAATGAAAACCTGAAAATCTGTAAAATTGTATATGTAAAATTAGTGATATTTTAATATCAATGTCATAATGGTTATTATAGAAGTCTACTTCCAGGAGAAACTGTATTTCTTATTAATAGGTTGTATAAAACTCATAGGAATCTGCTCTGATTGCTCTACCATCAGTGGAAAAGAAAGGTAGGTCAGGGTAAAAAACCCAAAAATTTCAATTACATTTACAGCAGCAGCTGAAGGGGAACAAAATCAATGAAAGGAGCATACTTATTAGAGACCTGCAGTTGCCATAAAAGTGAAACTAAATCACACTGACAGTGTCTGAACTTCAGATAAATTGCTTTGAATTCAGAATGGGAGCCTGGAGAAATAATGGAAATGATATTGCAGTTGTTGAAGAAAGGGATAGAACTTTTTATATCTGTTGCTCCTCTAGATTTTCTTGGTATTTCAGGGATCAAACACTGATTCATTGTTTTATTATTATTTTTTGTTTCTCTAACAGATGGAACAGTGCTGTCAGTCAGCTTGGCACTGACTGGTTAGAGAATTATGTGGGTTTTAGAGACGCGATATTTCTCTTTGGTAGTCATCCAAGGTGACCCATTGTTAAGCTTTAGTTCTTGTTAAAAACACCTCAAATAACGACATAGAAATGCAAGGGAGATAAGATAAGATAAGATAAGATAAGATAGATAAGATAAGATAAGATAAGATAAGATAAGATAAGATAAGATAAGATAAGATAAGATAACCACTTCAAACTTACTGTTTCAATAACTCATCTAACAATTGAGTTCATTTTCCGTGTCATCTGCACTGAATGGAATCCTCTGCCTGGTCCACATGAATTTCTTTGCTAAGGGCAGCTGCACTTTCCAAATTCACCGTAGCTTTTGGTTTTAAAAGACTCAAACTCTAACTGTCATATTAATTGTTTTAAATCCACAATTTACTTTCTGGAATACCCCTGAAAAAAGCTGCTGCAATCTAAACTTTACAATGATAAATTTTATAACAATGGTTTGGTTTCTTCTTGGATGGAAATTTCTTGCATGGAAGTTGCTCATGATTCTTCTCATTGAGCCCTGAGTTGAAGACCAACCAGTATTCTCAAGTTACTTTTACATATGCAGAGTCGACAAATGAAATTGGGAAACAACCAAAATGCATTGGGAGAGAAGTTTCTCCCATGCTTGTTATGGAACCCCTCATACCAGCATTGTGACCTTGGTGTTGTGTTTTCCAGATTTCACACCATATTTTTGCTTAATTTGAAACACTATACATTGTTAATTGTATTTTTTCCCACTTTTTTAGAACGTATTTTAGATGCTGATAATTGCTAAGATATAAATATTTACAGAGTTATGAACTTTTGCTAATACCAATGGGTTATGCCACTTTATTGATGAAGAAAGAGTTTATCCATGGTTGCCCAAGAACTTCACACCACTTTTGTGTGGAAAGAACCTAACCTCTGGACTAAAATCCTAGCTACTCTACACTGCAATGAAACTTAAAATGCTACAGTATTCTTTAAGAAAATGGAAAACCAACTTGTGATATGAATGCAATTGATCTAAAAACTACCTTTATCAATAGCGTGACTATAACACCTCTTTTTATTAAACAGGTTATATTTATATATAAATATATATTATATATATAGGTTGTACTGGAAAACCAACCAAAAGGAGTTCAGATATTACCATAGACTTGCTGCAGTGCAAATTGAATCTTTCTGTGAATGTATGTGTGTATGTATGTGTGTGCTGGGGATGCAGAAAAGATGTTAAATAAGAAGTCTGTCATTCCATTTGATTTCCTTCAAGTCTTAGGAGAATCTGAGTGCTGGATGGCTTTATTCATCCATTGCTTCAAAGAAATGAGCTTTTAAATCTTCTCTGAGTTTACTTCAGCTTGAAATTCAGTATGACAGATCACTCACTGTAATTCAATGTTTATTTCATTTCTAACTTAAAAAAATTTTGCCATTTAAAAATCTTCCATAACAGAAGGTCTTTCCAGGCATTAATTGTCTGGGACAAATGGGGAGAAGTGTACAAGTCTGTATTACTGAATTGTCACATATTTACCAATTTTTAAGATCCAAAAAATACTGATAATTTCACCAGTAAATAAGCACTACTTCCTTATCTTATTCTAATAAAATTAATAATACCTTTATGTTAAAGGGTTGACATAATTGAGTAAAAGGATATTACTGAGACTGTGAATTGATTCACAGGATAATTTATGATTATGCATTGTGGACTATCTTCATGAATTTTTCTTCTCAGAATGGCTGATGATTTGTTTCTAAGGTGTCTCACACCATTTGTACTGATCAAGTGATAGAAAGCAAAGTTGGATTGCTATGCAAGTAGTATCCCAGAACAAATGATGCAGTCTCTTTGGTGAAGAGCGGACTATTTAAAAGAGTTGTGTAAGCTCCTGGATAAAGTAAAATGTGGAGTTCACTGTGTGTGAAGGACTGTCTGCAAATTTGTGAGAGTGGGTGTTTGGGTGCCCATATGTTGAACAGTTTGCCTATGAGTGTGCGTGTACTCACACACCATAGTTAACAATTTACTAGAACTCATACAAAATTTGATTACTGTGAAAAAAATTCCAATATTCTTGTTATTTAATGGAAAACAATGTGCAGACATTCAGGGCATTTCATTTGGAATTAAAATAAAAACTCTGTTTGTCTTATAAAACCTTGACTACTTGAGATGTGCCAGATCATGATCCATCTTTTGATGTATGCTACTGATTCTTTGCATTCTAAATGAGTTCTCACCTAAACTATGGGATTAAGTCTTCTTTATAATCTCATATGGATATGATTAGGCTTTCCTTGGTGTTTTATTTTTTTTGGTAATATTTACATTTCTTCTGTATCCTGGCAATGAATTTGTATAGCAGCATATTTCACCACCAGACTTGCATGTAGCTGTACGGCATGTCCTTTAAAGGCAAATATTGTTGAGAACTTTAAATGGTTTGTTTCAAGAGGTGCATTCTGGAGACATATTTAAAAAATGGCTGGAGCGTACAAAGAGGCATCTTTTAAGATGGTATTAAAATGTTCATGTCTGTCTGCATTCATCTTGTCCCTCAAAATCAAAGAACTGTTATCCACACTGATACCATTTATATTTTTCTGAGCTTTTTTGGTGTTCTTCATTCCCTCCCCATGCTGGTCCCATTTTTCATCTGGCAAGAGAGAAATGTAATAATAAACCATTGGTGTTCACAATGATGCACTAAAGAAACAGCCATAAGGTTATTCAAGAGTAGATTTTACTAGGCTGACCCACTCTAAAAGCCAGTCTTAATAGATTGTATAGGCTGGAGAATTTGTTGACACACTTTTTCCATCTGGAATCCATAGCTGAGATATTCCTAGAAGCAGATAGTCCTCAACCTGCACATCAGAGAAGCAAAACAAGGTAAGGGAAAGACAAGGCAAAATAGGGAAAGGAAAAAAAGGCAAGGCAGAAAAGGAAAAGAAGGGGAAAGGAAAGGAAATGAAAGGAAGGGGAAGGGAGGGGAGGGAAAAGTACTTCTGTGATTTATACATTGAATCTTCCATGGCTTTATTTTTTATTATCTCAAGGGTTTGGTCCATTTACATGGCAGATGGTCAGAAAAAGATTTCTGATTCTATTGCTGGAAAGGAGGCTGATGTGCAGTGGCTCATTAAGAAAAACATTGCCATTAGGAGCTTTATTCTGAAATGAAAAGTATCCCTCTGGTATGAAGACCAAACCCATAACTCCATGATAATATAGAATGAAGGGAGACTAATGAAATCTCAGTAGATCACCAGCAGTGGAAGAAATTTGAGGCTGTAATGAACCCTGAAATGCTATCTGGCTTGCCATATGAAGTGATTTTTGACACTTAAAAAAAAAAAGAAAATTCTGTGGATCGGCGATGCTTCAGAGAATAGAGGATGCCTCAGGCTATGCTTCATTCTTCCTAGACACACGTACATCACATCTTACCATTTAACATTAAATAAACCATCCAAAGAATAAGTAAAATTAATTAAGTATATTGCTATAATGTTTTCTCCTCTCATTTATTCAAATAAAACCTGTTAGTTGGAAGAGTTGGAAGCACAACAAAGAGCTGCTTTGATTTTAACTTCAATTGATGCCTGACATGGATCACAGTATAAGTAGAAACCTTTGGTTGAAGACCTTTATTGAAGTATTAAAAATAATTTCTCATCCCACTAAACGTTCCACCAAAGTGGTTTTTCAGTTAGATTCCAAGAGTGAGAAGAATAATGATCTACTTTAAGGATAATATCTATCAGACAATTTTACATGGCAATAAATGAATGAAAATTTAATGTTAGTCATTTTGATCCAAAATTTCTTCTATGCATAAAGCTGCAGCATAATGCTGTGTAGGAAGGGTTGGATGTGTTTTAACCTCATAGAAAACTTCCCAGTCAGATGAGGCATATGCTGTCCTCAGAACATATTTTTCTTCTCTATCTGTCTTGCAATGAATGTATCTGGAGGAATTATCTAAACATTTAATATATGACTCTATGTACAGTAAATTGAATCAAATGACACTTCAGTTGTGTTGTCATATCTGGTCAAATAGAAAGTACTTTCCAGTCATCCCACAACCCCTTCCCTCAAATTCCACAGGTTAAGGTGAGAATGCCTAAAATAAGTGAAGAATCTTTATCTTCCTGCAGCTAGTTTCTAGAGGAAATTATATCCTCTTCATCTGATACAAAGAAAAATTAAAATTAGGCTTCAAGAGATGGTTGGAGATTATTTTTTTTTGAGACACCACCCTTTAGAAGTACTAAAATAGTGGAGTTTCAGTGGAGAACTGAATTTATCTAGTTCAACAGAGTTCTACTAAATAATTTTACTTTCACAGGTAAGATTGTGCAGCTCAAAAGTGAGACATAAGTTTCTGAATTGCTTGAACAGCCCGTTCATGGAAAGCAGATGGTCAGTTAAAACACGGAAGAAAAAGAAATTGGCAGGGGTGAAAATGCTTAAAATTATATAAGCAAACAATTTTGATTAACAGCTGCTTCATGACTTAGCTGAAACCTATGCTGACAAACATTGCTTGGCATAAAGTCAATACAGATAGGCATGGAAGAGAGGCATGTATATATGATGCTGTTTAAGTACAGGTACTACTTATTTGATAAACTGTTGAGCTGCAAGATAAGCATTGTTATTAATTTATCATGCAGTTTCAATTGCTTTCTTACTCCTGCTCATTTATCTGCCTTGTCTGGATTTGTGCACAGGATTGGGAAGTGGAACTGGAATATGACTTCACATGACATTGTTGTCTGTCTGGTGAAAAGAAACAACTCATAGCGTGATGAAATGAGCTCACTTAGGCTGCCCACCAATTTAATCTTACAGATTAGTCTCATGACCTTTCTGTGTGTAAGAAAACCTCTGAAAGAATGCCTAGCTGGTCTCTGGTGGTCTGCCTTTCAATATTGTTTACACACCTAATGTTACAGACAGACATCTGGTGGGATTTTCTTTAGCTCTGAGGCATCAGAATGACAGGATTTAAGAGTCTAAATGCTGCTGCAAATTCTGCCGCTCTTGTCTGCCCTTATTTGCATATTTAGGCACAAAAGCTTTTATTTTTAGAAGTATATAGAAAGCTATTTTTTTTCATAGGAAGGAAGAAAACTAGTATCAGTCAGAGAGGTGTAAGAAAAAAGCTGGCAGTATTCCTTGAATTTAAGTGGTATTTATTCAGCAGTTACTTCTGTTTTCAGAGGCTCATTGGTAAAGTCTTTCTATTGCTTTGCTGAAGTAGCCTGTTAGTAGGATAAATAATACTTCTCTCTTAGTCTCTGTACTTTAGACTCAGCCTGACAAAGTGGAAGATAAAGGTAGAAATAACACAAGTGTATTACATCCACATGTGCAGCCTTTAGCTGATGAAAACCTACCATTGGTATCCTCATTCTTAAATCAATCAGAGATACTGAGACTTTCAATTTAGCTAATTTCTCCCCCTGTTTTGTGTTTGTAGCTGAAAAATCTCTGGGTATTTTTATTACTGAAGCAGCCACCAGGCAACCATTGAAAACAAAAGAAATCATCATGAGGGGTATGATTTTCTCATAGACTGAAGAACAAAGGTTTCCAGTCATCTCTCTTAATATTTATCATTTAACTTTATTTTTCAATTTCAAAAGTCAATTTTACATTTAGTAAGGTAGAACAATATACCATCAGTCTTACAGACAATGACAAGCTTCAGCAACACCTTATAGTACATAGAGGCTAAACATACAATGCAGAAAGTAACAAAAAAGTAGAATATTCATCTATTGAATAATTTGAACTATGCATGGAATGGAATGGAATGGAGTAGAATAGAATAGAATAAGAATAGAATAGAATAGAATAGAATAGAATAGAATAGAATAGAATAGAATAGAATAGAATAGAATAGAATAGAATAGAATAGTTCCAGCTGGAAGGGACCTTCAGTGATCACCTAGTCCAACTACCTGATTACTTCAGGGCTGCCCAAATGTTAAACCATGTTCTACATGGGAAGACTTGGGGCATCAACCACCTCTCTCAAGTAAGCCTGTGCCAGTGTTTGACCACCCTCCTCGTGAAGAAAGGCTTCCTGATGTCCCATCTAAACTTCATGTGTTGCAACTTTGAGCCATTCCCACTGAATCCCAGGGAGAAGAGTTTAGCACTTCCCTCTCCCCATGCTTCTCCTAGGGAAGCTGAAGGGAGTCATGAGGTCACCCTCAGTCTCCTTTTCTCCACATTAGACAAGGTCAAAGTTTTCAGCCTCTCCTCAGAGGATACACCTTCCACCCCTCTCCCCAGCTTGGTTTTCCTCCTCTGGAAGCATTTGAGGACCTTGACATCCTTCTGCAGTGGTGGGGCCCAGCACTGTACCCAGCTGAGGCCGCACCAGTGCTGAACAGAGCAGGACAATCCCCTCTCTCACTGTCTGGCCGTGCTTTGTTTGATGTGCCCTAGGAGGTGGTTTATCCTCCTGGCTACCTGGGAACACAGCTGACTCCTCTAGAGCCTGCTGTCAAACAGCATTCCCAGGTCCCTTCCTTCAGGGCTGCTCTCCAGCCCTTCCTCTTGCAGCTGAGACCTGTGCCAGGCATTACTGCCTCCCAGCCATAGAAAAACAGCACCTGGACTGGTTCAATTTCATGCCACTGACGATTGCCCAATGATCTAATCTATCCAGTTCCCTCTGCAAGGCCTCTTGTCTCTCAAGAGAGTCAACAACACCTCCTAACGAGGTATCATCAACAAGCTTGCTAATGGGGCATTCAAGTCCTGCGTCCAGATCATGGATCAAAATATTGACCAGCCCAGAAGGGAGGATTGAGCCCTGAGGAACACCCCTGGTGGCTGCTCAGTGTAGAAGGATGCTGCAAGGGGCAGTAACAAAAGCATTGCTAAATGCCAGAAAACAACCACCACATTCTCTTCATCCTGGGTGGGTGACCCTAGCCTGAAGGAGATGAGACTTGTTAAACAGGACTTCCCTTTGTGAACACATGCTGACTGTGCCTGATTGAGTTGTCCTTTAAATGCCTTTTGGCAGCACCCAGTCTTACTCATCTCCTCCACAACTTTTCAGGTGCTGAGGTTAGACACATAGGCATATAGGTTGCTGGGTCTTCTCTCATACCTTAAACTGGAATACCATGGGCCAGTGTCTAGTCAGTGAGGAGTTCCTCAGACTGTTCAAACTTTTGGTAGCTGATGGAGAAAATTCCTGCCATAGCATCCCCCCTGTACTTCAGTTCTCTGGGACACATCCTACCAGGCCCCATGGTCTTGTGAACATTCTGCTGATACATCTGCTCTCTGACAAGTTCAGTGTCCAAAAAAATGGGAAGTCACTGATTCCACACTCGTGGGATGAGGCAGTCCAAAGTCTATCAGGATAATTAAAGACTGAGGCAAAAAAAAAAAAGCACTGAATGTCTCACTTCATCTTCAGCCCCATTTGTCAGGTGACCACCTCTTGTTGACATTATGAACAAGCATCACTCCAGTATTTTCTTAGGCCTCCTCTTGCCATTAATATCTTTAAAGACCTCTTCATGTTATCAGACACAAAACTGGCCAGTTTCAAACTGGATAGAGCCTTTCATGCCTTCCTTTGGCATACACACACACCACAGGTCTGTTATCTTCCCACCTTGCCTCCAGAGATCCTACAATTCCTTGTCTCCTCTGTAGCTTTGTGAGGACTTCCCTGCTCAGCCCAACTGGCCTTCTTGCTTGCCTTAGGGCACTGTGGAATTTTTTCTTGTTTCTAAAATCAGGTTCTTAAGATTGACAAGTGCTCATTGTCTCCTCTTCCAACAGATTCCTAGGCTACTCTGCTAAGTAGCTCCATGGGAAACTTAAAGTTTTCTTTCCTGAAGTCACAACTCTGATAAGATTTTATCTCGTTACACTGAAAATGTTAAACTCAACCACTCCATTAGGACTACAACCAAGATAACCCCTTACTGACTTATCCCCACAGCTCCTTATCTATTCACAAGCAGCAAGTCTAAGATGATATCTTTCTTTGATGATTCATTGAATACATGAGACAAGAAGTTTTCTTCTACAATCCAAGAATTCCCAAGACCTGCTCTTTGCAGCAGTATGGTATATCCAGTTGATGTCTGCAAGCCAAAGTCTCCCATGAGGACAAAGGCTACCAATCTGGAAATTTCTCCTAATTTCCTGTAGAATAACTGATTGCTGCTTACATCCTAGCTGGATGGTTGGTATTAGACCCCCTCTACATCGTCTCCTTTGTCTTCTATTCCCCTAATTCTCATCCAGAGGTTCTCAACCACGTCACTGCTTACTGTAAGGGCTGTGCCATCAAACCTCTCCCTTATATAGTCTGACACCTTCGCTTAAACCTGTTTAGCCTATCCTTCCTGAACAGCCTGTAGCCCTCCATCCCTGCACTCCACTCAGGGGACTCATTCTACCAAGTCTCACTGACAGTGGGATTTTAGGCTTGGGAGCTGACAAATCCTTCCATTTCATCCTGATTATTTTTCTCATACAGTATGGGATTGTGTACCAGAATTTCAGATGTGCTCCTGCGCCCTCTGCGCTCCCAGGAGCGGTGTAAATGTTCCCACTAGATTTCCATCCCCTGGTGATGCCATGGCAACCCTTGGCTTACCTACTGCAATCCTTTTGATATCCCTTTCTACCATCAATTCTAGTTTAAAGACCTCTTGATTAGCTCTGCTCACTTATGTTCAAAGGCCTGTTTTCCCCATCAGGACAGGCAAATCCTGACAGGATCCAACATACCTTGTCTCTTGAAGGCTCTTCCACGGTTTAAAAAACCCACAGTTTTGTGAGAGGTGTAAGTTTTGGAGACAGGCATTGATATACTGGCCTCGATAATGTCTTCTGACATCTCCCTTAATTACTATGCGGATTGAGGAAAATACTTCTTGTGCTCCCATATTTTTCCCCACTCTTTGCAAGGCTCTGAAGTCTCTTTTGATCAACCTCAGACTTTTGTTTGCATGGATGCATAAAGCCATAAGGAGCCACATAAAGCCAAACCCAGTGTGTTAAAAAATACTGTAGTTTCTCCAAGAAAAATGTAAATACTCCCAAATTTGTGTGAGATTTGCAACCCTTCCTTGATAAACCTTCTCTGTCTGGATTTTGGGTGAGGAGGGAGGAACAACGCTCAGCTATAGGAGGACTATTTTTGATTTCCTGTCGGTTCATTACCATCCCTTTTCAGAAAAAGAAATTCTACAGTATTTAAAAAAAAAAAATTGTTTTGAACTCATCTTTAAATCCTTGGCCTGGCTGTGTGGTGAACTTAGATGCAACCCAAAATGCCTACTTATTTTTCTCTCTTAAAAATGCTGTCTGCACCTGTATTATGCAGCCAGTCTGTTTTAAAGAGAAAAGTGTGTTAACATCAAAGCACTGTCACTTCTTGTTGAGGGCACTACAATTCCACACAGTCAGAGGTACTGGACAAGTACAAGAAATCTCTATTTATGAATACAAAAATATGGAAATTGCCATATTTTTTTTAAGCCTACAGGCCTATAAAGAGACAGATTCTCTCTCTGATGTTTTTTTGGAAAAGGAAGCATAAAACCAGTGCAAATATGTCTGATACTTCACCCTAATAAGTGTGTAACCTCCAACTCTTTACAGTGCATAGCATTTCCTGGACCTGCTATGATTTGTCTACTTTAAAAACTTCAGTGGACCTGTCTTCCAAGTGCATAGCAAATTCTCTCTTGAACCCATTTGAACTTCTTTTGTTCAAAGCATCCTTTGTCAAAAGGTTTTGGGAGTGATTTTGTCAAAAGACTTTAGAAAATTCAGACTGTAAAAAATGAAATGCTTTATGAATATCTTTGTTTATCTCTTCAAGAAACCCCAAACCATTTTTAAAGCTGGATATTTGCTTAGAAAAGTAGTCTTGCTTGTTCTAAAGTAAAACATATATCTAGACATCTACTAATTAATTTTGTCCATTTAATGTGATGGGTCCTGATTTTGTTTCCTCTTTTAATATTGTCAATTTGAATGCTGCATTTCATACCTTACTGATGGATTTGTTTCAGTTTATTTGCTGACCATGTTCAAAAGTAGGATCCATTGTCAATCTTGCTGTTTTATGAGGTTTAAAGTTCTTATTTTTTCTTTTTTTGTTTTGTTTTGGTTGGTTGTGTGTTTGTTTGGGTTCTTGGTTGTTTGTTTTTTTCTCTTTGTGAGAGCAGTTTATTACATGATCTGGGTGCCTTTTAAAATTAAATATTTTTTTAAAAATCAAGTCAAATATTCTACTATTTTAGAGTCCCACAAACAATATTTTGAGCAATGACTCTTTGATTAATGATAATAGTCTAAACCCTGAAACTTTCCAGTTAAATTCAATTACTGAACTCCTACTTGGTAATTAAATCCTGAATGCTCTTTGTGCAGTTTCTTGATCTTAGTTGGTGACTTGTATTATTTTTAGTTTCCTGTCTCTCATCTGGTCCTCATTTATCACATAATACCCAACTGATTAGGAGTAATTTTGCTGCAAAACCATAGCTTTTTTATTTTGGCGGTGTACTTTGTGTTTGAGGCATTCCTTTCCCTCTCCTCCCACTTCCACCTTTGAGTTTTCTCCTCCCACTTCCACCTTTGAGTTTTCCAGTGCACTTGTCTGAGGTTTAAGTATTACATTAACTGACATTAAACAAACCATTTTCCAAGGCTACAGGCACTAGAGCATAACCATAGCTCAGAAATGGTCTTCCTATCCTTCCTGTGATTCTGTTTAAATACAGCAGGAGTGGGACAGGAAAATTGGCTCTGGCACCTTCCCTGCCTATTATTAAAGGTCAGAACCCCACAATGAACTGTAGTACATAGAACAGCTTTTGCCACCTGCAGAGCTTTCAGACCTTTGTTAATTTTATGGAGATTGGCCAAAGGCTATGGAAGACAGAGTCTCAAGTAAAAGCATGTATCTGTGCATGGGCTAAAAGGAAAGTATGTTATAAGTAATGATGATGAGAAAGAAGTCAGTGAAAAGCATAGAGAAATCAAGGAAATTCATGGAATATAAGCAGGGGATATTGTCTGGATAAAAAATGAGGCAGGAAGAGGTGGGAGTGGTCTTGTGGAAAAGCGGGAAAATCATCTGTAGTATGTCTTTGTATTGGACAGAAAAGCTTCAAAATTAGAGTGATGTTATCCTGCCATAAAACTTTCAAGCCTTCCTGCTATGGGTTGCTTCTTCCTCTCCTCCAGTACTTTGTCAAGACTGATGAGTCATGGTACATTTACTCCAGCTAAAACAAACTTTGAATTTAGAACTTGAGTTCTTTCATATATTTTTCTGTCTGGACTTTCAAGATTTACACATACTGAGATTAATATGCAACTGAACTCAAGAATTCATAGCTGAATATTTTTTATTTTGAAAAAAGATGCATATAACTGGAAAGGTAAATGTATCTTTTTAACCTTTCAGCATAATGGTTTTGGCTCTGCTTTTTATTTTAAATGAGTGGTATATAGCTGTATAGCAGCAAAGTTATATGGAACTTCCAGTGCTGAAGTGTGATTTTTTTCTTTAATTCAAACACAAGATAATAAGAGGTGAAAAGTGGCCGTTGTTAGTCAGCCAATGAATTGAATTGTTCAAAGTTGTCCTGAATAAATGAAAACAATGAATTTGTAAAGGAAAGGAAAGAAAAATAGCAGCAATCCATGAAGTGGAGATACAGCAAACCAGTTATTTTATTATTTTGACTGAAAGGGGTGAAAATGAGGTAAACAATGGAAGACTTCCACAATAGAGAATACATTTTGCTTGACTGTCATCTACACTGTTTCTGAAAGAAAAAGTCAAATAAATCAAGTCAAAATAACGTCTTTAAGAATCCTGTTACAGTGCTCATGCCAGGTGCAGGAGGCTACATGAAACCAGGACTAATTAGACAGTTTTTTGTGGCCTAGGGCCAATTCTTGAATGGTGTCTCTCACCACAGAGTTTCTTTTCTGATTGCTTATAGGATAACACCACAGCTCACCAACTTACTCCTGGAGAAATTAGATAGAAATATTGATGAACTGCCAGCCCTGGAAACATGACAATGGAATGGAATGGAAGAGAAAGAAAGGAAGGAAAAGGAAAAGGAAAAGGAAAAGGAAAAGGAAAAGGAAAAGGAAAAGGAAAAGGAAAAGGAAAAGGAAAAGGAAAAGGAAAAAAGGAAAAGGAGAAAAGGAAAAGGAGAAAAGGAAAGGGAAAGACTATTTCAGTATGAAGGAACTTATAATGATCATTTAGTCCAACTGCCTGAGGAGGGCTCATCAGAAGTTAAAGCCCACTGCAAAGCTCAGGAGTTGTGGAGAGCATGGCACTGGGTCTGAGGATGCAGAAGCAGGCATACACAGGTTCTTCTGGCAGATCTTTGACTGCTGCCAACCTGAGAGCTGCAAGGACCCAGCACTCAGGACTGTAGCACCAGAATATTGAAAACACAGCAGTTGTGACTTTTCCTGTACTGCTGTAGATTAGTGTTTGCTCTGGTCAAGGATTAAGCTGAGTTAAATGGAGGAGAAATGCATCCCTGTGCTGCTACAACACCGCACCTTTAGGCTGAGTCAATGTATCCTGAATCCTCTGAATCACTGTATCCTGCTTCCAGTAAGAAGTCAGCTGTAAAAAAAGGTGCTTGTTGCACCATTTCAGCCAGTCAGGTGTGCTGGTGGATGCAGAAAAACCCTGCATTTCTCCCTGAGTGGAGGTTTATATCCATGTGATAAAGAAGCTGGTTCTAAACTCAGAAGTTTTTCAGAAATAAAAAGAGATTGACAGGGGAAAGGACCTGATTTTTAGGGTGACAGAGCTTTAGCACTTCCTCCCACACACATATTCACAAGGCAGAGCTGCCTCACTTGTGCTGTACTGCACAGTAGGAAATTATCTAGAACTAATTCTACTATGGATGTTGTCAGAGAAGATATTTTTCCTTGTGACATCTAATATCCCAGCATATCTGTTAATCATGCAGGCAGCATGAGCTATTTCTGAACTGGGAAGGAATACAAGGTAACTATGTTATTACCACAGGCTTGTTTTCACCAGCTGCATGTGTTATTTAAAGCTGGGTTTATGTAAAGAGCTGGGCGTAAAAGGGTATGACAAACAAATCTCGATTATATGTCAGACCTTTAAATAAAATAAATTCTGCTCAGTTGAAATGTGCACATGCAAATTAGTCATTTGGTATTTAACTAACATAGTAATCAATTTAAAGGCTCCAGACATTTAAGATTTTATTTATCCATTTATTTCCTACTGCCCATCTGGTGTGCATGCCAGAAATGGTAATGTTCTACAAGCCAAATGAGAAAAGCAAAAAAAGCAAAGTCAAAAAAACCCAGAAAGCCAGATTCACTCTATAAGGTCTCCCCTCCAGGATCCCTTAAATGGAATTGACTAATTTTTTAATATGATAGGGATAAAAAAATAGGTTGGGGGTTTTTTTTTGTTATTTAAGAAGTGATCAAAGATTCTGATGCTTATTCAAGTAAAGTACACATAGTGCTCTGTCTGCGTGTCATGACATATAATCTTGACCTAGTAAAGTTTATACAGATACCTCTCTCTTCATACAGTGTCCATGATTCTTATTCCAGGTAACAGAATTAAAGATAGATCACACTTTTTCAGGATAATGTTCTTCTAAAATTAGTTATGGAAACCTCAAAACTAGTAACCAGGATGTGAGTTCAGTGACTCCTCCTTTAAAAAAACCAACAAAACGCAGCCAGAGGAGTAAATAGAGCTCCACTTTTATAGTGTCTCAACAACTGGGACACTTATCAAATTGTGATGTTCAAGTCTATATTTTACATGAAAAAATAGCCTAGAATTCTTGAACAGTCCTCAGAGAAGGTTTTGGAAGTTATGTCAACCTGCTAAAAGCTAATTGTTAAGGGAACCAGACATCTCTTGTATTTCCACTCATTCAGTCAGCAAATGCTTAAAAACTCTGTGCTAAATGGAAAAATGACATTGGGCGGAAAACTCATTCACATAAGTTAGACTTCATATTATTATTTTCATTTTGAGAAAGGTAGAAAGGGTCGACATAGAAAGAAATGAAATTTTCATTTCATGCCTACACTACTCGATATTGACTACAACCAGGTGCTGCAGTACTGAGATGCAGGATAAAGCTTGGAGGAACCACACCTGTATTTTCCTAAAAAAGTTATTGCTGCTTTTCTTTTGGACAGAAAACAGAGCTGTGAATCCTCTGTGCAAGCTGTGCTTTGCAGTTACAATGAATGAAGTATCTGAGTCACGGAAAAGAATGAATTTTGATTTGCATAGGTGTCTTGTGCATTTGTTATGGTCTAACATAGGAGGTTCTGAGTTTAGGCAGACACATTTAAACTGGGCTGTGCAAGCACTGTAGCCTTGCATCTACCACCTGGCTCTGCTCAGATCCCTTTGGGAGCAGTGTATGGCAAGCAGCATCTAACTTGAGGTCATGGATTGTGCTCCAGCAGTCAAGTACTTAACCCCATTTGTAGCTGAGTGCCAGGTTTTCAAAGGAATATATCAAAAATCTCTTTCAAATGAAAGGAAACCATGAAGCAGATATTTTTTGACAATGCTTGGTTATCTGTGAAAAACTGAGGAATTTAATAATCAGATAATGAGTAGCTTCTGTTACTTAGACTTGTTTCTAGTCCTGCAGTTTTAGAAGGGCCTAAGGAAATACTGCTGAGATGAAACATGTATCTCTGTATAACAGAACTAAAAAGGTGGAGTAAAGCCTTTTCACTACTGTTTTGCTCCTTTATTCATCAGAAAGTTTGCTTATCTGAAGCACGTGAAAGATTAAAAGTTTTTCAATAAATAATAAATATAAAAGCAGCTTATGAAATATGATGATAGCTAGGTTTGGTTCTCATTGCACACATTTTTGCTACATCACAAAGCTAACACTCTCTCTTCTTTACATGCATAAAATGAACAGTAATTAAAATATTGTTATAGACCTTAATTGTTACAGACCTTAATTTTTACTTTTCAAAAAATGCCTAATTTTTAAGGTAATTAATCTCACTTTCCAAATCCCCTTTATCTAATGTCAAACAGGACCCTTCTATGGTAATT
Source organism: Daphoenositta chrysoptera (assembly GCA_013397915.1). Classification (NCBI taxonomy): domain Eukaryota; kingdom Metazoa; phylum Chordata; class Aves; order Passeriformes; genus Daphoenositta; species Daphoenositta chrysoptera. The sequence goes on from VZRO01006135.1 coordinate 380,685, forward strand.
TTATGTAATGCAGTGCATCTTGTTTACAGTGATACTAATGGCTTTATAATTGGAGAAGAGAATTGTGCACAGGATGAATGAACAAGACAATTTTTGGGATACAAGGGACCTTTGACAACTTATACATCTTGATACAAGCCTCATGACTATAAATATTGAAAATTGGGCAAAATCCTACTCCTCCACAGACCTGCTTGCCGGTAGAAGAAGTCAAGGGGAGTCAGTAACCACTACATCTCTTCAAATGGAGCTGGGAATAGGGCCCTCCTACTGCTCCTGCTTGAGACCAAAGGGCTCAAGTTTAAAGCCCTACTGCCAACCAAACGCTCTGAAATCATCTCAGTAGATGTTTGCTTGAGTACAGGTCTTTACACGGCCTTTATTACGTTACCCCAGTGGCAAAATGTGTTCAGATAAGTCTAAACAAGGAAGTCAAGAAAAATAACTGTCATTCATTATTGCAAAAATTTATAGATTTGTAATTAGCGAAATCTGAAATTATGCACTTAAAGAGTGAAACAGTGATTATATTCAACAGGACAAACTCCTGCTGTGAGGGTACCTTTTTTATTATGTCGTTTTCTTCTATAATAGCCCTGGGACTTTGTTTCTTCAACTGTCTCACACTGTCTGGAATTTTAGATCCTATCGTCTCTGCAGCACTAATACATTTTTATGCAGGAAACACCCGCTTAGTACTGTTAAATCAGGAGGCCAGCCCGCTTTTATATCCAGCTTCTTTGAAAACCTTTTGTTTAAAAGGTAGTGTATGAAAGACACCAATAAAACCTTAACGACCCGTGCTTCCGATCTCAAACAGCAGGAACACTCAAGCAGCTCATTTTCCCTTCCAGCTAAAAACGGCATCACCATGAACATTTCTGCATATCTGTGTTGTGTAAGATATTTTATTTTGAGCAACACAAAATGCAGCACATATTTCAGTGGTAGTCCTGGATATTAACTGTAGGTCTTTCTGATTAAAGGTATATAGTGTTTACCGGCCTAGCACTATCACAAAGTAATCAGAATGGGTCCTCTTTGTGAAGGGCAGGAGAAAAAAACCCTAATTCTTTGGCCTTGGTCATATTTTTGTTCATTGTAAATCTTATTGTGGGTAAAATGTAATGTTATTTGATGATCATTACTGTTCTGATACCCAGCCATACATGGTATAGGCAATAAAAGTCCTTTGGCTCCAGCAAAAGTAGCTGAATACTTGCAGAATATTTGAGTTTCATGATTTGGAGGTGATGGTTGCACCTATCGTGACAGTTAAAATAAAAGCCTTTGTTGGATTTGGTGGGAAAGTGTACCCATCTGAAGAAAACAATAAAAATCTAAGGGTAGTGCAGGATCAAAGTGAGATACAGTTTAACACACAAGAGCAACATCTTCTTGTGCTGTGTTTGAGCTGTTATGGGGAAGATAATCCATTTATTCAAGTTAAAATGGCCAAGGAGTCTATAAATCCACTAGTGCTTTAGTTTTGCAAGTGGTAGTCCTCCCATTTTTCCATCCTCCCATGCCACTTCCACTGTCCTACCAGCCATGGGCAACCTGAACAATGCAACTCCTTACTGTAGATCGAATTTCTCTGAAACTGCTGCACTGACAACACCTTGTTCGATTCTCTTGAAACTTTTCTTACAAGCTATACTGAGAATAAATTAACTTTTTTTTTCTTCTCTTACCTTGTCTATTTGGGAGTATCCATGTACTATTGTTATGTCAAAATTTTACTTTCTTTTCATGAAAGCTCAACAAGCTACAACTCCCTGATAAGAGCAGGCAAAAGAAAATAATTCCACCAGCTCTGACACCACTAAATAGATCTTTTTGGATCTAAGTGCCTTAATCACATGGAAACCAACACTTCTGCATGTGATGAAATTCACTCTCAGTGAACTATTTAAAAAGCAGTGCAGGTGGGATTGACAAGATGTTCCCTGCTGCAACCACAAGCAAGCAATATTGAGGTTTCACATTTCTTTGTGTTTTGATTAGTTGACAACATATAACTGAACTGAGTAAAAAATACTTTCCTTCTTCCATATCTAGAAACCAGCTGAAAAATAAGAACTGGATAGTTGCCAGCTTTCACCTCTGCTCACAAACTGGTTAGATATGGCCAAACATAGGAGTAAGTGCTTTAATGGCTCTCTTAAAATGGCACATCTATTGGTTTTGAATTTATATGCAAGCATATAATGTATTGCTTACATATGTAATACATACATACCCGTTGTATCTGAGGGGTGAAAGAGATATTTTGTCTATCTTGCTATAATATCTCTAATAGTAAACATTTTAAGAAGGAATATAAGAAACAGGGCAGATGGAAAAACTATTCACTCATTATAGTTTGTGGCAGGCAGCAAGTTCAGGATTTTGTAAGCTGGATAGTACATTCAGGTCATTGTTTTGGAAAAGTTGCAGATGCGTTTGTCCTTAATGAAGTTGGCTTATGTCTTTTTGAAGACATTTTATACTCTTTCAGAGTTATGTAAAGAAGTCCTGCACTGAAGCAATAGATTAAGTAAATTTCCTCGTTTTCATAGCAGGTGACCATAAACCTAAGTAAACTCTAATTCAATCTGCAACTTAGCTGTTGATCTTGTTTTGAATGTAACATCAAAAATATATTTAGCGCTATACTTACAATACTTTTGTCTTCTAAGTATCAGGACCATTTAAAATGCCTTAACACCTGAAAATATCAAAGGTAATAGGAACTTTATAAAGTAAATTACTACTACCAAATTAATCCCTTGTGTAACTCTCCTGAAACCAGTGAAGTAACATCAGGGAGGAATTTGGGACATGATTTTTAAAACATTATCCAGCACAAATTAATTGTACACCAAAGGCTTTTAAACCATGTTAGATAAGCTACACAGTCAAGGCTAATCTTATTATAGTGACATAGTAATATTAGAACTACATTACAGAGAATTTAATTCTGCTCCTATGTGGCTTATTTAGGTGCCCATTATCTCCATTTTCTTCCCTAAAGAAGTGCAGTAAAAGCTAAAAACAAACCCACTTGCATCTGTCACTTCAACTTAGTCTTGATTTTGTATTGTAATTTTGATCATGGTCAGAAAAGAAACACAATCAATAAGAAAAGGGTTCTAACTGCAATGCACCTCTGCCTTCTCAGTCACTCTTCTTCCCTCCAAACTGTGTACTGAAAATGGGAGACAGCAAACAGTTAATAAAAAAAAGAAAAAAAGCCCATGTTTGGAGAAAAGTTAGAAATCAGCTAGGAAAACTTACAGCTCAATACATTTATGAATTTGGAAGTGAAAGGAAAGCAGTAAGACATAAAAGAGAATTGATCTTTTTTTGAGATAAAATGAAGGTGTGATTGTTAATGAAAGAGGAAAACTTGGTAATAGAAGTGCCCATGGCAGCACTATCAATTTCAGATTGTTAGGGCAGTGTTAAGGTAGAAAGGAATATAGTCAATGCAAAGAAAATCTTTTATATTTGCTTTTGATATTAAATTCATTCACTGTTTTGTTGTTCCTCACTAGCATTGTTATCCCATGCTGAATTGCTTCTTTAAAGTTCATCCTCTATTGAATGAATGTGAGAAAAAAATTACTGAGAAAGAAAACAAAACAGAAGAGCTGGGGTATGTTGAACTCTAAGATGATCAAAGCATAAAAAGATAGGTCTAAAGAAGCTGATTTTTCTTTTGTGACATAATTGCAGGGAATATTGCAAAATACTGATTTTCAACATGTGATTGGTTACAATAAACACTGTTTACTGAAGGGCAAATTGTGCCTGACAAATTTGGTGTCCTTCTATGATGAGGTTACAGAGGCGGTGAATGAGGCAAGAGCGACTGAGATCAGCTACTGGGACTTGTGCAAAGTGTTTGACACTATCCCACATATCAGCCTTCTCTCCAGACTGGAGAGACACGTATTTTATGGGTAAGGACTTGGCTGGATGGTTGCACTCAAGGTGGTGTGGTCATCAGCTCACTGTCCAAGAGTAGAACAGGAAAGAGTGGCATTTCTCAGGGGTCAGTATTGGGACCAGCAGCGTTTAACATCTTTGTCACTGACAGGGAGAGTGTGATTGAGAGCACCCTCAGCAAGTTTGCAGCCAAAAACACAAAGCTGTGTGGTGCAGGAAGAACTGCTGTCCAGAGGGAACTTGACCCTCTTGAGAGATGGCACTGTGCAAACTTCATGAAATTCAACAAGGCCAAGTGTAAGGCTCTGTACATGGTTTGGGACACTCCCAAGAGCAAATAATAGGCTAGATGGAGAATGGGATTTGCAGCAGCTCTGGGGAGAAGCACTTGAGGGTGTTGGTGGATGAAAATTTGACAAGACCTGGCAATGTACACTGGCAGCCAATAAAGCCTAGCACGTCCTGGGCTGCATCCAGAGCAGCGTATCCAGCAGGGCAAGGGAGGGGATTCTGCCCCTCTGCTCTGCTCTGGTCGGACCCCGCCATCCAGCTCCAAGGCTCTAAATATAGAAAGGACATAGATGAAATCCTGCCTGCTTTCCACTCTTTACCTAATCTCTCTGGATGGGGAGGAACATGGTGTCACAACCTCATCTCAACTTGATTTTAGTAAACATAAAATTATATGCTTGAATAATGAGGCCTTGTCTGGTGCAAGGGAGCTGCTGGCAACAGAGTCAGGCATGGGGTCATGCCAGCTTGCTCAGGGCTTTGTCCCATTAGGATTTCAGGACCCCTGAAGAGAGCTGGAGCCTGCACAGCACCAGGCAGCTGCCACTGCTGACTTATTCCAGGAATTTCATTATCATAATTCAAGAAGTACTTGCTGCAAGGAAAACTAGGAATAGATTCAAATATTCTTTTTTTTTTCTTCCACTCAATAGTGCCTCAGTGTATTGATTAGATTAGATTTATTATTGATTGGTAAAAAGAAAATACAACATAATACAAGCATAATATGTACCCATATCTTTGTGTATGCTGTTCCTTCCCCAGCTCTTCTGAAGATGGTGATCTGTAGAATTCTCACAATGGGTATCTCATGGCATGGTGTTCTGGCTCCTTCTTTTATTTATTTGGTGCAAAACGGCCTATAAATCTATTATAGAATAGCAAAGAAAAGGTTCCTTCACAAGGAGGACCTGTGGATTAGTGCAGAGAGCAAGGAAGGCCTTTCCTGTGGGATGTTGGATCCTCATTTTAAAGCAGAAGGAAGAATTTGAGATGTGACTGTAAAAAACATATTCTATTCACAATCATCTGACATTTTCCTGGGGATTAGAGTCATCATTAACTTAGTGTGTTTGGGTCTGTTGTAGCACATACTGATGCTCTTCCCCTGAGCAAAATTTTTAGACGAAGTCAGAATTATTGTAGGACGTAGTAGATTTCATCCACAATACAGGCTGTTAGGAGATTGCTACATGGAAAGGTCAGTCTAAAGCTTACTAGTGGACAAAAAAAAGCCACCATGTTACAAATTATTAAGAAACGGATAGTGGAAGTTATTAAGCTGCTGAAATGCACTCTGATATCTTCAATACTGACTATAACTTAGTTTCTTATCCAAGACACTGTATTAGAATTAGAAATGTTTCAGAGTGAGGCAGCACCCAGCTGCACTAACTGAGCAGAGCAGCTGATGCTAAGGACCCTACACCTACACTGTAGATATCTTGGGAGTTCTTCTTCCAGCCGAATATTTCTACTATGCACACAGTTCCAAGCTTTCTGCTAGTTGCAAACCTGCTCAGGTTGATTTTTTTTTTTTGTCTGGAAGAAATATTATGCATCAAAACTGTTCAGTGTGGAGTGACTGGTACGAACAGGGGATTTTCTTCAAATCTGTCTTTACTGTTGGAATCAAAATGTTGTAGATGCAGTGGAAGGTGATCAAGGACAGGTCAAGGGCAGATCAAGGGTAGTCTCCTCAGGAGTAACAATGAAGTTAAGCAAGCAGCCATCTGTCCAGAAGGGAACCAGAGAGACAATTAAACTCTTGGATGGCACAGACAATGAAAAAAGTAATTTCTTGTCCACTAGTACTTCTGCTGGAAATAACCCCTGTGAGGTACTGGATAAACACAGCAGGGGAGTAATTCCAAACTAGCAACAGAAAAGGACTCTTCTTGCTGCAACAGCATCTGTTTTAGACTGTACAATTCTATATGGACTCAAGAGGAAAGAAGTTTAATTTATGGAAAATAACCCATAAATAGAAAAATTAACTCTAGCCTATCAAGTTTCTTAGCTGAAAAGGGTGGAGCCCCTGGGGTTGTCTGGGCAGTATCACATCCTGCTTGCCCTGTTCTAATGCTCTTCCATCACTTGCACATCTGCCTGGGGACACTCTTAGAAAGAGGCTACTCAGTAAGAGACGCCTTTGATCTTATACTGTTTGGCTTTTCTTACAGCAACAAATATAGACATTTGATGTTCTTTGCATGGCACTGCAAAAGTGTAGAGTACATGTCTAATTCTTTGGGTTCATGAGTGTTGTTGATAACGGCTGCTGATCCTTGTGATCATGGTGGAAAGATAGATGAATTCTATATCCCAAGTATCATTTAGTTTCATAGTGTCTTCAGTTCAGATTTAGATTGGATCTAGATTCACATTTATTGGCCTATGATTAAAACAATAAGTTAATTCCTGCAAACTTAGTAAAGTAAAATTAAATTCTTGTAATATGTGTTTCAAAACATTGGAATCAGAAAATAAATATCATTTCACTTTTCTTCTCTTTAAAGAATTCTCTTTAAAGATTTGCTTTTTATTCTGCCTTGGATTTTTTTCTTTCTTTTGTGGAAAGATTTTTCCTTCCATCAAAATTTTGTTCTGCCAATTTAATTATTTAAAATACAAACAAGCAAATCATCTTCCTCTTAATGTACTGTCTTACATTAGGATCCCAGTCTCTCTCCTTTGATTAAATAAGTATTGTTTTCACTGTACTGTGTACAAGTAATATTCATCATGTTCTGAAGTTTGCAGAGTAACTTGAGAAGTGCAACACTTACAAAATTAGTTTTGTTGTTATTTTATCTATAACTGAAATACTTTATCCACTGTTTCATCTAGTCTCTGTTGCCTTTCAGGAGAGTGAAGGAATAAATATTTATTTGCTAGATTATCTAATTATGCAGTTATATTATAATAAAATTTTAGTTTTGTTTAGTTTTGGTTTTATGTAGTTACTGTCAATTTATTTGTAGTGCCAGATGACCAGAGAGCGTCAGGTGGTTCTAAAGCCTTTATTTGAATGAGATGTGAGGGATTATGCTTACTTGTGTAACTTAAAGGGTCTTATGGTCTTACATGTCTCAGCCTTGCTTAGGAGAAAAACACAAGTAAGAGGATAGCACTTTGCTGCTGCATGTTTAATAGTATTGGTTGTCTTAAGGTTTCTGAGAAAAACAGGGGCTGGCCCTTGGTACCAGCCAGTAGGTATTGGCCACTGCTAGTTTTTCTAAAGAGGGGCTAACAAATAGAGTTTTTACTACACACCATTAGTTTGTTCTTTAGATGTGTCCTGTATGTGTGATTAAATATTTACAATGTGCTTGTATTTAACTCATATTCTTCCTCCTTTTTGCCAGAAAGAGGTATCTCAGCTGTTAGCAGTGTCAGGGAAAAATAGGAATTAATGAGATAGCCATTATTTAAAGCGCTAATATTCTGTCGTTCTTTCACATCAACTGCAGTGGCAACCAGAGTTTTTCTAATGCAAAGCTAGTGCAGTGTGCTAAACACAAAAAGCTCTAAGCAATGTAAGGTCTTAGGTAAAAGTAATGGTATGGAACCTGAAGTTAGTGTAGAAACACAATTGTTTTTTAATCCCAAGAAGATTTAGGCCATTATAAACTTGCCTGCTTAAACATATGAATTCGATTTCATCATGCAAGGATGTCAACACCTTTCAATGAACTGCATGAATAGCGTGAGCAATTTTGAAGTAGCTTGCAAAGAACCCCCAATCTGTGATCACGAAAATGAGGAAACAGTAACAGTGCAAAGAGAAGTACTGAAAATGTACACCTCACCCCCTGCCACTTCCAAAAATCCTACCCACAATTACGCATTCTTCTGTATGGTTCTGTAGATATAATTGAAAATTTGATCATAAGAAACAATGCTAATAATATGCATTACAAATTTGGACTGAACACAAAAAGCCTGCTTTCCTTAAGAGCCTGTGCTTTATATCCTAAGTTACAAACCGTCAGTGTAAGTGGTTTACAATCAGCAGAAAACCTCTAGGGTCAGTACAAATAGATTCAATCCCACAGTTATCTATTAATATTCTTTGCTCTGCCAGACAAAAAAAACCCCTCAGTGTTATGTTTTGAGATACATTTACTAAAGTAAAAACTCTGTTTTAAAACCCCAGCTGAATCACAACCCTTCTATTTATTCAAGTACTTATTCAAGTATCAGATTGAACAGGATGTGTCAAATATGAGAAGTGATGAGAGGAGGAATGTCCTTGTTCTTCCAATTTTTTTCCTGGTTTGACACAGGATCAATTTTTAGCATGTAAATTACTGAGATGAAATTACTGCCTCTGTAGTTGAGGGACATGATACCCCCTCTCTGCTCCAAACTGATGAGATGTTGCCTGGAGTACTGCATCCTGCTCTCGGGTCCTCATCACAAGACATGGACCCACTGGATCAAGTCCAGAGGAGGGAAATGAAAATGGACAAAAGCATCTCTCCTATGAGAGAAGACCAAGAGTTGGGGTGGTTCAGATGACAGAAGGCTCCAGGACACGCTGTTCTGTCGCCACTCAAGGCTTAAAGGGGGTTAGAAAGAAAGATGGAAACAGACTTTTTAAAAGGGCTTGAAACAATAGGGTTAGAGGCAATGTTTTCAAGTTAAATGATATCCAATATGGACTAAATAAAAAGAAAAAAAATTTACAATGAGAGTGGTGAAACACTGGAATGGGATTTTCAGAGAGGTAGTAGGTGCCCTGTCTTTTCAAGGTCAGGTCAAATGGGACTCTGAAAAACCTGGGTTAGATGAAGATGCCCCTGCTCATTACAGGTTGGACTAGATGACCTTTAGCTATTTCATGATAGCTTGATTGAAATAAAAAATCAGAGTGATCCATTATATTTTTCATGGATGGCAGTTCCTGAGTGTCATGATCCTTAAAAGTTTTGTCCACAATGAAGGTACAGTATGTGACAGTTTATGGATTGCTGTACTGGACCAGATCAGAGAAATCTAGTTTTGACATTTATTTACAAGAAGTAAATGTGAAACAACTTCCAAGCTTCAAATTCTTTCAGAAGAAGCCATTTTGGTACACTTTTGCTGAGTACTATGGCAATCCTCTTGCACTGTAGGGGTCTATACCCATCCCTATGTATTAACCATGTTATCTGCAAGGCACTATCACCATTGCTGCTTGGCCAGTGGCAGGTCCATCTTGCAGTTAGCTGGTACAGGTTTTATGGAACACAAGGGAAGCTTCTTGCATCTTCTTGTACAAGCCACCCCTGCGACCCTTCTGCCACCAAATCCCTGCCATGAAAACTCAATATATTCCATGTCAAGCGTCTTTGAATCACAATTTAAAGATTTATAATTAAAACCATATTCATTGCACAATCTTCACAATCAACAAAAAAGAATTTGCCACATCAAAATCAATATACCAACATCATAACACTGAATAGAAGTGGACAATTTACACACAATCCACTCTTCATCTCTTTAAATTTGGAACAACCAAAATTTCCCACCATCATTTTGCTCTCTAACAGTGTTCCATCCACGTTTTGCCCTTTATGTCTCCCAGTTACTATACTTGTCTCAAATTCCTTGAACCTCATGTTGGGTGTTAAAAACTACTGTGGTGTGTTGACTGTGGCTAGCCACAGGGTGCCCATCAAAGCTGCTCTATCACTCTTGGATAATCATGTAATGTTTTTCCTACTTCTCTTGTATTTTTGAAACATTAAGTCTTTAGCTCCTAATAATCCATAAGTTCTGAAAAGCAGAAATTATCTTGTTGGATCATCTTGTGTGGAATTGCTGCAAATTCCTCATTACAAGAGGAACCAGAAGTCTGTGGAGCTTGTGAGAACAGACAGAGAATTAAGTAGGCAGGTTTGCAGAGTACTGAGTTCTGAGTCAAGAGAGCAGGGTTAATTATATCTGGAATGATATCAGAGTTCTTGATCTCATCCAGATTGAAGTGAATTTCACTGAGACCTCACCCATGTCAAAACTTAGATTTCACCAATCTTGGCAGAATCTTGGCATTGAGGTAGTGGTCAATGGATTGAACTGGGCCCTGTGGCCAAGATCTGCTTCTAGGACAGCAATTTCTGAATGAAGCTAAAGTGAGGTTAAACAGTAGAATTTTGTTACCTTGGTTCATGTTTAGGACGTTTGAACTTTCCTTGAGTATTGAGCTGGGTTCCAAACTCCTGTTACAGAGAAGTTAATGTATCAAAACGCCCTAGGCAGGAAAATAAGCATTCTCTAGGACACATTTTATATTTCTGTGACACATTAACTTAATGAAGTCTAAAGCAGACAACTTCCCAGCAGTGGTGGGAACCAAAGATTATTTTTCAGTAAGGTATGTTAGGCACAGTGGGAGACAACACTTGAAATGACCTTCTGAATGGCTTTGGACCAACACGAAGTGCATAATGATGATGGTGTAGTTACCGTGTTCCACATGGGGCTTCAAAAGAATACTTGTAGGTGCATACTGCATGTTGTTTATACAATCCATTTTACAAGTGAACAATAAAAATCTGCATTCTCAACTTTATTAAAAAGTAAAATCAACTGCATGATGCTGTAATGTTGACCCAAAACATATGGCCAAATAATAAAACAAAACAGAAAACTAGTTTAACGGGCCTAATATACTATGCTGTGTGGTGTAGAATACTTTGTAAAGTTTTAAGTGAACTGTGAAAAGTTTATACTTAATTCTGACTGTTCTCCAAGAGAAATTCTGACCCAAGGTTAGCTGCAACTCTGTTATTCTAGGATTTATAAAATAGACTTTTCTAAGTTTTAAATTTGAAATCTCGCTTATGTTTTTGACTATAGCAAGAAGTATCCTGTAAAGAAAATTCACCAATCCAAAATGGAAATAAAGAAGAGCATTATGCAAATGTAATCTTACAAGGATTTATTAAACAACTGTAAAAAGTACACATAGCACACTCTATTTCTGTACATGCATATCTCCAAACTGTTAAGTGGTTTGATATTTTAAGTCAGATACTTGCAATGGGTGATATAAAAGAGAACATCTTAAATCTGCTGTAACAATCTGGTTTGGTTTATGTTGGCAAACCAAGTCTACAGTCAATATTTGTGGACTTCAGCTGAGAATTCAATTTGCAGCCCTGACAGTTCTCCGTGAAAAATAAAAGGTTTGTAGCAGAATGATCATCAAAAGTTCTTGGATCTAGCTCCCTGGGGTGTTATAGCAAGCTACCAGCATTTTCCACACAGAGATAGCTGGATGTTGTTGAGAAATAAAGATTTGGTTTCAGTGATGCTCAGACTCCAACTCTACGGGCATACTCTACCTGCTGTCAGCTGTGCAAGCCCCCCAAGGAGATCCAGAAAAGAATTTTTACAAAATATCAAATGCATCAACATTCATACCTAAGTGACCACGGTTGATCAGATATTCTCAAATAAATTAGAAGTACATTTTCCGTTTCTTCCCATCTCCTCGGGCTGACCATTGGATCTTTTACTGACATCATATTTCCATCATATATGCTAACAGGCATATCCTTCCTGTCAAGCCTTCTTTCTGCTTTTTCTGCGAAGAGTCTTTCCCCTTTCATCATGCCCCTGCTCTACCTGTCCTTAGAGGCTTCTGAGAACAGTGTACACCTTAGGAAGTTAATTTGATATTTGGTTCACATGACCAATTGGCACAATTTATGTTGGACCTATCAAATATCCATTTTTCCCAGTGTTAATTCCAGCCCCTACTCAGCACTATCTTGTACCTGTCAACACTATTTGTCTTGAGCTTTTTGAAAGCATTCTAATGACTCTCTGGGGCACCAAGAAAATTTGTACTATAAAGAAAGCACCAGTGACACGCTTGAAAAAACCCTTGCTTTTGAAAACGAGGTTTTTCCCCTTGGTGCATTTTGTGGCAGGTTTTGGGAGTGCCTTCTAGTAATCTTCAAATACTGCCAGTTACAGCCTTCTCATTATTGGAAAGAACTGAGCAGTAAGTCTGCCACTGCATATTGTTTACTCGTGTAACCCAGAAACCAGACTAAGTTTCAGAGCAGACTTCAGCTGGGTTTGCAGAAAGAGGGGTAGATGAGGCTGAAAAAGCCCCAGTAAGAGTATCTGACAGTATGACCCGAAATGCATTAGTCAGTACTGCTCACCCACCTAGTACTGGAACAGCTCCTTTTCCATCTTCATCTGCAGTCAGCTCCAAAAATCACAGAAACTCCGAGGTTTACAGGAGAGCTTAAAGCCCCTATTTTTCTTCCAACATGTAAAACTAAAATTAAATACATGATTTGTGCAGTCTGCCTGTGAGGCATCCCTATTTCCATCTTCATTTTGGAATTTTTTCACCTCTTAGGAAATTACTTTGTTGACCCACTTCAAAGGAGTGGGATTCAAGGGGTGTTAAGGTAGATCTCTGAAAATGAGACTGAGACACAGAGGTCAGCTGAAGAATCCCTGCCTAGAAACAGCTCATCAGCTTCCAAAGTCTCATTTTATATTCCAAAATTTACTGAATCCATAGACAAACATTAACCATAGAGAGATTATCGAGCCCTTGTAGAGATGTGTGTTTTATGCATAAGTTAACTGCCCACCTCTTAATAAATGTATTTAGCCCACCTCTCACATATCATAGCAATTTAGAAGGAAAAATATGCAGAGCTGATTAATTTCTGTGTAAAAATCAGTAATAATTTATAGAAAGTGATTTGAGAGGGGTTAAACTGCAAATTTGTTTTCACGAAAAACTTGAATATCATCAAAGCTGATAAGTGAGAAGAAAAAAAGGTCACTTACCAGGAGACAGAAAATTGTATTCTGATACTGGTGAAAGAGAAGATCCATGAAGGTACAGAGGCTCAGCCATCAATAGCATTGGCCTTCTGAGAGTGCAAAGCCCTTCAGATGTCAAGTCAAAAGCAAATGAGAGCAGATGGATGCCAAAGATATTGGAAAGAGGAATTTCAAAGGAAGACAAGAGAGTGTCAGCTCATCAGCAGGAAAGATCAGGTAGATAGTATGAGACAAGAACATTTGAGCAGAAGGAATAAGAAAATGGAAACTGCAATTTTATTTTTCTTTAACATTTTTTCATTTTGATAAATTACAAAGTAGTAGTTCTTCCATACGTTTTCCTGTTGCTAAATCCCAAAAACCCCTTCAGTTGCTCTTTTGAAACTTTTCACACTTTAGCAATTGAGCCAATTTCATCAAAAAACATCTCTGTCTTAATACCATAAATATAAATGGAATCCCCAGTCAGGTTAGGTTTTCACTTCTCACCTTGTACTTTCACAGCTTACCATCTGTAATGGCTTCTTTCTCTAGATGAAATGAAAAAAATATAAAATTGCTTATAGTCCGGTTTTAATCATCTGAAAATGAGACAAACAATAAACTGTTTTAACACAGTGGAATTAAACAATAATGTATTTCAAAAAAAGAAAATTTCCCCAAAGTTTGAACTCCATCTATTTTATTCAAACATTCTTCAGCCACATGTTTTGTGAAAAAATGATGGATTTTGCTACCAGTTCTCTCATTTCTCTCTGCTCCCTACACCCCCCTCCTTCTAATGAGAAGGAATAAAGTTTTTTGACTTAATTAGAGCTTCAATGTCTTTACTAAGAAGAAAACTAGAACACTTTACTAAGAATAGGACTAGGCAATATTTGTGACTATTTATTTCCAAGGTTTACATGAACTCCAAAGAGAGAATTAAACAGGTGATCTGGGGCTTGATGTAGAAGATTTTGAAATCAGCAGAAATATTATAGGAGGTCTACTACTTTTGGACAAGGTATCTCATGGGTGATAACTGGGTAAACAATAAGGGGTTTTTGCATCTGGGTAAGTGCAAAAGCTCTAGTTGTATTCTCCTCATTATAGACAAATCCTTTAATGTTGTAGAATATTCAAGGTGTGGAGGGTTCCTGTGAAATGCTTATATTGTATAGTGAAACATTACTACAATTCCACTGTTTTTATAAGAATTAATCTCCTTCTCCTAACATTAGCTTGTTGGAGCAGTTTTGATTTTATGGCTGCTAGGCAGCTCTCCTCATGAGCTGGTTTTCTAAGTCTGCTTTCCTTATCTTATGTCTCTCTGCAGAAGTTATCAATCTCTATCAGATTCCAGGATGTTGTGCAGAAAGCTTTTAATTTCTCTGTTCCCTGCCATGCAAAAAAAGTAAAGTGGCAAAAAGAAAAATGTTACACTCAATCGGAGATGAATTTTCATTCCAGCACTAAAATTCTCCAGACGTGTCTGGGGGAGAGAGACATATGTGAGTGTATGTGCATTTATGTGTGTAAGCTACTGAATAGAAAAGATAAATAACATAAATAACTGTGTTTCTGCTCTGAAAGCATGATTTTACTCACTCCCAAATATTGCATGGTATTTCTTTTTGAGAATAAGTTTCATCCATTTCAAAGCAAAGCCTGACCTCTCATCTTTTGTGGATATAAATTACTTTAGGCAATGCTGAAATAATTTATGGAAACTTTAATTACTTAACCTGAGTTCTGTGCTAACTATGTTTCTGGACTGAGCTTTTGGGGTTTTAAATGTAAAAACCTACTGTAAGATAGTGTTGGGCTAGTTTTTCTTTTTCATGCCACTGAAATATCCCTCCTAAGGGATTTTAAATGGATGAAGAGCAGGTGTTTTGATTTGATGGTAAATTGGTAAGCTGATTACCTTCAAAATTAACACAAGCTATAACCAGAAATCATCCCCCTTCAAAAGATCAAGAATATGAAACAAAAACAAAGCATTCTTAATGCTGAAATATCATAATTTCAAGTAACATGAATGAAAAAGTTAGTCAATCTGTGCTCATATGTATATACATATATATTTTTTTTGTTACTGCTTAATGCAGCATTTATGAATTCAGTCTTCTCAGTAACGTCTTAGACCTCAATTAGAGATAGTAATGGAGATTAAAAATAATGCTAGTAGGTTGATGCTTTTGTGTTCCTATTTGTTTGATGAGACAAATTAAGTTTTCTGTGTGCTCTACATAGGCACAGGCCGTTATGCACCAGAGAATTCTGTCTGATTCTGTTCAAAGTCTGGTAAGAACTTAGATTAAAAAGTTAAAATTACGACTTGACAGATAGACCACTTTCCTGACCTTCCCCTCCCCTAGTTGTTACTTTTCTAGCTATTGACACATGCTTTGTTTATTTAAGCATCATTTAAAGGTCGTTCCTCATTCAAAACCACACTCTCTTGTCTGCTCCAAAGAACCACGAGACACCATGTAATAAAAAAAAGCACATGCTTTGTAACAAAATTACTATTTTGAA
Source organism: Daphoenositta chrysoptera (assembly GCA_013397915.1). Taxonomy (NCBI): domain Eukaryota; kingdom Metazoa; phylum Chordata; class Aves; order Passeriformes; genus Daphoenositta; species Daphoenositta chrysoptera. Next base: position 396,246 of record VZRO01006135.1, read on the forward strand.
ACATCAATTCCATTAACTTTTAATGTGGGAAAGTGAGTCAATTTTCTGTTTTTTTCAAATAAAAGCCAAATTCTGTGCTGAAAAAAACCCCTAATAAATGTAGTTTCTCTCAATTCCACGAAAATTTCAAGGATAACCAAAGAAATCATGACTAGTCCACTCTTTAAGAACAATATGTTATATAATCAATATAAGCAGAACGGAAAGAAGATCAGTACAAATATACTGAAGAATATTTTTTATTTTTGCAAAGTGTGGTTTGACACACACAATTAAGTAAACAAGACAAAGAATTCCTGAACTGAACACGCTCACAATATAAAAAGTTAAGCTGGGGCTAGTTTTAGTAAATTAGAGTTAATACAGTAAGAGTGATATTAAGTCAATTATGAATAATCTGTTCTCGTCGTGATAATCTGTTCTATGCTATTTTGAACCACGTGTTATCAGAAAGTTGTGTTTTAGCAGACACCATGTTTTTACATACCAAAAAGGCATTTTTTCACCTTTCATATAAGCAAATAAAATATTTTATGAAGTGAATAGATTTAGCTGTAATAAAAGAGAGAGGATGTTATCATTATCTTAAAGTTGTCACTTTTTTTATAAGGATACAGTACAAACTTCTTTAAAATACTCCACTCAGTATTTAAGTCCTTTCTCAGCTGTAAAATTCTCTCTCAGATAGATAAATATTTTCAGGTCCAAGATGAGGATATTAATGAAAAACATATGTTCCACTGCCATGACCAAGCAGGTCTGGGTGATGACATGTATCTCAGGAATTCACTCCCTCCTTTTCTTTAAGTATCCACAAAGTTTGTGGGTTTCTTTCCAAACTGTTCTCCTCCCCCCGCCTAATTACCAGGGCCTGCTCTTCACCTTGCTGCTTCTTAAGGAGAAATCAGTTGTTATAAGAGCTACATTATAGTTATAAGAGAAACATTCTGAAGACCTTCAAAATTAAAAATCTAATTATTTCCTGAACTCTATCTCAATTTGAATTCAGCTGGTATTGTCTCCTACTGTTCCACTAGGCAGCATGTCAGCTATGACACTGATGAATTGTTCTGACTATTCTCATGCTCTAGAATACTAACCAGCTATCACTGAAAATTCAGAAACAAAAAAACAATTGGAGAAAGAAAATCAAACCATATATATTTGACAGATAAAATCTTGGAAACTGCTTTACTTTCTCTGGGTAGAATCCTTACTATTTTTATAAATGCTGCAGTATATTTCTTCATGAAAATATAAGCATTTTCACACAGTTCCTTCACAGGAGAGGACCCTGAAAGAGCAGAATGAAATGTATTTGAAGTGTACAGTCTGATATTCAAGGGGGTATAGATAGTACAGCTCCACTCATTTCTTGCACTTAGCCTCTCAAAATAAAAGGAAGAGAACAAGAAATGAAAAGTTACTAAACTAAAACTTTTGAAGTTGAGAGTCAGTTAAATGACAGCTTCAACAACGAGCCTCTCAAAGTAGCAGTGCTGCTTCTCTCTGATCTTAAGAAGGAGGCTGTGTGAAAATTTACCTTTCTGAAATGCAAGGCGACACTGTGGTAGCAAAAGGGGAAAATCAACATGTTTAGAACACAGTAGCAGCTTGCACTTTTGGACAGATGCCATGATGTCCCCTGACCACTAGCTTCAGGTGCTTTCAGATCCCACGGCATGTCTCTGCCTTCTAGTACATGCTCTCAGTGCAGTGTGCTCGAATTAACAGCCGTGGTAGTTCAGATGAAAACATCATTCTACTGAAGGCTGAACACAGTTCACCTTGCAGGTGAAACAGGGAAACTTCCTGTCCTAAACATCTCTCCTGTTTATGTGTATTGTCAATAAAATATTTTTTGTAAAGTTCTTTGTTGTTTTTGTTGCGTGTTTCTTGGTTAGGTTCGGTGGTTGGTTTCTTGGGTGGGTTTTTTTCACGAAAGAGATTCTGTCTTTTTGAGAATGAAATGAAGATGCGTATCTGATGAAACACAAACCTATTCCTATTGTAAACACCATGCAGCTGATCCTCACTTGTGTTCCTTGATGTTATATGGTGCTCTTCAACAATTCAGAAAGTAATTAAAGTCTGATAGACAACTGTGACCTCGTTTCTCCTCTCTGCTGCGTGTTGCAGTAGTATGTCATACTTTCCTTGATTGTCAGGCAGTTTTCAGGACATCAGCCATTTTTGTGTCCTTTTCTAAGAACTGAATGTCATTAGCAAGAAAAAGTAAATAAATCTAGGCTACTATTTCATTAATGTTGTACATGGCTGTCTATACAGGCAATTCAAATGGCTCTGTTAAATGGATATCACACCCAGACCCTCTGAAAGAGGCTATAAACAAAAAGATATATACGTATGGAGGCACTTTTACTCAGGTAGATCTCTGTGTAAGAACTCTCCACACTCACATTTCTAATTCCTAAATATTTTTTTTAAGGACTATAAAGTGTATAAAGATTGTCTAAAAAATATATATATTTGATGAATCTGTCAGGTGAATACATATGATGTAAAAAATGTGAGTGTGAATTGGACAGTAAGGGAGCTCGAGCCATTTCCACTTCCCTCACTACCTATTTCTCCTCCATCCCTTTTGGCAGCTGTTTACATTAGGGGAGATTTAATCTGTTCAGGGCATGTATTCACAGAATCAATTTAGTTGATTCACATTCAACAGCTCTGTACTAGTTTAAGGAAAATTACAGTTCCACTCCATTCCAGGAGAGAAGTTTTCTTCCCACCTGGAAATTTAAAGGAAAACAGTGTTTAGATGAAACTTGTATAAAGTGGTAGTATCTAAGATTGATTTTTGTTCATTGTCAAAAGATGTAATAAATAGGGTTCCATGAGGGTCTGCCATGAACTGCAGACATACATAGAAATATATGGTCCAATAAAGTACATATCTCAATGCAAATATAAACCATATATTTACTTTTCTTAGCAATAATCCACAGAATATATAGTCCATTTACTGGTTTTGTAGATTCTATCAAACTATTAAGGTTCAAAACCAGAACCATAGAAAAGTTTAGAAGTCAAAATAATTTGAGAAATCAATCTAATTTATGCAGAAGAGTAATAAGAACAGGAGAAAATTTCTAAAGTTAGCTCAGATAATCTGCAACACAAATAGGAATGGAGTGCAGGAAATCTGTAGCTTATCATAAATAACAAGCAGAACATGACTCAGACCTGTCATGCTGTTAAAAAACCTGCAAGACCTAAAGATTTTTGTCTTCCTGGTATTTCTGCTTTTTCCTGAAAACTGCAGTTCAAGGAAGATGTTGGCCAACTGGTTCCAGAGAATAGCCATGGAATAACAGAACAGCTGAAGAAGGGCTGAAGGAGCCTGAGTTGTCTCCAAAGACTGAATAGAAGCTTCAGAGATGAATGGTGTATAATGTTCTTCATGACCACTGAGGTTAGGACTAGAAAAACACAAGGAAAATTAGAGAAAGAAAAATTTTGATGGATAGCCACCATTCATATCATAAAGGGTTTTACACTAAAATACTTGGTTGAAGCAAATAATTGAATATGGTTCACCAAAGTTTTTTGGAAACTACTTAGCCAGAGCTGCCACAGACCTCATTAATCCTCTGCTGGACTTTCCGAGGTTCCCATCTGTTTTATTTTCCTATATTTCCTATATTTTCCTATATATACACAACACGATTTCTTTTATTCTCCATGACATGTAAGAAAGATTTGGTTGCAAAAACACCCCAAGAAAACTCAGAAGGATCATTTAGTGTATTACAAGGTACAGAAAAAGACCTTGAATTGTTTATCATGGAATGTTAATGTTTTTATTAATTAGGTCCTAAAGTATATAAAAATTATATAATATTAATTGCCTTTTGATATAATAAAACAATATTTGGCAGGCTTAGACAAAAAAATCATACTTCAAGAATTTTCCTTTTCTGCAGAGAAGATCAAAAAATGTGCTTTTCATTCATTACATAAACTAAAATTCCCTGCTTGTATGTGCCCAGCATAGAAACCCAGCCTTTTGTTGTACATAAAAAGAAAGAAAATTACTTGAAAATTAATGATGCTTTTTTCTGTGCGATGAATCTCAGCTGAGTTAATAACAAGAACAAAAACCTAAAACCTTGTTTTTTGAAACTGGTGTTTCTGAAGAAAAAAATATACAAAATCCTGACAGAAACATGTCTGCTCTCATGTTCTTGTTCTTTGATCCATGTCTATTTTAAGCAAATTTTGCATAGAGAACAAAAATTATTAGGCATGTATTTTAAATTTTTTAGAATGACAAGTGCTTTGTCACAGCCTGAAGTACAAAAAAAATGAGACTAAGATTTTCACTAAATGGACTGGAGATGCTGTTTTTTTCAAAAACCAAGTGCATTATTTTCTGAGTATATCCATGATCTTTTATACCACAGTTGTGGATTCTGCCAAAATAGTCTAAATGTATGTTCTGTCTGTAGAGTCAGACAGGATCTTCATCTGCCCTTCTGCTACATTAACTTAAATAATTTTTGCTCTCATTAGAAATAGGTGTGCTAATGTACCACTATACTTCATTCAGCTAAACATGATAACGTGCTAATCTTGACCCAGTGAAGTTAACAGGAAGCTCCACATTGGCTTTGCTGACCCAGGAACTGCTATGAGATGGTGTGGCCACAAGAGTAACTTTTTCTTCAGATAAGCAGAAGAAACTCACTCTTATTCCTTTATCACAATATTAACTTAAGCTGACAATTTAGAGAAGATTGCAGAACTGAATTCAGTGCTGAGCTCCCCTGGGTTCAGCAAGTACAGCACCTCAAAATGGCAATGTTCTGCACTGCATCAACAGTACTTACACATAAGCACTTTTTGAACTGTTACTTTGTATTAGTGAAGTGGAATTATACAGAACTATGCCCTAAAAGAGTATATATATAAAAAAACCAAATAAGAGCATTAGGGCATTAGACATGAGATATTTCAAGTATGACAGTGGGAAAAAAAAGTGCAAACGAGGGCTTATATAGTAGTTCATCTCAGTGGACATTACCACATACTTGACCTGGCTTGAGTAAACAGCAATCTGAGTAGTAGCATCATACTTACTTGAAGGATTTTATTTCCTAGAAGATGGTTTTGTAGCTGAAACTTTCAGGTTTTCCTGGATTTGGCTGCATGCACTTCATTACACAGTGGATGTCTGGTTCCTTTCCTGACTTGCACACAGGCTCTTCTTTTACCACTGTTTAAATATATCTATTGTTAAAGGAGTTTTTAGCCTCTTTAGATCTCATCAAGATATAAACAGAAGATATGTGGATTTCCTGAGAGCTGGAAGCAGTAATCCTATGGAGTAAAACTCTTAGATTTATGGATGAGTATGAAATTTCACCTGGCTGGTGACAGGAAAGACAATTTATAAAATATAGTCTCACCCTCCTGATGTATGTTGCTTGTATAACTTTTTATTATAGCTAAGCATAATTTAGTAAGAATAGATGTTTTTGCATCATAAAGGAAAAACTGAAAGCATTTTTATCTTATTCCACTTTCTAAAACAAATAGATTACAAAAAGAATTTTGCCTGGTACTAGATTTCATGTAAGAACCGAGATTTTATGCTAAGTTAAAGATCTGTGAAAATAGGTTTTCTTGTAACAATCACAACAGCTTTGAAAATACATAGAATCAATGAATCACTGAATCATAGAATGGTTTGGTTTGGAAGGGACCTTAAAGATCATCTGGTTCCAGCCACCCTGCTGTTTGCAAGATCAGGTTGCTCGTGGCCCCATCCCATCAACCTTGCCCTGAACCCTTCCAGAGCTGGGGCATCCTGGAATTCTCTGGACAGACTCTGCCAGTGCCTTTCCACTCTCTGCGTAAGGAATTTCCCAGTAACATCTAATCTAAACCTTCCTTCTTTCAGTTTAAAACCATTGTCTCTTGTTCTGTCACTATCTGCCTGTACAAAATGTTCCTTCCCTTTTATAAGGCCCCTTCAGGCACTGGAAAGATGCAGTGAAGTCTCCCTGGAGCCTTCACTTCTACAGACTCAGCAGCTCCAGGTCCCTCAGCCTATTTTCACAGCAGAGATGCTCCATCCCTCAGATCGCCTCCATGGCCTTCCCCTGGACCTTCTTTAACAGGTCCACACCTTTCTTGTGTTGAGTTGACATGGATTTTAAATATTGAGATAATAAGGGGGATTTTAAAAAAGATATCTCATTTTATGCTAAGGAGAAGTTTCTATGCTCTAAAATGCTACAGTATCTGAAGCTGACTCTTGGAAGTGCCACTCATTCTTGCTGAAACTGAGGAGTTGTGGGTAACTAGATATTTACCTGTTGGTGTAAGAAGAAGCCAAACGTAAAGGTAGCTACAAGTAACTGGCAGACCCTTAGATTTTGTGACAGCTATTGGCTCTGTAAGAGAGGGTAAGTCTGACAAACAGTGCAGTATTTTATATCATGGATATATATATATGATATATTTGTGACTTTGAACCACTAAATAGCTTTGGACATGAAGGATTTTGAACAGAGCTAAAGAAAAGATGATTCGTCCACAAGAAAAAGAGTAATAGAAGCTGGGTAAAGGTGTGGTAAGTGTAAATAACAACCAGGCTGGATTCCATGCTGATTTATATGTTGTTGTCTATGCATAATGTGCCTATGAAAAGTAATCAGCTCATAAGAATTGTGTTTCTTTTTATACTGATTAGAGTAGCAGTTTGACAAAACTTCGTCCAAGGGCCAGCAACATCATGGGGGAGCTCATCTCCAGCTTGAGCAAGGTTTGCTACGTGAGGCTCAAAATCAACTTGTGCAGTGAGAGGGGCTTGAAGAGCTGCCACATAGGCTCAGGCTTTCCTGTCTGGTGATGCAGAGCTACACTTCAGCTCTGAGCACGCTGTACATTGCCATCCAGGAGGCAGAGAGCTGCTTGGCCCTTGCTTAAAGTAGGTGTGCTTTATGAATGAATCATGTTTCCTTTCTCTGTACAAAGCCGTTTACTTCCAGTTTCATTAGCATCCTATAGATCAACATATATTTAATTATTTTATAGAACAGAGTGTGTAAGCCCACGGGGACATTACAATGGATAAGCAAGCTTCAAAGGTATTTAAAATTAAGGGCAAGAAGTTTTTCTTTGTAGACAGGGAAGAAAAAAAAATAAATTTATATTGTTTTGTTTTCTTCTGCTGGATTCACTGTAGTTTTATATATTTTTATTTCTGCATTATCTTTGTGTGCTAGATGTATTATTTATGAGTAATATATTATTCATATATTATGATATATTCCATTTTAAGTATCAGAAAATAACTTGCAACATTATTAAGTAAGATATTTCATTGTTTCCAGTGAAGTTATTAACAATACAATTAAACAAAAAATGTGGTTCATGATTTCTTCTATAGGAAAATTTGCATACAGTGCAAAAATATTTCAGTATTATGTAATTAATTTGTGATAAATACAACTAAATGATGTAACTACTATTATACCATGAAGAAGTGCAGCTGGAAATAATAAAGGTTAATTCCAAGCTTTAGTCTAAAGAGACATGCCCTGAGAAATTACTGCAGTAAAAAAAGAGAGAAGTTAGGGGATTGGCACTGATATATGGTGTTCATCACCCATAGATAAACTTTTGAGTCAGGTTTATGTTCAAAGTGAGCTCAAATCAATAGAAGTGATGGCTGATGGGTAGGAAACCTCTTAGTCCATTCTTTAGTTACATTTTGGCAATCTTTTCATCAAAATCATGGCCAGAGCAAAACCCTTTGCTAAATTACCCCAGGGCTAGCTGCCTAAGGTGGGAAAAAACATGCAAATTCATTTTGTGATTCAATCATACTTAAAGACTTAGATACCAATAGGTGATGAAATAATTTCTTCACATTTTAGAGGGAAGTGTTGGAAGATGAAAAATAATAATAAGTAATCTTTAAGCTATTCAAACCCAGTGTGTAGGAGAGATTAATTTCTTTCAGCATACTCCTTAGTGAAGCATAGGCGTATTTCTGCTTTGTGTTTGTGTGTATTGTTGGACAATTGGAAAATTGTCTTGACAGTGTTCTGGCTGAGATGTAAAATCTACCTATAATCCTTTTACCCACTGTGACAATTAATGAAAAAGGAGATCATTGCCATGTGCCCGTTCCAAAGCTTTGTCTACTCTGTGTGCATATTCAAATTGAATTTAAAAAAAAGAATGGAAAAACTATTAGTCCTGTTTTGATCTTATAGCACTTTTGAGTACACTGCCATGGATTTTAGAGTAGTTATTTCTTAAAAAGTACTCACATAAAAGAGAAACCAAGTTTTATAGAGACAAGAGAAATCCAGAGCATAATGAAGTTTTATTTCTTTACTTGTTAGAAAACACATTTAGATGTAAAATAAATTTACCTCACCATATTTTACTGTTAAAACTATGTAAATATTGTCAATAAATAATTATAAATATAGATCTAGATGTTAATCTACTAATGTCTATGAACTTAATTATAGGATACTTTATTAAACATTTTTAAATTAGAGTTATGAAGCTTGAGATAAAATATTTTTATTTAGTTTGAAATGTGTTACTGTCCCTAGTTATTTTGTGCTTGATGAACAGGTATAACAGGCTTTTCTAAAACATCTTATTTTACCATCTATGTTTGCTTTGATTTTTTAATTGGCCAAATTCCAATAAATTAGGGATACTGAATTAATTTTATAACAAATATTCTGAGAACAGGTCAGAAAAACAGTTCAACAAATTGTAAAGGAGTTGGCTTATCCAGCTCCACATAGGGTCAAGTGATATTTTGTGGTATGCACTGTAGAAGCAACTTGAGTATACAATTAATACAATATTATTTTAATTGTTTTTAAAAACAGGACTGTGCTTTGCACAGTTAGAAGGAATTTGGTACATGTAACCTTCTTCCAAAATTGATTTAGAAGAATGACAGTGCTAAATTTAGTGGTCCTTAGTTCGTGAATCTCCATATAGTTTCAGTTGTTGAAGTTTGTATGACTTTTTGAAGGACAGACTTCCCATAATTGATTCATGGTAAATGTTAAATATGGTTTTATACATTTGCATAATCTTCATGCAGCTAGGGTTTCAAAAAGAGCAAAATAATCAAAAAAATTGAAAGCTAATCCTCCCCACCCCCCTTTGCAATTACACCCCCCAAATATGTGCTTGAAGATGACGGTAATGAAGGATAGGGACTTGGCGGTTTGATGGAGGCTCCCCATGGTATTCCTTTGAACTGCTGAGACGTAGGCACTTACTCTTTCTTGTTTATTCCAGTTTTCACAAACCTTGCCACTCAGTGTAACTGTATGTTCAAAGCAAAACATAAAATGATGTAGTTTTAAAGGACTCATTAATTTTCTTTGTACTTAAAAGCAGCTCCATTAAAAAATGTAATACACAAATTCTGAACTCAAGCAAGTTCCAATTTTACTGCTGTTTACTTCAAAGGGTCCTGAAAAGAGTATGCTGGAGAATTGAATTCCTGTGTTGAAAAATTAATCTATCACTGACACTGACCCATTTTTTTTACTCGCTCCAGTTTATGAATTTTTAAGGTTTTTATATTTGTAAGACAAGTCCACGCTTAAATGTCTTTTAGGATACTGCCCCTTGAAAGATTAAAAAGCAAACCATGCTATGCTTTTTGAAACCAGAAAGACAGTCTAAAAACTGCAATTGTCTTGACTGTTTCTGTTGAGGCCAAGATTGCTAAATAGATTATGTTATATATGCAAAATTTGTATATTTCTGAGCTGATGTTAGTCATATGATTGACATTAACTGAGAAATTAAGACCAGTATTCTTGCCTTTACTATTAAAAAAGTGGTATCAATTACTTCAGCTGTTACTTGGAAAAAGTAATAGCTTGCTCTGTGTTCCACAAAGGTTATAAATCTCTGTAGGCTACAAATAACACTGCAAGTGTTAATGCTTCTCTGCAATACTCGGTCCGTCTGACTGATCCAAAATGATTTTGATTTTCAAAATGGTTGCACCATGTGCTGACCCTTCTGTGAAGGCAAGACAAAAGCAGCTACAAGATCAGTAGACAGGTTGCAGCATAGCCAATTCTACAACTATAAGTTCTGTATCCAGGGAAAACTCCAATAACAGTGTTCAAACAGACAGTCATTTCTAAATAAGCAAATAACATTAACTCCCCCACGGCCATTTTGATGTGGTTGATGTTCCACTGGGTAATAGAAGTGTAATGCAAGTAGTTAGAAATTTACCCTCATTGCTGTGGAGCATGCCACAAATCAGCGTCTTCCCTTAGCCTATCCTGAAAACTTTTTGAATCTTCACACATATACACACCAGAAGTTACTGGAAGTCAATATCACTGCACATCTCTTTCAGCTTATTTGAAAGAACATCTAAATATTTAAATGCTTGGGGCATTAGATAATGGAATTTTCATGTATTTCATTGCTCTATAATTATTATATAATTAGATTTAAATAGTGTGAGTGTGGTTTATAACATCTGATTATAATAATATTCTGTTATTTGGTGTATATAATTATTACTGCTAATGGCAAACTATAATTATTCTGTTTCTTGGAATAATTTCTACAATGGAATTTTGAAAGTCTCCTGTAAAGTTTCGTCAAATTAATTTTTCCAAGAAGTTGATTTGTTTTTCTAAAGCTGATCTGATTATTTTGACTGTTCTAAATAATTTCTGGCAATTCACTAACTTTCTCTTTTGCAGCAATCTCTACTATAACCAAAGGGAGGAAAATGAGTGTTGCAAGAAGAGTGAACAATAATAAAACATGGTGCGTTACATCTGCTGGGTTGTAATAGATGATGCAGTATAAAAGAAATAGTACTTCCCAACTGATGGTCTAAAGACTGGAAGAATAGAGTTTCATATTTCACTTGAAATATCTGGTTTCACAAAGAAATTATATTGGTGGATATGTGCAATGTCTAATAGCATGCATTTTTAGTAAATATATACAGTTAGCTCAGTGGTGCCATTGAGTAAAATGAGGCATGGGAGACTGCTGTACAAATAGACATATGATATCCAAATATTTTCCTAGTTTCCACAGACTTTTTAGAGTGTAGTGTTTTCTTATTATGATGTTAAGAGAATTTGAATTATATTATACAAACTACAGTGAAGTCTTCCAGTGAAAAAAAATGCATATCTTGTTTATCCATTAAGCTTTCCAATAACAGAGGATCTTAACCAGAGCTCCAGATTACTTAACATAATTAATTATAAAACAAATGTAATGAAATTTATTTTAGCAGTTTTAATATAAAGAACCCCCAAAACATTAGAGATTAGCCAGTTGTCTTTCAGATAGAAAGCAGTTATTGAAAGACCTTGTTAGTCAGCTGGGCATTTAACAAAAAGAAAAAAGCTGTGGGGCCCCAGGCCTCATTAGCTCATAGATCTCACGTTAAGGAAGGCAGTCACCTCATGCCTTCCTGTGAAAGCAGTTGAGGGGAAGTTTGCAACTGAATGTGGCATTGCATGGTATAACCTAAATTAAGTCATGGACCTGAAAAAAAAAGGAAAATTGCACAACAACATGCAGTAACAAGAACGGAAATGTCACTGTGGATTTTGCTTATTGTAGCATCTACTTGGCGTCAACAGTTAAATGTACAATATTAAGAGTAACTTAATCACCAGCCATTGACACAAAGAGCAAAAGGAATGGGTATAGTTAACACTGCTTCACTCTTCTTTATATTTTTCAAAATGTCTGCTTCTGCATCTAGTCCTGTTTCTCACTTATACTTCTCTACATCTTTTGGCACCTAAAGCCATTGTCAAAGACAAAATGAATTACTTTAAATACATTAAATGGACAGTTAGTCTGAACTAATAAGGGTTTCCTTAGCAGGTTGGGTGCAGAGGGAAATTAAAAATTTACTAAATTATTTGTACTTATATGTTCTAGAAACATTTAGTGGAAATGTTCTGGTTCTAGTCCTAGTTCTGAAGCATCTGTCTTGCTCATAATCCAGTCCTTCAGAGTTGTACTTGTTTTTCGTTTTCTGAAACCCTGAATAAACTGAAGTCTGCAGATGGTCTTTTCTTAAAGATTCATAACTTTGCTAATGAATGCCACCTCAGACTGAATTTGAAATCATGGCTAACATGTTATTTTTTTATTTTTGTTTCTGTCAGGAAGCGTAACAAATTGTGACATTTTGTACCCATCTACAGATGCAGGTCCTGGTCTATTATTAGTTTCAGACATGACTTGAAAAACATGATACAAGATTCAAAATAAATATGCTGTGCTAGTTATGATTGTAACATTGTATCTGGAGGGCAATTCTTCTCTAAAATGAGTGGAACACTAAAAAAATATAATTTTCTAAAATGTCTCACATACTGTCTAGTTTGTTACCAGTTTCTCAGACTGATTGTAATTTTAAATCCTGTTAGTTTAGGAGGACTGCAATATGTTAGAAAAAAGTACTGAATTATCTTTTTACCTATAAGCTTCTGTGTGAGAGAAGGCACCCAAGAATAAATTCTTCTTTCTTGGAAACCAGCTGTCACTTCCTTCAAAATCTCTTGCTGCATAACAACTCCATTACAATTTTTGTGAAGAAAATGTCATTGTTGATTGTTTTTTTGTCTTTAGATAAAACTGAGTAACATGGATACTATAAAAAGGTATGAATCAGATGTTATATGTTTACATACATAATGAAACTGCTGAAATTATGTTTTGCAGTTGTCCTTTGCCTGGCCTTTGCATACACAAGTGGAAGGGAGAGTCCTATACTATACTAAGTCCTGTAAGTCTGGGTTTTTTTGTGAAAAAATTGAATTTTTCTTAAACTTAAATAGGAGACTTTACCCTTTCAGCAATAAAAGATGTCATATTACCAGGATGTCTACGACACACAAGTACTTAATCACTCAGGTAATTTTATCAACAGAAGAACCACACCCATAGTTGTGTTTAGGGTTTTGAGGTTTTATGCTCTCTATGTGGTTAAATATTTGTCTGATTAGCCACAAATAAATTTTATCTCTAAGGGCTTTTTAAAATTTGACTTATTTCTACAATACCTGAATGCTTTCTGTGTAAAATCAATAGTAATAGCTAGTCTCGAAAGAGTTTTTTGAGATTTGACACTTTTTTCCTGAAATAAAAAATTGACCAGAACAAACAGTTATGATTTTTATCTTTTCACATATTTCTCCTACACATTTCTACAACTTTCCTTATTTCCTCTCCATTTTCAGAATAGTCACCTGGGTGGTAGAAATCAATATGAGTAGTGTTTTTATTACAATATAATGATTTTTTAAGGTTCTTTTTTTAATTGATTAGTTTGGTGAAGATGAAAGCAGTTTGGCTTCATATATTTTATTTTATTCAGAATGTGTAGTTAATACCCTCTCTGAAAGTATTTAGTATATATATGTATATATATATATATATGTGTGTGTGTGTGTGTGTGTATGTGTATAGTATGTGTATATGTATATACATATACACATACACATACACAAATATATGACAAGGAGCCAAGAATGAAATAATACCATTGCTGCTAGTCAAGCTCAAATGTGAGCAGTTCAAAGAGATTTTTGGCTTTGGTTAACTGCTCTAGATTAATATTATACACTCTGCAGTTGCTTCCTTGTAGCCATGAGCAGTATGTATCCATGCAAAAATAATTTGAACTTTTTAATCTAAAAGTAAGTTCAAATAATAGGGTAATTTCCAAATTGCTCTTGCTGCCTCTTTTCTTTTTTTGGATTGCTTTGTTTTTTGAACACCCACCAGAGACCACTTTGTGTTTTCATACAGATAATGGAGATCAAACCTCTTTTGCATTTTGTTTGGTACATTTAGGTTTATTTCTTTGTATAATACATTAAGCAAGAGCTTTTTTCAACTCATTTATGTGTTCTCCTGAGGAAATATAGCTTTTTCAAAGGTGGTTTATGGGACATGTGACTGCTTTAATTTGCTGCATCAGCTCACTGCGGCCTATTAAGATTGTGTGAAGCAATTTTTGCTCAGATGTCAATATGGACATGTTGCAGTTTTATTCATCTTCTGTGTAGCATTTGCATTGATGATGTCCCTTCTTTGCAATTGTCTGGTGCCTTATGAATTGGGTGCCGCAAAGAACCGTGCTAAGGCATCTATTTCCTCTGTAAAAAGTTCATTGCGCTGCAAATACAATACACACAAACACATGCTCTTGACCCTCTATCTCTTTATGGCATGTTTCCTAACTGCCCAACAGCAGATGTACAGACATGAAACCTTGCATCTCCTGACTGCTCTGTTCCTCTCCTCTTCTCCCTGAGATGTTGGGGAGCATCCATAAGCTTTTGCAGTAATGTGAAGGACTTTGTAAACATTAATAAACCCAATAATAGTAAATCGTGAAAAAAAAAAGGCAGTGGGAAGTTAATGCATAATGAATCTAACAAGAGCATTAAGTAAACCATTAATTAATTGCACTGGATAGATATTTCTGGTCTAATGAATTATCTTTATTCAACAAAAAACCCAATACATAAAAACTTAATAATTCCAGAACATGTTACTTGCTTGCAGTGAAACAAGATGTGTTAATATTGCAGCATGTTATTCATGCACTTATTCTGATACTATTTTCTCCTTTTGCTAAGGCAGTGTCTCAGAGGGGAGAGTTATTCTGGGTCTGTCTGTTAAATATGTCATGCAACTAACCCAGATCTGAGGAGATAATTATGTTATCTGTGATGTTATTAAATAATTATAGTCCTTGAAATGGGGCCAGAAGTAACAGGACATCCCTGTAGTGCAGCATTCACAGTTCATACAGAGAATTAACTTTAAAAAAAAAAAAATAGAGAGACAGGAATACAATGCTTGTAGGCTTTAACCCATTTACTTCTGCTGTCATCTGTACACTCGTGGCTAACTTGGTTTTGCACTTTCCAGATTGATCATGAATTTTGTGTCTGCAGTTATTGTTCTCAGCACTGTCTGGAAAACTGAAAAACACTCATATTTTAGCAGTTCAAAAGCTTTTTTTTTACTTCTTGGCTCCCAGATTTCTAATTTTCTTTTTCTCCAGTGGTTTGATCACACACAGAGACTATTTACTGAGATAAACTCAGTGTGGAAAGTAGGACACTATATGCAGTCAGACGTAACTATGCACCTTGGATACAGTTGATAAATGAGCTGCTGGAAAGCTAGCAAGTTTTGTTTTGCTAATTTTTATCGTAGAATCACAGAATCATTTGGGTTGGAAGGAATCCTAAAGATCATCTAGTTCCAGGTCCTCGGCCTCATAAGTAGGAACTTCTCCCACTAGACACGGTTGGTCAAAGCCCTGTTCAGTCTGGTCTTGAACACTTCCAGGGATGAGGCATCCACAACCTCTCTTGGTAACTTGTCCTAGTGCCTCTGATGCCATGATGATTTTTGCCTTATATTTGATATACCTTTTATATAGCTTTTATGTATCCTCAGTGCTTTTAGCATGCATACTTGTAATTCCTTAAGTCTGATAACTTAACATAGTCCTAATATTCCATTAAGCCAGGAGACCAGACATCCTGGAGGCCTCGCAGTTAGAGGCCAGAAAGCCCTATGCCATCCTGAGAAACAAAGGTCCTTTCTAGAACACATCCTGTAAACTAAGATAGGCCCATCCCAGGGGGAATTCCTTGGGATGGGGGGATATCATGCTATTAATGTAAGCTCCTCATTGGGGAGTCTTTGATAGATATGTTCATTTGCAAAGTCTATAAATTATTTATGCGATTTATTGTGTGTGTGCATTTTGGCACATTCCACCTTGGCAAAGTGGTGCACCTTTAAGCATCCCTAAAAAAATGCTGAGGTAAAAGCCCCTTTTCCTTAACCGTGTTTGGCTCTTAATTTTAAGACCAGAGAAAGGCAACACCTCACCACCCTCATAGTAAGGAACTTCTTCCAAAGAACTAATCTAGACCTAGACTTTTTCCATTTAATCCCATTCCCCATTGTCCTATTACTAAATGCCCTTGTAAAAGTCCCTCTCCAGCTGTCCATTTCAGGTCCTGGAAGGTGCTATAAGATCTCCCCAGAGCCTTCTCCAGGCTGAAACCTGTCTGTCTGTCTTCCCAGAGGTGCTTCAGCCCTCTGATAATTTTCCTGTCCCTCCTCTGGACTTGCTACAGGAGGTCCATGTCCGTACTATGCTGAGGGCGCCAGAGCTGGATGGTGGGGTCTCACCAGAGCAGAGCAGAGCAGAGGGCAGAATTCCCTCCCTTGCCCTGCTGGACACGCTGCTTTGGATGCAGCCCAAGATGTGCTAGGCTTTATGGGCTGCTGGTGTACATTGCCAGGTCACGTCAAACTTTTCATCCACCAACACCCTCAAGTGCTTCTCCCCAGAACTGCTCTCTATCCATTCTACACTCGGACAGGACTTGTGCTTGGGATGGCTCCAACACAGCTGCAGGATCTTACAACTGGTCTTCTGAAATTCATGAGATTCCCATGAACCCACTCCTCAAGCTTAACAAGGTCCCTCTGGATGGCATTCCTTCCCTTCAGCATGTTGGCTGCACCCCACAACTTGGTGTTATTGGCAAAGTTGCTGAGGGTGCTCTGATCCCACCCTCCCTGATGCTGACAAAGACATTAAGCGTTGTCAATCCCAACACCAACCCCTGAGGAATGTTGCTCATCAATAACCTCCACCTGGACCTGGAGCCCTTAACTGCAGCTTTTTCAGTGCAACTATCTATCCAATTCCTTGTCCACTGAGTGCTACATCTGTCAAACCCATGTCTCTGGCTTTGGTAGGAGCAACACTTCCAGCAGTTCTGGGGCTGAATGGGATGGAGTGAGCTTTCTTCATGGCATCCTCTATGGTACTGGGCTTCAGATTTGTGACCAAAACACTGCTCATAACAGCATCACCACTTTCAGATGTTGCTCACAAATGCTTGCACAGCATCAAGGTCTGAGCAGAGCTAGGAGACTTCATAATTCTTGAGCTCTACTAAGAGCATCTTGTGAATTTTTGAAAGACCCTATCCTTCTATAAGAAATTCCTATACATGTCAAAGGCATAATTAATAAACTTGATCGAGTTTTCACTGTCTGTGCTGACTATCAAGATATAGCAATATCTTTTCACAAGTCTCCCATTTCCCTGAGAATTCTGTTCATAGATATGTGAAAATTTACTGGTGTTTCATTGAAGTTAAATTGCACAACAAATCGACAGTTTGCCATCAGACTGTGGGAAACTGGTTATTACACAGTCTGAGTTAAAAAATCATTGTGTTCAGAGAGTCATACAGAAAGCCATACATCCTGGTTAAGAACTGAGGACTCTACTTACAGGGAAATGGATTATGCAGAATTAAGTCTTCAAACTGCACCCAAGACAGCATGGCTGTCACAGAAATATTTCAGCCAGTGCAATACTTCTTATAGCCACCATGTTACGTCTAAGTCAGTTTAAAAATGACTGCCAAAAATTATGAAGTTTCAACTGTGGGGAGAAGTCCTCCCTCTGAACACCTTGTTTGTATCATAAATATTAATTTTTTTTTAAATTACAAAAACCTGCATTATCCTCCACAGAATTATCCACAGAAACAGAAAATTAAATTTGATTAAAGATTATATTAATGACCTTTGTCAGCTACTCACCAGATAGATCCTCTTGAAGGCAAAGTCACTAATAGGGTGAGTCACTATCAGGGTGAATATCTTATGCATATTTGCATAGGATGGGTTCAAATTCTGGTCATGGGCTTTCATGGCACTGTGTCATGTCATTTTCGTGTGAGGAAATAGACAGTGGTTCATATCTAGGAATCTGAATGCTTTTGAGATGCTTATGATTGGCGAAATCCTGACCTAATAAATGATGTGAAATTGAAAATGGAACATGCTTAATCCTAGGTGAGAAAAAAAAATATTTTCCACACCTACACATATTCAGTTATACTGATTATTTTACAATTACACAGGTTGCAGCTTTTTCATCATTAAACTATTACAGTAATCCATATGATAAACTGCTCCATAATATGTTTTAAAAGTAGTGTGCTAGGGTGTTTCAACCTGCATGTTCTTTTATATTAAAAAGTGAAAATTTTGAGATAGAACAGAAAAGCAACTGAGGCTTATAATTTTCCTCATCTTGCAGAAATTAATAATTTATTTAAATTAAAAATAATGCAGTGAAAGGACTAAACTCATGATATATTTTAGTAAAGTAACTTCATTGTTGGTTCTAGTACTCCCAAGTGTCAAATTAAAAGCCTGTGTACTCCCAGAAAAGTAAAAAGTTACAGGCTATATACAATTGCATCCTCCTTGTGGAGGTTATATAAAGAATAATTTATTCCAAGAGGAATAAATCATCGTCTTTGAGATGTAGATCACAAACTATTTTCTCTGCTCCCACTATCCCTCTTTGTACCTGATACCAAACTAATGCACAACACATTCCTAAGGTTTTCATACTCAGCTGTCATGAAGACTTTTATGATGCCACAAAAAAAGTTAAATTTGACACTCATATTTATGTGTGTAATTGACTGTTTAGTATTCTAAGTTCTAAATTTAATCTTTTATATCTTTGTTAAGACTTACCACTCAGTTCTCTCTTTGTTTGATTAAGAGTTATCTGCAGGTTGTAGTGGAGTGGGAGAAAGAGGAATGATCAAGAAACCAGTCACCCACTCTAATCCCTTTACACAAGGTGTGATTGAAAACACCACAAAATGATGGGAAAAGGTTTGTGTTTAAAAAAAATTGAGGTCAAAGTCTTGAAAGCTCTTCTAGTTTGTTTGAAATTATTTAAAATCAACCCTTTAGAATATTATGACACTATAATATCATTTTAACACTTTAAGACTCTTATAATATTATAACTTGTTCTGTATTACAAACCAGATATAGGCATGTTCTCCCAAGAAAAACAGAAATATGACTTTTTTAAAAGCCAAGGACATGATTTTTTTTCTTTGCCTTCCAAAAAGAGATTCTATGACAGTGCCATTTGCTAATAATGTGTTTGTAGTAGTTTTGCATGGTATTTCCCTCAGGTATAAAAAATTTCCTAATGGTACAAACAAATACTCAGCAGAAAAGGAAATATCTGTAAACATAACAAACAATGATAGGGCATAAAAATCTATAAAATGACAGACCTGTCCATGGGCACTTGTAGTTGAAACATTGACTGGGACAGATGTGACAGCATAAGTGACTGTTTTGATACCTTTGGGTCTACAGATATTGAAACACAAATCTTAAGTTTATAACAAATTTTAAGTTTATAGCTTGGTTTTTCAGCACAAACAATCAATTCTGAAGACCATGCAATGCTAAAATTCAAGCCAGCTACAAATCAATTGTGACTGGAACTGAGTGATAACAACAGAGGGTGAAAAAAGGATTGTTAAATACCTAATTTTTGCATATATGTCAAAATACTCTAAAATACATTGTTATAGGCATCTTCCTCTGGAAAAGATGGGTTTACTTCTTTTTTGCCCTCACCTGCATATTTATCTTTAGGTCAGACTAGAAGCTGAGGATTGTTTTGCTAGGGTTACTAATTTTGTTGGCGGATCTTATAATTAGTTAGGTATATTGAGAGTTCAGCAACAGAAGGAGAAAAAGAAAAACAATCATAATTCAGAATATTGGAAAGGTCAGAGCAGCATGCAGCACTTTTACTTTAGAAAATATATGTTCCACTATAATTTTTGAAATTTTATTTTAATAACCAGCAAAACATTAATCTAATTAGCTAATCACTTCCATCAAAATAAAATTAAAATTGATGCACTTATAACAGGTTTAAATGATAAATTTATTACCTACACCTTCAATTAATCCCTTCTGAAAAAGATTTGTAATGAGGGAAAATTCAGTGGAAGATACAGTTTCCTACATGTAGAGCTGCATTTTTTATCTGAGGTTCACGAATGCTTCTTAATTTGCAATATATTAATATAGTTAAGAACAAACAAAACCCTATGGCAAACTGGGAACTGAATGACAAGAACATTACAAAAGAAATTCTGAAATTATTACCTCTGTGAATGACTCCTCCTACTTAGTTCAGCAGCCTACTTAAAAATCAGACCTTTTTAATTTTTCAGAAATTTATTCATTCCTATACTTTCACTATACACTCAGAAACGTTGTGATGATTATGTTTCTTTTGATCTTGATAATTCATGCTCAAAAAGGTCAGAGTCCTTTTTAATGATTTATGTTCCTTAAACCTTATTTTTCCTTTCCTCCCCACTATCCCTACTTAGTCCAAAATAGTTGCTATATCTCATCTCATTCTGTTCAAACTCAGACAAAGCTCAGTCTGTGAGGAAGTGATACAGGATTAATGTGTCAGTAATTGTTCATCACCAGCTGAAATGAGAAATAGCTGGACTGACAGAGTGCTGGCAGATGAACTTCCAGCTAAAGGAGCTTTCAGCTAAAAGGGATTAAGGCTCAAGTTAAGCCTTTGACTGCCAGCCGGAGAATAAACTAAGGAAACGTACTTTCTTTGTGTGAATTTACATACTGCTTTTTTCCAAAACAAAATTATTTTGATGACTACAAAACTTCAGTGATAATTTTTTTGAAAATTGTTTGACCAATAGAATTTTTCTGTGGTAGAATATCTGAAGGCAAGAGTCTGGCTGTTTACCTGCCATAGTAAAAGAGAATCATTGATCTTGGTCAGCTCACACTGCCAATTACCCTGTCATGGTTTGTTTGTCAGTACCTTGGGTGAAACTGGTAAAAAGCCTTTGGTATCCTTTCATGAAAAGAATTTGTTTTATTTTACATGCTTTCACTACTGTGGCTTCAGTATATAACTTCCTTGAGGGCAAAAGAGCTGTTCAGTTTTCTAGTTTTTGTTTGCTAGTAAACATGTTTAACCCTGACTGAGATGGCACAAGTTATTAATTAGATGTAATAACCTAACTGCAACATACACTAATAATGCACTTCTGTGAGAATTACTATAGGTGAAACATAAGACAATAAGGCAGTAAGAATAAAGGTGTCACAGCATAAGGCAGCAGAGATTCATACACAAAAACATCGTCAAAGTAAAAAAGATGTAAAATAGGATGTACATTTCTTTCTTGACCATTACATTCTTGACCACTACAATTTAAGAGCTACATTATCATAGTAAGGAGTCTTCGTGTTCAGGACCATTTACAGAGATTAGTCTTTGCAATATTAGTGTTTTGGAACGAGTTATTTCAACTGGTCATGAAAGGTAAGTGTGAAGAATTTTATATTTTTAGTGGAGAACCAGGTGTGCAATGCCTTGTGTAATAAGTCAGTAAAAGAACTTCCAACTTGCTCTGAACCAGAGTTCTTAATCTTTAACTGAGATTTCATCCACAAGCCTAGTAAGTATATGTTGTAGAGGTTGTACTGGTTTCTATCAGATAGGAATGCCTGAAATTCTAAAATTACAAGAAAGTAAAGGATCTGCCTCCAGAAAGCAAGGAAAACATATATAATGGGGAGTACAGGAACAGGAGAAATATCTGATGAAGGTTAAATACACTACAAGTATGACACTGTGCAATAGTTCTTTTAAAAAATGTGTATAATCATGTTGTTTGAGATTAAAAACTTGTTAAAATTTTCAATAAAAATTTCTTGGAAGACATAAAATCATTTAAATTCATTATGCAAATCAGCATCATTCAAAAATCACTTGATATTTGATGTATATGTTTGTGACTGATCAAAATAAAATATGCCAGTGTGGGTGAGCTTAGGGCTCAGATTAACACAGAGAGGGAACCACATTTATTATAGAGGATATAAAGCTTAAAAAAAAAGAAGCAACTTTGTGCTTGAGGCATCTTCATATGTGAATCGAGCAGTTTTCCTCACAACATGGGTTCTATATTTTTCATTACCTTGGAAATGACAGACCTATTTTTTTAAAGTAAACTTTAGCAGTCTGCACATATGGCAGGTGGTTATGAGGCATCAAACAGAGTTGTTCTTCCACAAAGTTACTGAAAACTTATGTTCCTAAAGAAAGAGGATACTGAGTCTCATACAGAGAAGAGAATTATTTTATCTAATTATTATTATATTATTAATTATTGTAATAATAATTATTAACTCAGTATCCAATATTACTATTCTCATTTAGTATTTATGTATTTTAAAGTACATCTTCCTTATGGTATCAAAATAAATATATTGCATGTACTGAAAAGAGAACTAGTGCATCTGATTACTGTTGATAAAAAGATAAACCCACACAAAGAACATCTGGCACACACACAAGCTCCCCCACTCCCCCACATACACTATGAAAATTCTTAGAATGGTAGAATGTAGCAACAGTAGTTAAAGATAGCTTGGAAGAATAAAAGGTAGAAACTATTTCAAGAAGCAAAGAAAGTGAGTGGTACTCTCAATAGCAAGAATAGGGCTTTGAACTTGATAGTGAAAATAAGAAAAAAAAAGAATGGGGGCATTCTGAGACACATGAAAAATTCTCATAGACCCAAAGAGAAGAAACAATCTAAAAAGAAAATTTTCTCTAGTTTGAGGGCATAAGATATGAAAGAAGTAGAAAGACAAATTCAAATAAATTTTAAATAAAATATTTAATTTTATATCCACTTACTTTCTTTATGTTCAGATTTGGAACATATGATGTAGGTACTGTCAGGGTTTCCAGAACTGCTATTAGAGTACAAGAGAGCAGCACTAAAGTCTCACTGTACAACCAAGTACATGTCAAGCTTGTGAGACTGCATCCAAAAAGATGAAAAACAGTGGCTGAAAGCCATGTGCATCAAGCTAGAGATTTGTTCCTACTCCCTTCTACATTGTGCATGAGGTGACCCCAAACTGTTCAGGCTTCTAAGTGACAGTTTCAAACTTCTAGGCTGAATTCAAAATAAATACTTTCAGGCCAACAGTTGAAAGACACATTTAAGAAGAGAAAGGGAGAGAAAATTTTAAAAGAGCAAAACAACATTAACTGATCTCACGAACATAAGTAGAATCTTCTAAAGCAAACTGTGAAAGTTCACTGGGTAATTTGTTTAATTTATGAATATTTGTCATGCCAGAGAGACGGAGCATTTCATAATCCAAAAAACACATCATTTTTCAAAAGAAAGCAATCAGCTTAGTTCCAAAATGTGCTTTCCAAGAGTTAAAAGAAAAATACAAACAAAACACAAGATGTATCAGTGTCCATCAGATGCTGTGGTCTTATATGTTCCACTATCAAGAAGTTAGCTGTGAATCGTGAGAGACACAGACAATGACAGCAATTAGTAGACCTTTTCTTTGACAGTTTATTATCTGATGAATGTAACCTATTTCTTTTCAGTTTTGTAATTATTCCTGCGTGTTTTGAAAGAATGCATTTTTAATTGTACTTCTTTGAGCAGCTTCTCCAAATATGTTTTAGTGAATGGGTGGAGTATGAATTCTTTCCCCTCTGAGATTTTTGCTATTCATATATTTCCTGTCCTCACCAGGGTGGACAAAATGCTTTAAAAAAGCTTAAAACATATACTGAAAAGCTTTTCCTTTTTTTTTTTTTTTTTTTTTTTTTTTTTTTTTTTTTTTTTTTTTTTCTTCCCATGCTGCTATTTAAGATGAGGAAGATGTCATTCCCTCCCTGGAAGAAATGGGGATAGAGTGAAGTGTAGAGTGTACAAGACAAATGAGAAAATACATGAGACACTTAGGTAGACAGAGGAAAAAGGTGTCATTCTATGACTCTGTTACAAGCTTGAAGAATCAATAGCTCGGTATCCATTTTTTCAAACTAAAGGAAGCTTGAAGAATCTGAAGATGAAGGAGAAAAAAAGATGGAAGGTAAGTGGAAAGGCAAAAAGGGAAGGTTATAGAGTCAGACAGATAACTGCCTTAGGAGGAATAGGAAAACACAGTAAATCCATAGAAAAACAGCATTAAATAATATTACAGATGATATGAGCACACGTAATAAGGCAGTCAAAAATGTGGGGCTTAAAAGACAAATTTGTGGGCAATCAAAATGCAGCAGTCAATAGGGCAGATATTATAAATTAATACAACAAATAATGAGACAGAAATCAATAAGAAAAAAAAAAGCATGTAACCTGACCGGTGATAAGGCACTCAGCAATATGGCAAATGAAAGCCACTGAAAATTGCTCAATTTTAATGGGATTTTGTCACTTGGCTCATTTACAACTGGCAAGACCTAATCCTGAATAGAGCTCTCTGCCTTCATAGTAACTAGTTCTAAGAGATAGGCAGAGCTACCCTGTGAATTGAAAAGCTAAGAGGAAGACGTATCTTCAATGGCTGTAGACTGACACCTTTTACAATTAACTACAGTGTTATTCAGTAAAAGCAATATAAGGAGTAATAGAGATCCTAGGTATAGGACGTGACCAGGTGAATCTAGGGACACATTTGAAGAGAAGTAGATAACATTTATAAAATAATATCTGGCATTTAATTTCAAGATTTTCCACACAATTTGATTTTTTCTCTGATAATCAGAACAGTTTATGCTTCGCTCTAAATAAAAGATCTATCCCAAACGTTTAAATTCTCAGTTATGCTCTTCTGTAGATCAGTTCTTCACAGGTGTGTACATTTAGTTTTTGTTAAAGTCTAGGTCCACAGGCAACTGCTGACACCTGGAAGCAAATCAATTTCCTTAGTCAGAAATAGTTAGGCCAATTCTTATTTGGATTTTAAAAAAGAATAATTCCATGTGTGATGAGTGTGTGTGTGCACTTTCCCTGATATTTATTTGTCACTGAGGACGTCTACCAGGACTTTTATAAGTCCTACCTCCCAAGGGAAGATTTGCTGTCACACTGTCACAAGTGTGGGCAGAGGCGGATGGCAGCACACTGTACCCATTTTATAATGCTCCACTTTTTATCACTCAAGTAATCTCAAAATAATGGGCTGAGTTACCTACAGATATCTTCCTGCATGCCTGAGAAGTTCTTAATAAAATGTTTCATACTTATAGAAACAACTGTTGCACAACTGATAAACATTAATGACTATACTGCATTCCTGAATAAAAAAAATATCAAAACCTCTACATTTTCCCACCTGAACAGACAATGTTTTTTATGTGGACAATATGGAAGAAAGCACTAGGAACAGGAGGGCTATGCAAAAGCTGAAAGATTGAAGATTATAAAAGAGTGTTTGAAATAAGTCTTGTTAAATCATTTTTTGCCAATATTTATATTTTTATAGAGGTTTCTGGATGCTTTTGAGCAAGCAGTCCTGTTTTTGCTTGTATATTCAGTCAGGGATCTCATAGTAAAGTGCAATTGATGGGTTCATGTGAAAATACTAGCTCTAGTGTTGCTTAATCTATACATCGAAGTACTTGATAGGAAAAAGAGAGGAAACAGAATACAAAATATGCTGTCATTAAGTTTGCCATGTATCTTCCTTCACCCTGTCATACAAGGAACCCAGTAATTCTGTCATTTGAAACCTGTATAGACTGGAAAATACAATGCACTTTCTTAATAAATGGGCAAGGAAAAGAGATTAATCACCTCACATGTCTTTGACCTCTTTAGTTCTCATGTCCAGTGGCTTGTAGGACTCCTTGGCTGTTTCAAAATTCTATTGCCTTCGCATATTCCATAGGTCAAAAGCCCAGCAGCACTAAGGTTTCTTATTCTGTATTCTTTTATCTAAATCTTCTATCCAGCTGCCCTTGTTGTAACTGTGCTAGTGATGAACTTTGCTCAGGTGACAAACTGCCCTGGAGCTGCTGAAGAAATGCTTTAGATAGCCTGTTACTGGGCATTCTTAAACAGTGTCTCTGAAGTGTCATCTCTCCCACAGTTAGGGCTCCTTGAGCAAAATCTTTATTATTTTCCTTTACTTTAAGCATATTACAGAAAACCTTCAGTAAAACCTGAGAAGCTGAGTATTTGAATTTACCCTTTTTACAGGTTTCAGAGCTGTATTATGAAGAATCCCAAAGTTCTAATTCCAAGGATGATTTTTGATATTGCTGATCTCATTGAACTGTCACACTAAAATGAATTGTATAAATAAATTTTTATTTCTTCTAACCCTTTATTCAGTACATGCTTTACTACAGTAAACTATCTGGATAAGCCAATTTTTAAAACTATTTTCATAGTTCCACCATACAAGTAGTTTCTGTTAACATCTGTAACAGTGTTTTCATTAATTCCCTATGATTTATTAATAATAACTACATGCTGGAAAGAATTAGAATAACCATCTGTTTTTCATTTGACTTATTTATGTAACAACTGCCATTTGCAAAACCCACATTTCCTGCAAGCAAAACACCCTTGATATCATCTTCAGTAACATCTCCTGCATATTAAGTGCTCTTAGTAAGCCAAAAAAATAATGTGGGTTTTTAAACTTTTGCTGATATGCTTCTCTAAGGAAGAAGAACTGTCAGTGAACATATACTGGTTTGTTGCTATCCTGTTCATTCCTGAGACTAAGCAAAGTCCTGTTTTGCTACATTCAGGAGAGACAGGGTATAAATAAGAGTGTCCTATTTAGAAATCAGAATCTTTTTCGCCTGTGAGCACTCTGCTCAAAGGTTGCTTTGTTTCATGACTTCATGGCAGGACTAGTGCTTGTTTGACTTTCTCCTGTGACTCTAACTTCCAGGCACACACAGCTGCAGCACATCCACTCAGCAAGCCCCCGTATTGTCAAGAATCTGTTACCAGGGAAACAATTTTCCTCGAATGGCTTAGGTACTCATCAGCTGCACCAGGTACTCCATCCCTATGGCAATAGCCTCCACCTTTCAGCTATCACTACACTGAGGTAGTTTTACATATTCCTCCTACTTAACCTGATAGAATGATGCTTACCACAGCTGTCCACTTTAATCACGTCTATGGCTGGCAGCAAGAAGTATCCTAAAAGCAGAACAGTACCAGGCCAGTGAATGCACTGAATCGATGTCTTGAGTGTATTTTGAGTGGGATTTGCTCCAATAATGAAGGACGCTTTGATGTTAAGAGGAGAAAAATATCCCGATCCAAAAGAGTTTGTTAATAGCATACAAAAGTAAAACAATCATGACAACCACAGTATTCTTGTGGTTTGTAAGGAAAAGAAGTCTCAAGTAATTCTATTAGCCATAGCAATTCTGCTTAAATTACATAAGAGTAAAATTTCATTCAATTGTCCACTGAAGAGATTATGTGTCAATACCACAAATCAGTGTTAGATCTTTGTGTCTGTATTTGAAGACTAGAAAAGGCTTATCTGTTTTCACTCATGACTTTAGCCAGTATCCACATAGCAACCTAACACATCAGCTTTCAGTTTAGTGATAGAATATGAGTAATTCTTATCATCCTGACATTCTGCCTTGAGTGGGACACTCATTCCAAGATTTCCCGGACAACCTGTATTCCACAATACTTCTTGCCTGAGGAAGTAGTTAGTGAGATCTAATTCTAGATGGCCTTGAAACTCTGTTGTGCAAAGAAAACCTTGGTCTACTGGTCTTTCTGAATCTGGGTTTCTTCAACAGATCCCCACCACAACAACACCTCCTTTGTTGTCATCTTCCTTTCAGTATTCAGAGACCATCAGCACTTTAAATAGTGAAGCAGATTTGTATTTCTTTGATATGATATGCATTTTTTTATTTTCTAAGAGCGATTATATCTTTCTTTATTAGCACCATAATGACCTAAATTTAATCTTTTTTTATGACATTTAATTTGTCATTTTAATCACAACTTCCTGGTTTCTTCTCTGTGTTCCAGTACTTTTTAAAACAGTATATGGACTTTTAAACCAAAGGTATTGAAACAAGTATATGAATCAAAAGCATATGAAACTTTTGTGAACAGTTCTTCTCAATTCTTGATTAGATTTCATATTGCTGTTGATTTCAACCTATGGTCATATGCGTCTGGTTTGATTCACAGATAATTTTGTTTTACATTATTTTTTTTGTTTAACACATAACCATAATTTCCTATAGGTAGTCAGTCAACATGAACAAAGTGTCCTGTGCATTCTGTTTTTAAATCAATTGTGTAACATAGCAAAATAAGTAACTAAGTTTTTTTCCCTGTTGTGGTTAAGAATTTTAATATTGAGATTCAGCTATTTGCTTCAGTTTAAGTGATGAGACTTAGGGTATGTTGTGGTCTGCTTATCAATTTTTGTCTAAGCTGCACACATAATCAGAATGACTGTTCAGTAAGATCTTTGAGCCAAAGACTTTAAGTAATTGCTTTGGTATTAGTCTCAGTATATTCTACTTTAATATTTGTAGGCTAGTTGTCTAGCCAATAGTTAATCCACAAATATGTTTAAAAGATAAATGGAACCTGCATTCTATCTTCAAGGTATTTTTGCGCTGCATTAAAGACTACTTGCTAGTTTACTATTTTTTTTCCTCAGTATCAAAAAATGGCCTCAGTTGTAAGGGATCTTAAAGATCATCTGCTTCCCTGCCATAGACACCTTCCAACAAACCATATTGCTCCAAGCCCAATCCATCCTGGTTTTCAACACTTCTAGGGAAGGGGCCCTGTATCAATCTATTCAGACCTTTTAAGATAGAATTAAGGTATTCAGGCTTAAGAAATTCCTCACAAGAGGTTTTTTTTTTCTCAGAGCTGTGAGTTAAAGCAAGCAGACTAGATCAGGAAACTTGATGTATTGCTATTTTATTAAAAACTTTCTTCTTGTTTTGTCAACTGTACACGAGAAATCTTTTATGTCAGCTTTTTCATATTGATTTGAAATTTTATGTTAACTAAATAGCATTTTGAGATATTAGATACTTAAGTTTACCTTTGCAAGTACTTTCTTTAATTGTTTATTAATGGATTTAAGTCCTGAAATGGAAAGGGGAGATCAAGAAATTAGGTACAAGTAGTGTAGTTTCAAAGTTCAGATAAAAATCTGGCTTGGCTTTCAGACAAAACAATTTAGCTCAAATTACTTGTTTCACTTTGTTGTTGTCCATAACTGACAACTTTTCCTTAGAAATAAATTTGTAAAGTATATTTGTAATATGTATTGAGTTGTTCCTTAACTATGAGTATATATTGCTATAAACTTTGGTTCATTATCTGAGGAGGAACTGATGTTTCAAGAATAAAGTTACGATTTGACTGGTTTAACATTATGCAAATAAAATAAAGAATTAAATAAAGTACTGCTTTTAATACCTATAGAGAACTTTTTTCTGTAAAGTCTGAAGCTGACTGTAGTTTGAATGTTAATGGTAGTTTGCAATGATGCATAATATCTATAGCACACATTATTACCTTGGTACAGTTTTGTAGTCTGTTTTCTTTCAAAATAAAATGTTCAAAGGTGTTTTCTGGCTTTTAACTGGTCCTGCTATAGGTAATGCTTAAAAAACAGCAAAAATATTGTGTATTCTCTAGAAAATATGAAATACTGTGTGAACTTTAAGGTGTTTTACAGCTAGCTACAATGATGTCACGAATACTTTAGACTAGAATAGAGTAGAGTAGAACAGGATATTTTAGTAGGAAAGGATCCACAACATTCATCTAGTCCATATGCATGACCCCAGCAACATCCCCTCACAGAACCTCTGCTGCCACCCACAACAAGGGTGCCTGAGGTGATGCTTCCCCGTGAGGTCCTAAGGCTCTTCTGTTTGCTCCTTGGAGATGGTGAGTGCCAGACAGGAGGGTCCCAGCAGCATCTCTGTGGTGCCCACAGTGCTGATGACATCCATCGGAGCCATCCCCTTAGGGGCACCCCAGGAACCAGCGTTCCTCCAGGCAGCAATATCCCTTCCCAAGCCTCTGTGTCTCCCCTTGGCCAAGGCCTCAGGAACCAGCAGGGGAGCCTGCACTGCTGCGAGAGGTGCCTCTCAAAGAGCGCCTAAATTTTTGTGCTCCAGAGGCGGTGAGGCTCAGCCAAGATGGTTTTGGCAACGGCCCCAGGCCTGGGGACCCTGATGGCACTGGTGCAGCAATCCCCATCTGGAAATTCTCCTCACTCTCACTGCCCGAGGAGCTGCTCTGCTCCGACCAGAGTGTTCCTGACACCATCACAAGTGGGGATAAGCCCAATCCTTACGGCATTCCCCGTGATGCAGCTGGGGTGGTGAGAGCTGCTCAGGACCCCAGACAGCCACAGGCCTGTTATCTCAGCATGGTGTGACACAGCCCCTGGTGCTGCTGCTGCTCAGCCTCTCACCTCACACACTGACCCAGCCTGAGCATTGTCCTTGTCCCAAACCTTATGTACCCTGCAGCAGCTGCATTGCCGCTGCCTACAGCTCTTGGGGGGCACAGAGAGTTATTCTGCTCAGGAGAAGGAGGAAGACGAAAGATAAGAAAAAGGCAAGAACCCAAACTTCAGGGCTGACCAAACACATTGGTAAGGAGACAGTCCAAGTGCCTCTTAAACACGGAGAGGCTTGGGGTATCAACAACTTCTCAAGGAAGCTTGTTCAGGTGTTTGACCATCCTCTCAGTAAAGAGACACTTCCAGATGTCCAGTCTGAACCTCCCATGGTACAGCTTTGAGCCATTACCACACATCGTGTCACTAGATCCCAGGTAGAAGAAATCAGTACCTCCCTCACCACCTCCTCTTCCCCAGGAAGCAGTGTAGAGCAATGGCATCACCCCGCAGTCTCCTTTTTTTCCACACTAGGCAAGCCCAGAGTCCTCAGCCTCTCCTCAGAGAATATGCTTTCCAGCATACAGGCCCACCTGTTACTCAGTCCAGGGGCAGTGGGAGGGGATGGGTTTTTTCTGTTTCACTTTGCTATGAGGTGAAGCTGTTGGACTTGTACAGTCTGTTTTCCTCTTTCACTTTCTGAAATTTTTGACATGTTTTAGCTGATACAGTCCAGTTTTGGAATAGTCATATTTTGGTTTTGGTGGAAGTTCAGACATTAAATTTTTCATCAAATGTAACATTGTCTTTGATTTTGTATTTTTAGAGTTCTGTTTCACTTTCACGACTAAAGCTAAATAGAATGGAAGAGAAAATTTAAGTTAGAGAGGACCTAAGCTGGACAAGTAAACTTCTCATTCATTCATCTTTCAAAAAAATGAATAAAAATGTTGTTTTGTTACTGTGTTGAAAGTTTTGCTTAGATTCCTAATCTGAGAATAATACTGGAAGATCCAGTATCAGGTTAATTGAATAGATTTTTTTTTATTAGAGGAGGATTTAAATTTTTATTTGTGTGCCATCCAACCCTAGGGACTCTCATTTCCTGAACCATAATAGTTATCAAACCAATACAGAAAATAAATGCTATATGAAATAAAAACACTGACAATTTTTCAGATGCTATCTGTAAATTACAGATGTTTCTAAGAGTCTGGTGAAAATAATTTACAGGTGTGTATTTGTGTATTTTGATATTGTCAAAATGAAAACAGGCATTTAAAATTTGCAGAATTTCATTCTCCCACTGCATTGGTTTCCTGGGTCAGAAGGTTACTTTGGCATGAACCAGTAACACAGTTTCAATGTTTCTGGCAAAGAAGAACTACTGATAAGCAAATAGTACTTCCCAAAGAATGGGGAAAGTATAAATATGTTCGGTAAAAGGGTAGTGGTTTTTTTTACCTGCCAGGCTACAAAATGCTCCATTCTTTAACTTTCTCCAGTCACCCCTAAGTGAGCTCAAGCGGGAGAGAGGAACATTCAGACTAGGATAAAAGAATTACCTGTCAAAATTATGTGAATGGGAGACTGTGGACATTGTTTCAGCAAACAAGTATGTACATCCCAAATTCAGAATTGGTGCTTCCTCCTTTGTGAGAGCTCTCATGGAATGGAAAAAATCTACTTGGCACTTGTAATCAAGCTCTCTGTGTGACTGTGTGGTGTACTCTGGGTGCCATAACTGAACTTCTCCATGTATGTTACCTTTATCTGAATTGCACTGCTGGTGTAATTTATGGTGTAGCCCCAACTAACAGTTGGGGTTGACTAGGCAGTCACTCGTCTACTCCCTCACCAGTAGGATTGGTGGAAAGGGCAATCGAAGGCGGTCGGAAGAGCAAAAGCCAGAAAACTCATGGATTGAGATAAAGGCAGTTACAACTTAGGCCATATACCCAAAGAAAGTAAAACAAGGAATTAATTCACTGCTTCCCATGGCAGGCAGGCGTTATCCCATCTCCAGGAGAGCAGGGCCCCATCACACACAGCAGTGACTTGGGAAGACAAACACCATCACTTCTAACATCTCTCCCTTCCTCCTTCTTCCCCCACTTTAAGCACTGACCACGATGTTGCATGGTCCAGAAAATACCTTTGGCCAGCTGGGGTCACCCGTCCTGGCTGTGTCTCCTCCCAGCCCTCCATGCACAACCAGCCCTCCTGCCAGCGTGGCACAACCAACAGCAGAAAAGGCCTTGGCTCTGGGTAACCCTGCCCAGCAATAACAAAAACATCTCTCTGTTATCAGCCCTGTGTTCAGCGCAAATACAAAACACAGGCACACACCAGCCACTGTGAGGAAAAGTAACTCTACCCCAGCCAAAAGCAGCACAATTGATCAATTTTCAAAACAACTAGACAAGAAGAAATATAACTGATCTGCAATTTGAGTCTTTTGGAGATAATAACAAATATCTAATTCCTAACATTATTCATCACACTCGAAAGGTATCTTGACATTATCTGACAGATATGGGGCTTAGTAGCACTAGAAGAAATCATTATCAACATTAACAAACAAGGAAGATTCACTGGTGTTCTGCAAAATGCTCCTAAGTTGGAGGGAACAACAGGATCTGTCATTCCAGAATACGGTCATGCCACTAAAAAGGTGCTTACTGATACTGGAGACACACTCCTGAAACACTTTTTTTTTTCTTTCATACAGCAATAAGAAGATGAAAAGGTGTTTTGCAGTGTTGAAGTGTTTCATGAGAATTGAGCTGAGCAAGTGAAAAATCCTCTATGTGATGTTCAGTGCATGAGAGATGAGTGAAGTGTGGCACGCTCTTTAAAACTGCAACCTGTGTTTGAATATCTTCTTGTTAAATTGAGAAGATGGAGTGTAACTGATTTAGAAGGGACTACACTGAAGATGAAGCGCCTTTCTGATTTTTTGACATAGGTTTATTATTTGTTTTTTGGTGATTTGAAATAATGTTTTGCACAGAATAAATTTTTATGGAACTTTTAATGAACTTTTAATAGAAACAAATAAATCAGGAAAGGATTTAACATTTACAAACTTAGAGCTTTCAGTGGAGTTTGCTGGTCAAACACGAAACATTTATGTTATCTTCTGGACATTAACTCACATTTCCCTGAGTTTCTGCAAGGCCTCATGGGATTTGTAGCCTAGACTAGGAAGACAGCACTTAAAAGAGAGTTATGATATAACCACACGCGTTAAACCTACTAGAACACTGCAGGAGTATTCACTAGTATTGATATTCAATTAATTTGTCTTGAAATTAAAGAATTAATTCAATTTGTCCAAAGTTTATTTGCCTGAGGATCCAGTGAGGGATATCACAGCTCCAAGTAAGATACGGCACAAAGAAAACACCTTATTCTGGGTCCTCTGGCTGTTTTGTAATTTTTTAAGGATTTCAACACTTCCGCACAAATAGAAATAAAACTGAAACTCTGAATGTAGCTTGGCATAGAAAGTAATTTCTGTCTTGTATTTATGTCACAAAAATTACTAGAAAATTATGCTATAGATTTTTTTTTCAGTACACAGCTAAGTTTGATCAATGCAGAAATCATAACAAACAGTATTTTTTCACTGAATTATCTCAATGCAAAATTAAACATAAGGGGCAGAGCCTTGTGTATGAAACTTCATGAAGTCACCTGGCTGTCGTTGGGACAATACGGACTTTAGGCAGCACCAGTCACTTTAGAGAAACTCTCTCTGCAACAAGCTTGGAAGAGAACATTCATACATTATTGAAATCTACTGGGGGTCAGGGGTGAAGAAAGGGGAAAAGAAGGCCAGGCAATTGGGTATACCTGCACCCAGAATTAGTGAAAAAATTAATGTTGGCAGACAATGGCCTTGGTGGTAGAAGTCAGGAGGCTTTTATCATTTATCTTCGGTTAGGGCTGCTCTTGTAATTAGGTTTCAGTGTGAAATAGTGGCATTTCACTCCTCATTGTTTTAAATAGGAAAGCAATTGTGTAGTTAAGGAAACTTATTATCACACCTATTCTCAGACTTCAGACACAATAGATTACTAGAGAAAGAAAAACACGTGTAAAAAATGCCTATAGAAGTACATCTGAAGCCTACTCACAGAGTGGGCTCAAGATCACAAAGAAAGGATTTTAAAATTATCCTAATTCTCTGTTAAATCTTTGAAATGCAGAACGGGGACCAGACTTTTAAATAGAATGAAGATAGATGCCTGCAGAGGACTTTTCAAAAGTTTAAATAAGATTCAGACATCAGGTGCTGCTGAAATACCAGTTAAGTAATAGTACAAATATTTAAGAATTCAAATTACTTAAAAAAGCTGACTTTCTCTACACATCCTTCTAAAATCACTTAAAATGCGTAATATGAGCTTGGACTGCTCAACAAAGCAGAACTCAACAAAGAGTTCAATTATATTACTTTCAGTCCTGAAGATCCACTCCTCTATTCTTGATGAAGATGTGCTCTTGTCAGCTGTCTTATCCCTTTAGGTGTTTTTTTTAATACACACTGAACATGTAGGAAAGTGGTTTTAACTTATTTGGTACCCAGAATCAAAAATAATTTTGACACAGAAAGCAATCAGTACCATTCATTTTTGTATTTCAGCTGGTGCCAGAACAATCATGTTTTCCTTCAAAAGATGCTTCTCGTTTTGGGAATTTGAGAGAGTTCTTTTACTGACCTATGGCTTAGTTCATCTGGACAGTCCCACAGCATGAAAACTAAGAGCTCTGAATCTTGTATAGCAATAACTTGATGTCACGGCCTTTACTCACATGAGTATCTCTCCAGAGAGCAGTAGGACAGTATCTTGTACACAGCTAGAGGCATGTTACAGAGATGGCCAAAGTTTTGCTTTGAATGGAAAACTTAGAATGGAAAGAAAGTTTTGCTTAGAATGGGAAACCTGGCCAGGCACCCACAGCACATGGATGAATTGTACAAGAATATGATATTTTTAGAGCTTACAGAGTGGGAACAGAAA
Organism: Daphoenositta chrysoptera; assembly: GCA_013397915.1. Lineage (NCBI taxonomy): Eukaryota > Metazoa > Chordata > Aves > Passeriformes > Daphoenositta > Daphoenositta chrysoptera. The sequence goes on from VZRO01006135.1 coordinate 431,462, forward strand.
ATTGTCATCAGAGGAGTTCTGCCCTCTCAGAGCTAGCTTTATCTCTACACTGATAGCTCTCCATGATGCTTCATTATTCACTGTAAATGGAATACCATGGTGAATCTGCACCCTCTCTATTACTGTTAGCACAGCTCAGAAAAGGTTAAATGGGCAACTGCCACACTACATATCTCTGTCTCCCAAGAAAAAACTTAGGGCACAGAAGCTTGGAAAGTACTTAATTTCCCTTTCTCCTTTTTCCTTTCTTTTTATACACAGACTTTACATCTGTTCCAAAACATGCATGACTGCTGTATAGATATACTGTTACTTAGCAATAATCTTCTGCTTTCTCAGGGGAAGGTCCAGTATTTCATATCACTCTGTAAACAGTGTTAAAAAGCATTATGAAAGCAACTTTTGTTCCACTAACCTTTTTATTGACTTATATCCATCTCCTTTGTTTCCTTGTGAATTCTAACAAAAATCATGTTTTACAAAACAAAGTTTAAGCTTTGCACAGAGAAAAACTATGGAAAATCTGAACTAGGATATTTTTGTATATAAGATATTTTCTCTTGTCTTCCACGGAAAATTAAATGAAAATTAGAAAGTGCAACAGAACTGAAAGCCGTCTCCAAGAAGCATATGGTGATGCTGGTTGTTTAAAGCATAGTTAATATCTCTTTCCAAGTAATATATTAAATACATAACAGAACAATAGTAGTAAATAATAGGCGTATTTAAAATTGTTATTACTTCTTGCACTGGATTTCCGTAGAGGAACTCACATCTGCTAAGTGTTATATAAAAAGGGACACCAAGGATCTCGGTTTCCTGAGTAAACAAAGCTGATTCAAATGCTTTTTCCTCTTTATCCTCCAAAAACTATTAATCATAGGTCAGCTTAAACCAAGGTGAGAAAGTGAAGATAGCAAGTTCTTGTAAATTTCATGAAATGGTGAAAGAAAAACATAAACAATCTGGATTGTTGCTTTTGAGCTGTAAGAGCCTATGCACATATTTTGTGTTCAGAGAAGGCTCAGCAGGTGTAGTAACCCATTCAGGTAACTGTGTATGTACATATGTACACATGTGTTTATGAAAAATACAGCCATAAAACCAGGGTGGTATTCCCTGACTCACTAAACTTAAATAAAGACTTGTGGACTGTAAAGGACATGTCCATACCTGCACAAATCGCTATATTCAAAGATGAAATACCAACATTTGCAGATATGGTGCCTCCTCATCATCTGTACTGCAGAAGTTTTTTCTAGGGAAAAAAAACCCCATCCTAGAAGTAAACAACAAGTAGAAAGTGTGGCATGAGAAAGTAATCATGTCATTTTTCAAGTTACACTTGGGTACTAGACACCAGATCTAAATACACTTTTCATGATTTGAGCTTTAAACACTTTTAAAAAGACACCCATTTTTTCATATTGATACAAGTACAACCTGGCAAATGCTTCAGAAGCAAATCTGTAGTTCTGCATGCTCCGCGAGGATGAAAGTTACCCACTTTGGCAGTAGCAGAAATATAACATCACTCGTCATGGCAATAGATTTATTTTGTCCTAGTTTTAAAATAAAGTCTTTAATAAGTTACAAGCTCTACCTTGAATGTAAAGTCTGAATAACTGTGTTTTACTAGTAAAGTAAACATATAAATAAAATGTTGCATTATCAGTAATTACTTAAAGCTCGATCAGGCATAGAAAAATCTTTAATGCTTTCATTATCTCTTGATGACTATATTCTGCGCCACGAACCGAAGTAGCCACAACATTTAGAATGCTAGAATGCCAAAGTCTGATGAGGAGTGACTGAGTTATTGTAAAACAAAAAATAAAAACAATTTTTAAAGTTTCCACAAATTCTCAGTTTGGCAGAATAAGAATTGACAGGTAGGACCAGCTAACTTGAAAGAAATCTGTGCATGAGAACCTGAGAACCAAACGATCAAACAACTCTCCCTCAGTGTGTGGAGAAGTATTAATAAGATGTGTATCCCTTCTTTTAATTTCCTTCATTGTTCTCATTCCTTTATTAGTCCCTCTCTTTCCGTCCTTCCTGCCTTTTCTGTTTGTTTTTCATTGTACTTATTCATGCAGTGCCATTTCAGAAATGTCAGTTTTAGACCTTGCTACAGATGACCTTCACTGTCGTTCTGTCACTAAAGAGGATGGGGAAGCTTCAGCTGTAGTCTCGGAGTATTGCTTATATGCTGTGACATTTTGTTGAAATGCTAAATTGGTAAAGGTAAGTGTGTGTCTGAATGAACAAGTCTGTTTAAAATAACTGAAAATGAGACAAAGACAAAAATGAAAATTTGTGCGCGGACTGTTTTGCAAAAGCAGGTACCTGCTTCTATGATTATCAGACGATATTGTTATTTTTTGGTCTTGAGTGAGATAAAACAGGTAGGTCATTCTCCAGAAACGAAGGTTGAGTAAAGGTGGAGGTAGGAAACCCAAGTGCGCTTGTGACTTTGATATGAGGATTGACAGGCTGCATTGACCTCTAAGGGACAATCACTCAACTGACTTTCAATGGCGAGAACTAGTATCACATCCAAAGAAACTCAAAATTTTCCTGCTGTCATTGACGAGGGTAATTACCTGCTCAAAACCAACAGACTAAATGTTTTGCCATCCTGTGGAAAATATCCCTACCATGGAGGAGAAAAGGAAATATCTCTGTTACGGTATTTTACTATAACAGATGCATTACCAAACCCCCTCACTATGATGAATTGTACAGTAACTTTGTAGGTAAAACTGCAATTTCCTCATTAGAGGACAAAAATTTCCTCATCAGAGGACAGAAAAAGCAGGTTTTTAACAGGAAATTTGCTTTTGGTGTACTTTTATATGTGTTCTCCTTGTGTGCCTGTTTTCTGACATCAAGATGTAACTCAAAACATTTGAAAGGTTTGGGTTTTTTTCCATGCTTTTCTATACTTTTTTAGTCAATGTATCAAATTTCTTATTTTAAAAACAGCTCGTTAGGTTGCTTTTTAAAAAAATTTGATTTTAACTTTAAATTTCTCTCTTTTGTCATATCCTTTCTCCACAGTAGAAAAATGGTGTGAATAAAATAATCTTTTTTAAAGAAGAAAAGTGCTTTCTTATTATTTTAGTTTTCCTTACAGAAAAGAGGAACAGTATCTAAGTACTAAATCAATGTACTCAATGTAATCAATGTACTCAAATTATAGACTAATTTTTGATTTTCTTTTTTTAGTAAGAAAACATTAACTTTCCTTAGAAAAAGTTGCTATATGAGAGAAGGGGAACCAAATCAGAAAGAGGTGTATACAATTTCCACAACAAAATAACAGTACCAAGCACACCATCAGTATTGAACTCAGAATGGTTTATTTGTTTGGGTTTTTTTTCAGAGAAGATGTAGAAAAGGCTTTTCTACAGAAAGATTTTGCACATGAGGACCTGAAATAAGACCCAAACAACTCGTACATTACTGTCTTTTAATTTTTTTTAAAGTTCCAGTCTAGACCTAATAGATTTTTGCATCAAACATGTTTTTTGAGATTATTTTATTCTTTTTTAAACTTTTTAAAACCTCTTTCAAGATAAAAGTTATTTCCTTGGTTAAGCCAACTTCATTTTTTGCCCAAATTTGATGTAATAAGCACATTTACAGCTGGTTGTCTTTCTGAGAGAAAGTAATTAAAAAGGACTTGTATGTAAAAGTCCCTCCAATTTAGATCTTTGTATTCAGGTAAATGTTAATTCAGAACGGATCCCTTTCTAGTGTTTTTAATGAACTATGTAAGAAAGTACTTTACTTTTTCTTAGAGTATCTAGCATGAAACTGAATTTTCAAAGATAACATTAACAGAGCAGTTACTGCTTTCAGTGAAAAGTGATCTAGTGAAAAGACTTTTTTCACTACAACTTGTGTTTATTTACATTAGTAAGTAGATTCAGATGTCTGTATATGCTCTACTGATATTCCTTTCCCATGTGAAACAAAAAATGGCAGGTCATGGCATTGCTACTGTTTGTCTACACCTACATGGAAATTCTTTTGCTTTTGTTTGAATAAAAATATTACATTACAGTCTGCAGCTGAAAACTCTCTGCTCCTTGTTGAAATTTATTTTTCTTACTTACGTTTCTCTTCTACTTTCTGTTTTTCCTTTCATAATGTCAAAAAAATAAAAAGGTATCTTTACTTATGGAAAAGTAAAGATAAAGGAAAAATGTATTAAAAAATTCTACTTTATTTATTTATCAGGATAACCTGGAGTGTTGTTCAGACAAGCAAAGTAATAAACTTCACAAAGACTGGCAAGACACTTCCATAACTTAAGGTACACAAGAAAAATAAATGAGAATGTTTGCTTTATTCTGTGTCTCTAGAAGCAAATGGTGAGGGTCTGTTGACTATTCAATCAAGTTAGTGCTGTTTTATTTGTATTAAGAGCAAAAGAACTGCAAACCACAAGAATAGAGAAAGGGTACAGATTCCCATTGATCATAACAAAATAGATCAAAATGAATGCTTGCATCTTTAAATTCAAAATGGATGTTCCACCTAAAAAGAACATTAACTGACTTGTGTCAGTTGAAATGGGAAAATAATTTTTTTAAAGGCTAATGGTTCAATTGGACCTCACTAGGGACAAAAAGACTACTGTTTCTATGTAACATATTTTAACACATAAATGTAAAAAGCAGGCCCATCATGAAAGTAATCTGCAATCAGTAGAAGCAGGGATTGAAATCAAAGAAACACATCTTCATGTGTTAGAAAAATAAAGGCAATAAAATCTTCAATAAGTCACATCGTATACATATGACACAAATGCCAGGCTGTTGTACTTTGTTAAAATTACGTGCTCTGCAGAGTTTTGTTCATGTAGGTGTCTTACTGTTGTAAGGGACCTGAAAGCATGTTGAAGACAGACTTAATAAGAAATGGGTGTGAGAGTGGAAATGCTGTTTCTGGTAGGGGAACAGCATGAGAGAAAGTCAGGAAATAGGTCTGTGGGAGGACAACACAAAGGAAACAGAAGGGCAAGCAGAGGTGACTTTTAAAATTTTTTTCCCATTGGTTTCCCTGGGAGAAGCATCTGGACCAAGCCCCCCCACATAACTTTGGTTTTGTTGGTGATGGTGGGTTTCTGTGCTTGCAGCTGCAGAGCAAGCAGGGTGTGCAGCATCCTACTGCTCTAGGGCAGTGGCTGGGTAGCAGGAGGCACTGGGGTGTGTGAAATAACATGCAGCTGGCCAGGAAATTTGGTTATCAAATCCCTCCACTTTCCCAGAAAAAATGTTCCTGCTCTGTGAAGTAAGCCTCTAATGCCTTTGCCACTCCTTGGTGTCCAAAGACATGCTCCTGCTCTACTCCCAACTGTCCACCTGGCTCGGTTTTCTTACCGAAAATTGTCTTGTTAATCACACTTCTATTTTTATTCATTAGATGATTTACCTTTATTAACAGTGTAAAATAAATATTAGTATGATTTATACCACAGTATTCACAAAAGCATGTCATATGCCTTTGTGAAATAGCACACAAATCTGAATTATATTGACATATATTGACAATCACGGTAGATTAGTCAAAATTAAAAAAATACTTCTTTTTATATTGTCAACCATCTCATATTCTTGATCCAGTAACCCTGAGATCTATCATCAGTGGTCTGGAATGCACAATGGTGTCAGTGCCTGCAAGTGTTCTCACCCCACTGCTGTCCAGGGTCGTTACGGGTTGTGGCATCTCCTGGCGTTTCTAGAGAGCACAGAGCAATGCCGCTTCCTCAGTTCCCGGGGTAAAACTAGGAGATGACAAATATGAACAACATGAAGCATAAGTTTCAAAGTGAAGGGAGATGGGAGGTAGTAGAATTAGTTGCAAAAATGTGGGCTGCAATATTATACAGAAGGATTAGTGTGGAGAAAAGTAATTCAAGAGAAAAAGAGAGAAAGATTTATGTGCACAGTGAGGGTGATGGTGGGGAAGGAAGAAATCGATTGCTAGCCATTGGATCCTCACACTTTTTTTCTGAATTGTATTTCAGATTAACTCTTGCCTAAGCTGGCTGACAGGAACTGCAATAATGTGGACACTGATAGGGTTACTTTTTTCACTGTAGTCCCAGCTGAGATGCTCCTTTGTAGCTGAGTCCTTACACACTTCTCTGGTAATTCAAAGAAAATACGTCTGTGCTCTTCACACTGTAATGAATATGTCAGGAGTTCAGTTCTCAGCATGGATACCCCTGCTCAGCCAAACCACTGTCAAAAGGAAATGATCACTACAGGGGTAGATTCAGTTTCTCTCTTTCTCTCTCCCTCTCTCTTCTCTGTCCCTCTTTCTTTTCTTTTCAAATATCATAATTATAAAAAGACCCCAACCTATAAGCAGAGAAATAATAGACAAAAGTATGAAAAATACTTTCATGTGACCATTTTAATGATAGTGGTGTAACAAAATACCTTTATGAGAATGACTTCAAAAGGCAGCCAGTGGTGTCAAAGTGAATTTGTATAAATATGAGAGTTTGGGCTATACATTTTGTTTGTATTCCTGGGAATTAACTTGTCATGTTCATCTGAAAATGTTCTGTATCACTTAATAATAAATCTTCTTCATGTCTCCAAGCAGTGTCTGATTTTCTGTCTGCTATGTAACAGATGACAACTGTTTCAATTATTTCATATAGTGAGAATTCAAGAGAAAAAAAAGAATGGTTTCCATCCTGAAAACTTACTTTGTCCCCATGTTCTCAAATATCCATTCAAAACAAACTATTTTTAATTTTCAAATGTCTCTTGTTATTAATTAAAGACTGATTCTTTAAATATGCAAGCATAAAACTGTTAATTGTGTCAGCATGAATATTTCTTGTTGCAGCACTAAGCCGACAGACTAAGTGAAAATGAAGAAAAAAGGAAAGAAAATCCAGAGTGAGTTTCTCGGGAATTCGAAAGGTTTCTGGGACACTCATGTGCAAATGAAGGTATTTAATTGTTAGGGGTCCTCAGTGATGAATGGTAACCAAAACATGTCTGAATAAATTCCCCATTATAAAATGAGAAATTATGTCATGACTTTGCTTTTTCCACTGATCCTTGAGAAAGGCAAATCTCTTTTAAAAAAAATTATGCCACCAGAGCCTCAGGTCTTTTGCACTGCTAATGGACTAAGACATGGAGAAAACAGCACGTCTGCAATTAAAGAAATGCAAAAGCTCAGCTCCCTAGTAAAATAGAGAATAAAGAGGGAAAGTTTTTAAATTATTAATCCTAAAGGATTTATTTCCTGAATCATTCAGTCCTGCAAAGAAGCTATCATCACTGCTAAGAACTATACAAAAAAAAAAAATTACTTGTTTTCTTAGTAGATGTATTGTCATTTAAAGTATGTCCTCCTTTGATTCAGAAAAAAACCCAAGAGAAATAACCAGTCCTAGCTCAAAAACACCCATGGCAAGCCTTGCCTGATGGCAAGACACCGAAAGGCACCACAAGCTATGAGGTGCTGGTGAATGATGGCAAGGTGGCTTGTGTCCAGTGTCTTGTCCCGGCACAAAGGCAGGAACTTTGTCAGCTGAAGATGCCCACATTCTTCTTCTAAGGGTGTGTTTGCAACGCTGATGGCCTCTGGGTACAAGAAGAGTTTTATTTTTGGGACTAAGTGGTATGTTATATTAGCACAGACCACACAATGGAATAAGTTTTAGGCTCGCAGTCCTTTTCAGACGTTTTTAAGGACAATAATCCTAGAAATAGTACCATGTCCCAAACAGGAGGAAATACAAGAGCAAAAGAACACAACATTCGCTCACAGTCTGTCCAAGAGCAAATCTTTGGTCCTCCTATCCCAAGCAGGCCACCTGAGAATGCAGGATCTGTCTGTGGCCAAAAGGCCATTTCTAACTCCAGCATCACAAGGCAGTATGATGAAAGCTGTTTACATTATAGGGAACAAGTCCTTTGTATCACTGTCGAATCCTTTCAACTTTTGTGTATTTTCAATCATGATTCAACTCTCTCATGTGGCAAACAGCAGCCTTTCTAGATCAGAGGACATTTCTCTGGAAATGTCATTGTTTCAAAGACTGCTTGAATGGAAGTGTGAAATAAGCTTCAGCCAACATACAGTTGTTAAAAAAAGTTTCCATGACTATTTTTCTATCTATTTTGGTGCAGGGAGATGAGAAACTTTGTACTGAGAAAACAGTGTGTTTATTCATTCACACAGGTTGCCTTAATTAATGTTCATAGAGAAATAGGTCATTGGAAAGATCATTTTTGTGGTAGAGACTAGGTCCAAATGAAGATGTTTCTAAAAATAAAAAAGTATATTTGATTCAGTATTATATCCTGCAGTTATGTATTTGGAGTAGATGCTCAAACCTCAAAGTAATATTTATCAATTATTTGCCCCACTGTAAATTTTTTGCCTACCTCAGCATATAAAATGCTGTGATGGTCTCTTTAATCTAAGGATATTAAACTGTAAGATTCATCTACAGGAAGAGTTTATAGAAATCCTTGTATAACTACAGCAGGTTTATTCCAAGAATACATATTGCAGATAATCTTTAAATTTGCTGAAAATGCTTGCTATGGAATATAATAAAAATCAGTTGTAGAAAACGAAATCAACTGCAGCACTGCATAAAAATTTTCCTGCTTTGGAAAGCCAAGATTTTATTGTCTCGCTGTAGGCAAGGTATAATGTTAGCAATGGTAAATTCTGTGATGCAGCAAGTTATACTGTTCTGCTTAAATAGATCCAAATAATGATGTCTCTGACTAGGTGATATTAGTTAAGGTAAATCACAAAAAACTCTTATAAGAAAAAGGTTTCAATAGGCCATGGAAAATTAATATTAAATTTCCTGCTGTCTACCTCATTACCTTGTTAGATGACTTGTATTAAAAGCAGTGAAGCAAAGAATCAGTAACCTGGGCCTTTGCCATTTCTGCAGTGCAGCAGATACACATATCACACAATTTATACAGAAATTATGTATGTTGAGTATGTTTTCCTGGAATATAAGTGCAACAGACTAGAAATTATGACTTTATTATGATACTTTAAGGTTCTGCTTTTTGAAATTATCCCTGAAAGCCATTGTTATTAAGATGCAGGACTGCTGGGTATCACAAGAGATATTCTTGTTTGTACGTTATCCTTAAATAAGGATGCATGTCTATATTTATACACTCTGTCCACATAAACCTGTGAATGTATAAACTGCTGTTCACAGAGACATCGAAGCTGTATGTGACTATATTTGAACAAACATAAATGAGTACTGGTTTACAGTGTTATTTAGTTTATGAAAAAAATTGTAAGGAAAAGCATTTTGACTGCGGCTCTTATTAAAAATGATATTGCTGGAACATGTAGTCTTTCACTGAGAATATAATTCAAACCCAGCTTTGGCAACTCATGGTCTTGCTGAGGAACCTCATTAGAATTAATGGAGTAATTGGGAAAAGAGGACTTGTAGGCCAGAGGAAGTGAATGCATCATGAGTTTCTGGCTTCAGTGGTGAAGCTGCTTTAATGCTCCCTGAAACTCCTAGAATTGTTCCTATGCCATAACACCACATGTTTGTCAGCACAACTGTTTGTGTGTGGGACTGCATCATCAAACAAGTAGGAGAAGATAATGCAAGAATGAAGTGGATTGTTTGATTTGCTTTAATTGAGCTCTTTTCCTTGTTATTTCAGTCCCTCTGAAAATTATACTGCTATGGCAAAGAAAGGTGTAAGGTGAAGTCATGCAGGACTCAGAACTTTTGTATCCACTTTTGTTACCAACTCTAGACTCTTGCAAACCCTGGGAACAGAACCTAGCCCCCTGGTACATTTGATTTTGAAAGCAATATTGCACTGGTATTCATTGTCTCTCACTTTCCAAAAAGGAGGGAATTTCTTTGGTTGGTGTCTTAAAAAACGTAACTGTAGTGATATTATACTGTCGTAGGTTACAATGTAAGATGTGCCCAAGAGTATGTATTCTATCACCATCTTCATAAGCTGGTAAAACCGGTGGGACAGTGTTCCCCATCTCCTTCACGACTCATGCCTGATAAACTCTGGGGATATCTTCTGATAATGGGCCAGCTGCTGAAACCGGGTGGGGCAGTGTTCTTTATCTCTCCCATGACCCATCCTCCCTCCAGGGGAATGTCTCCTGTTAATGGGCCATCCAGTCTCACAGCATGACTGACGAAATTACATCATCCGATTGAGAGATGCTCTGCCCAGAAGGAGGAACCAAGCATTCCAGCCTGGATATAAACTGAGATTTTGGACACCACAAGCAGCCCTTACCTGTGGGACTCCCCAAGGACAAGAGCTACACCACTGGACCTTCAGGTGAAGACCAGATTTTTTTTTCCTAAGGCATCACTGCTTCAACAGGACCACTTCATTCGGACTGCTAGCAACATCCTCACCGGCAGGGTGTCAGGTTGTATTCCGACTCTGACAGTGGTTTTCTTTTGTACTATTGCATTTATTTTACTTTTTTTTTTTTTTTCATTCCTATTAAATTGTATTTCTGACTTGCAGTCTCTCACTGGTTTGTTTTCAAACCTCAACATATAGTTTGGGGGTTTGGGAGAATTACTTCACTATTCAAATGCAAAAGAAAATCCCCAAATTACCGGCAGATTTTCTTAAAGAAGAATTTTAGAAGAAAACAGATGCAATCTGATCTGCAAAACCAGCAATTAAAAGTACAAGTATGAATCTCTCTTACTGGAGAGAAAAAACTGAAACAGCAAAAAAGTTTGTTCTGGATTTAAAGAGACAGATTTCATGCTTTTCTTATTTCTGAAGGTAGTAAAGAAGACATGGGGAGAGGTTTCTTATTTCTGCTGGGTAATTATAGTTGCAAGGTATTTTCTTACTATGGTTACCAAATATACCTTATGAAAACCATGTGCACATTTACTTAATTGACAAGATCTTCTGAGCTCTTGTGCTCTATTGATATACACATAGTGGAGTTCCAGTTTTTGTAGAAGTGCATAAATGAGTTAGCTGATGGACTGAAAGTGCCCAGAAGTGCCACTACTGGCTATCACTCAATAGTTCCAATTGTCAAATCATATCAACCCTGTTAAAAATGTCATGTGACACCTACAAATACACTGAAGGACCACATTATATGTGATTTGTCATTCACAGGAAAATATACCTTTTTATAAATATGGTCTTATTGTACTCTTTCTCTTTTTATGCAAGCATATGCAAAACTGAGCCCTGGTCACAGGATATGCTGAAAATCTGATTGTGCTTTTAATCCTTCAACTATTCAGATGTGATGTTTTGACAAAGTTAATTATTTTTCATCTTCTTGTCCTCACTTTTTTCTTCCTTTGCCACTCTCTATTTCTTGCCCATTGTTTACGTTTTGAAAGCTGTGAAACTTGTGTATAATCTCTTCTCTTACACCAAGTTGTCAGGTTACAAACATCAGTAAATAGACCAGGCAGAGTTGAATCAAAAAAAGAAATGCAGGATTGTCTGACTTATACTGAAGATAGATCAGCAGTACGCCCTTGCAGCAAAGAGGAGTTATCAGCCTCCTGGTCTGCACTGGGAAAGCATAATCAGCTGATCAGGAGAAGTGATCCTCCCTACTCAGAATGCTTCTTCCATTTTAATGGAGAAAATGAGAATGAGAGAAAGAGCTTAAAATCATATGCCAGTTTACAATTGACACTGAAAGCCAAGCAAAGTTTCTTGCAGCATTCGGCTCCTCCTCTGGATTTGTGCTTAAATTAAAGTATTTTATGGAATATCCTTTTTTAAAAAAATCATTGCTAATGGAAAATTCTCTGTTTAAAATGTTGTTATCATTGCTGCTTTAGACTTTTGGTTTTTCCTTCATGAGTTCTGCAAAGAGACTTTCAGGCTTTGATCTGCAAGCTTGTCGCTGTGCACACAGTGTTTCCAAAGAACAATAGGAAAAACAAGGTAATAGAAAAAGTTGTTCCTCATCTAACTACATAAAATTTATGAAAAGTTCCCCACCTCTAAGGGGGCAAAAAATCTGAAAATGGCATTATCCCACTCAACTTCACAAGTACCCCATGTGATGAAAGACAACTGTATGTTCTGTGAAAGCAGAGAAAGTCTAGAGAAGGTTGTGGAGTGAAGTCTGCAGCAGAGATCACCTACTGTCACCAGTAAGCTTCTCTCAGAGTGCATATTACCCACCACCAGCTGGGCCAGGTGATTTGTTAATTTAGGTTATAAAATGCATGGGAACAAAAGCAAATAATTGTGTTTTTTTCTGGAAAAGATGCACTTAGATGTTCTTAATCATTCTTATCACCTTAGTAGCTTCTGTATTAGAAGAGTAAATAAACCCAAAGTAATAGGAATGTTGAAATCAGCAGTAATGAATTCGGCATCAAAGAGAAAGTCAACAGAATTATATTTCTAAACAGTAGATTCTTAGTTCATATAAAATATCTCTGTGAATTTTTCATAAGTGTAATATACTTTAAATGAAAGCTCTCGGTAGAAATAAGGAAGACAAATAACTAGCACTGAATGCTGAAATAAGACCTGTGCAATCCCATTCAGTCTTGCACAAGAGGAGAAAAGATACATCTTTATTCAATAGTTGCTTCATATTTATTGAACAGAGATACTCAGAGTGGGAAAAGAGATTAGGAGATGCAGCCTTCCAATTCTGACAGATAAATGCAGTGTAATTTGAAGGCTGCAATAGAAATTAATTTTACCCTTACACTGGATTGCTGGCTGCAATATATTAATATATATTAATATATATTAAATATAAATATTAATATATATTAATATATATTAAAATTAGAAACGTTACTTATTTGTATTAACAGGTTAAAGGCAAAAAAGCTTATGTACATGTCATCTGTCTAGTTCATAGATTTCTTACTTTTCCCAAAAGAGCAAACCCCATATATATGATACTGAAAATAAAAAAACCCCATATTTAAATATGTTTTTCGACATTGTTACTAAGCCATGTATTATCTTGGATCTGTTGAGTCCTTCACAAGGACCTTCACACTTTCAGACTTGTTATTGCACTTTATTTCCATTGTTATAATGTTACATAGGTGGAGAAACTACCTTTCTCCCTTCACCAAATTGAATACCTCTGCCTTTCCACTTTCTAAATCTACCTTTATTTATCTCACACATTCTTTCTTTTTATTTTGATTTTTACTTCCAGAAACCGATGCAAAAGAAAGAGGATTAAATTATAAATTTAATATTCTGTTTTTGTGAGAAACATTTGAGATACCGGGTGTTTCTTTAGAGAAATAGAAGTCATCATTGAAATCTATACGATAATGGGTAAATATGGCCTTTCTCTTTTGACTTTATTTCAGATGCTATGGTTTCATCACTAAATGCAAACACATGATAAAGAACCAAGTCTGGACACACTTCAGACTAAACCCGTTGTATGCAAGGCCCAGAAGAAATGTAACTGCATTGTATTTTCTGTTTCATATCAATTATTACAGAATAAATTTTCACAGAATCACAGAATATGCTGACTCTGAAAGGACCCACAAGGATCATTAAGTCTGACTCCTGGCCCTGCCCAGGACACCCCAAGAGTCACACCAAGTGCCTGAGGGCATTGTCCAAATGCTCCTTGAGCTCTGTCAGGCTGGTGCTGTGACCACTGCCCTGGGGAGCCTGTTCAGTGCCCAAACACCCTCAAGATAAATTACTTTATCCTGATATCGAAACTAAGCCTTCCCTGACACAATTTCAGGCCATTCCCTCAGGTCCTGTCACGGTTTACCACAGAGAAGAGATCAGTGCCTGCCCCTCCTCTTCCCCTCATGAGGAAGTTGTAGACGGTGATGAGGTCTCCCCTCAGTCTCCTCTTCTCCAGGCTGAACAGACCAAGTGACCTCAGACACTCCTCATAAGGGTCCTTCTTAAGGCCCTTCACCATTTTCTCTTCTTCATTGCCCTCCTTTAGACAGTCTCTAATAGCTTTAGATCCTCCTTATATTGTGGCACCCAGACCTGTCCCCAGCACTGGAGGTGAGGCCGCCCCAGCTCAGAGCAGAGCAGGACAATCCCCTCCCTTGCCCAGCTGGCGATGCTGTCCCTGATGCCCCCAGGACATGCTTGGCCCTCCTGGTGCCAGGGCACTGCTGGCTTGTGTTCAGCTTGACACCAGCCAGGCCTCCCAGGTCACTTTCCATGGCACTCCTTTCCAGCATCTCATTCCCCAGTCTGTATCTATATCCAGCGTTGCCCCATCCCAGGTGCAGAATCCAGCGCTTTCCCCTGTTGAATTTCATATGGTTGGTGGTTGCCCAGCCCTCTAATATATCAAGGTCTCTCTGCAGGGCCTCCCTGCCTTTGAGGGAGTCAACAGCTCCTCCCAGATTTGTATCATCTGCAGACTTGCTTAGTATCCCTTCCTGTCCCGTGTCCAAGTCATTTATGAAGATGTTGAAGAGCACAGGGCTGAGGATGGAGCCCTGCAGAAACCCACTGGTGACAGGTCACCGGTCTGATGTCACCCATTCACTATAACCCTTTGTGCCCTATCCATGATCCAGCTGCTCCCACATCCCATGTGTGGATGTGTTTATCCAGCTTTGTGCTGGATATTTTATCTAGAAGGATCCTGTGAGAAACACCATTGAAAGCTTTCCTGAAATCCAAAACTATTACATCAACTGGCTTCTATTGATCAGTTAGGTGGGTTATCTTGTCATACAAGGATTTCAGGTTTGATAAGCAGGACTTTCCTCTCATGAAGACATGCTAACTTGGACAATAAAATAGACTTTCCTACTTTTCTCCTGCATCTCGACAATAACCCAACAGTTACTGTAGTTTGATCAAAACCAATAAAAATATTTGAATAATAGTTTTACTGAATAATATTTTACTTCATATCTTTTATGTAGGACTATATTTTAGGTTTGTCTTTCAAAAATTCCAGAAATTTTCCTGATAGGGGTAAATTTTCATTTTAGGAAAAAGAAAAGTTATAGAGCACTTTAAATATAACCCTACTATTATTACAACACAAGAATTTGCTGTTAACAAGTCTAAACCAAGTGATTTGAAGAGCCTCCCACGTACTTTCTTCCATGCTCGAGGGGTCAGTTTTATTATGGAAACAGATCTTCCATGCTTGTCATAAGAAACGAAAAAGATAACTCATATTTAGAGAGGTTTTGATAATTTGGCAACATGATGATGATTTCCATAAAGAGACTGTATGTTTCTAATAGAACATGAGTCAACTCTGTTACCTTGATAGTGTTCTGAGTTCTGTTAAACAAAAGTATGGAAAAAGCCATTTTTCATTTGGTGCAAAGAAATTATGGCAGCATAATCCTCAAAAATTCACTTTGAATATTCTCATGAGAGAGTTGTTTTTGAACATCTTCTTTAGTATTTCAGCAGTTATGTTCAAGACCAGATTTGATAATAGGGAAAATAATTTATCTTTTAAATGAAGGAAAAAGTCACTTAAAATAAGTAAATATCATTCTTGGCTTGAGCAAAATATCTGTGCTTACCAAAAGAAATCCTCAGTAAGACTATGGAATGCTATTTTCAGTAGTTTCCTCTTTTATATCTTGTTCTTTACAAATTGTATTATTCTAACACATAGAAGATTGAGGTGGAAAAGTCCTATGAGATAATTGACACCATCACAGTACAAGATATAGCCTTGACAGGAAACGTGTGAAGTTATTACTGCTACTGAATGTAATTGAGTCAAGTAGGCAAGAAGTACTTCAATCATCATTTGCTAACAGAGGAGAAAATTGTTGCAAAAAATAATGTCCAATGAAGATTTCACCTCTCTTGGAGGCAGCAGCTAAATTTTAACAATTTGGTGAGGGACACGGAGCACTCAGTTCTGCATAGGTCTTGATCTATCATCTGCTGTACTTGGGCTGTTAGTTCAGACATATTTTAAGGTGGGTGTTGTATTTGATTCGTTCTCCACTGCTTAGCATCAATGCATAGCATTTATTGTACCACTTAACCACAGAAATAATCTAATTATATGTTTCTCCAAGTAATTTCTCCAAGGCACATACTCTCCATTATTTTAGGTAGTAAATAAAAAAAAAACCGTAATAGTAAAAAGATGTGATAATAATGTAAGATTTTTCCTACCCTAAAGCATATAACATAAAATACATGGCAATAATTATCAAGGTGTAAGATTTTTTAATATATTCAGTACTTAGTATTTGTTATTTGTGTAGTGAAGAGCCATACAAATTAGAGGATCATTGTCCAGCAATAATATTGTGACATATGAATTCTAAATTCCTACTCCAGAGTTTTAAGAAAGGAGTTCTGCTGCTGATTGATGTCAATTATAATTGCACCTCCTGTCTTTTACTGTGTCTTGTGAGGAAATAACCTGAAGTGCTGCTCTAGGCTCATCACTACTAGGAGAGTAAAAAGAAAAAATAAGGAAAGGA
Source organism: Daphoenositta chrysoptera (assembly GCA_013397915.1). Lineage (NCBI taxonomy): Eukaryota > Metazoa > Chordata > Aves > Passeriformes > Daphoenositta > Daphoenositta chrysoptera. Next base: position 447,939 of record VZRO01006135.1, read on the forward strand.
TTAGGACCAGTTCTCCCAGATATAAATACTCTCCTCTATTAAGTCTTGCATTTAAATTTTTTATGTGACTTGGAATGACACAGGGGATAAAAAAATATTTGGGAAATATAAAGGAAAGACATAAGCAAATGAGTAAATGGATTGCAGGCAGGACAGTTACGTTAAATCCACACGTATGTGTTGGCCTTCTATTCATCGGAATAAGTTTAGGTTTAGGCTGGATAAACCTAATCCTGCCTTTGATGTGCTTGTGTTGCAGTATTTAGCTAAGCTAACAGACAAAGGGAGTATGTAGGTCAATCTTGTACTTAAAACTCTTAAAAAAAATTGAAAAAAGTGACCTTTCTGTTCAAAAGAAAACATTTTATCATATCAGCAGTAGCTCATAAACATGTTACAAACAAGGAATGAGAGAGTGATTTCAACTTTATTGCAAAAGCTATGAACATTTTAATGCAGTTCCCTTACCCAAGTCTTTGTTGTTGCATTCTCCATTATTGCAGTGTCTTAAACAAGTCTATTACCTGTAGGATACATTACACAATCACAGAAATAAAAACTTGCATGCAAAACATAATTCTCATGTGTGTATATGCAATAAGGAACCACACGCAATTGGCAGACAGAATGAAGTTGCTTGACATGTGTTTGATGACAAGGTACCATAATTTGTGGCAAAATAAGTGAAAATGTACTTTTTTCTGTTTTGGGGCTGAGGTGTTTTCTTGAACTGACTGAACTGCCTACATTTAGGACAGTTTGTTGGAGCTTTTGTATTTTTTTGGATTACCTGAATATGGAAAAGTTTTCATCAAAAGTAAAATATTTGTTATTTAACCATACTCTTCATTCTTTCTGAGGTGCTTCCATTATTCTCTTAATGACTTGTATGATATATGACTAGGCAACCTTATGTCAAGAAGTCTTTGTTGTGTTCATTTAATTAGAAAATGTTCATGGGGCTGATTTTAGGTTAGAAAGTGCTGAATTCTAATTTTATTTTACTTCATGCTAAATCCTAAAGCCAGCATTTGTTCTTGAACATGTAGTGCTTTTACAGCACCAAGACTCTGAATTTCAGAGGCTGCTGTTCACTTTGATGACAACATATGGTATAATAAACTATAATCTAGTAGTTTATTGGTTTCACGTTTTTCTTCAGGCACATTCAATCCATTGCTGAATATATGAAATGTAGTCCTTTTCAATGTTCAATAACAAACACCGCCACAGATAATTTAATTTGTCTGAATTTATATGAAAGCTGATGCTAATCAAGGGAAGTAGGAAAAAGAGCATTAGGAGATTCTTCCCTCTGCCCCTGGCAATTGAGAAGTTAATGAATTATATTTGAATGTGGCATAAAATGACATTTTAGCAGTCTTTTGTAACTGTATTGTGTATTCCTCATAAGAACTTGTTAAAGGGATAGTCATATAAGATATAAATATTTTTTTCACCCAATAGTAAATATCAGTTTGGGTAATAGTAGCTGTTATAGCTTTCTTTAAAATTGTGAAATTATAATTAATTATTTTTACATACTTTGTCATAGATAGATAGTCATAAATAGACAGATACTTTGTCATAGATAGATAGATACTAAGTTATGAACTAAACTCTTCTACTGCTGTATTTAATTCCTGGTGCTATTTCACTGTAGACAACTTAATTTTAGATAATTGGTGAATTTTGCCTAAGAGTATTTTGTGACTGATGCAAACAGATGCTAGTAAGAATTTGTTTTATTGTAGACTTTGTACCTGAAAGTCTTCCTTTGAAATACACCTCTACCTCTGTGTACATGTGAATATAAGTATATGTATAAATGTAAATATAGATACATGTGAATTTAAAAAATGCAGGAATTTATGAATTTGGAACATATTACTGTAACTCTTCCAACTCTTGTATATTTAGGAGCTGCTTCTTTTTTTTTTTAATTTCATGGTTATGTATAGCTTTTTAAATAATTTAAGTTATCATAAGATAACTTCAAAAGATATCTTGATAAGCATCATAAGATATGTAAGATTTTGCTTTCTAGGTACATATTGCTTCATTCATTATTCCTGTAGCCCTTTTTTAATTAATTGGGTGTTCGTTATTATTGTCTTATTTTTCAGCCTATATTTTCTTTTGTTTAGCTACAGCATGATTTTCTCTGTTCTTCCTGTTCCTTAAGCTGAGCCATGACTGATGGAATCAGAATTGGGAGGGGAGAAATGAGGTCTGTGCCTCGTAAGGCAGAATAGCGGTTCCTGAGGGGTTCTGCACAGCCTGAGCTGTTCCTGTGCCACTGGACAAGTCCCACCAAGCCAGACTTCCAACTCATCCCTGCCCTGGCACTTGCTCTGCCATGCTCAGGTCCAAACGGTTTTTCAGGACACCCCCTAAAATACCTCATGGTTTTTTTAAGGCTTGTTTCCCCAAGGGACTGATCTAGTAAATTTTTCAATTGATGCCTCAGAGATTTTTTTAAAATTTAAACTGCTTCCATAAGAACATGATCATCTGGGAAGGTAGGAAGGGCTAGAATCTGTCTTTCCTGAAGATCCCTATGCCAGGCAGCAGACTGTTATGAAGATAGGGCTGTCAAGACATTGATGGAAAGGGGTTTTTTCTGTGTTTTGGATTCCAACAGAGGAAAACCAGGATCTCTCACTGGTCATTCCTCTGGGAACATTTTAAGAGGATGGGAGGCATTAGTAAAATCTCTGTCTTACATACCAAGATATTTAACTTGGACCACAAAAAACACATCTTGTTAAGAAGTCATATAGTATATATTCTTTATACAAATAACAGAAACCCACAGACTATATATAGAAAGAATGAAGACTTTTAGAGCAATTTTGAGCTTGGTTGGAGTGAATATGAGAGAAATATTTAAATCTGTAAGGAGTACCAGTGAATGAATTAATTTGCTACAGAATCCAACAAAGTAATGAAGAATTACTGCAATAAACAAAAAAAAAATCACAAGAACCTCCCTTGGTTGGCTGTTTATTGCTGTTTATTACACATTCCTTCCTGCAGAAAAGCAAGAGATCTCTGGATACATACTGTGTTAGCTTATGGTCAGAAGCATGAAAATGTGTCTGTGCTTGGTATTTCCACACTGAAGAAGAGTAAATATTACTTAAAAATTATGTCCGATATAAAGGAGGACATTTTTCCCAAGAAAATAGCTATTATGGAGCTGTAAATTAAACTTTTTCTAGGGCTGCATCACAGTTAAGTTAAATATACATTTACCTTATTTATCACATGGGACAAATAACCAGAGCAATAACAGAGCTTTTTCAAAGTCACTTGGTCCTATTTTGCACAGCTTCCCCAGCACCATCATTAAATTACAGATATCTCCTGAATTTTTTAAAGGATTGGGAAAAAATTATTTAAAATACTTTGCAATTGCTATATTTTGAAAATATTTTCAGTGTTATAATGTATCAGTGATCTGAGACCACCAGCACTTGACCATATTCTCAGTGTTTATAGTGACTGCAATGAATTTTTTATATGTTCCTTTTTCTTTTTTTTTTCCAGAATGGCATTCTACTCCCATAACTATTTTTATCAATTTAAAACTCCCCCCAAACCTAAAAAAACAGTTCTTGAGGAAAATGTCTGCTGAAAGCAAATAAAATAAAATTTCATTCTGTCAGCATTAATATTTACACTAGATGAAGATAATTATCTGAATATCACCCTGAATTATCTCACTGGAAAATAATTGCATCTATTGATTCTCAGCTAAGGAAAAGTTAATGGATCCATCCTGAAACTAATGACTGTACTCTAAAATACAACATTTGTATTAACATTACAAGGGAGACAAACCTAACACTCATTAACAATAAAAAGGAAATCATAGAATACAGTATGGCAACTACTCAGAAAAGTTTCTGTTCTCCCTCTTCTCTTCCACATCTTCTAAACTCCTTGCTGGGTGCCAGTAGCTGTTTTCCTTGGTGGCTTTGGCCAGCCAAAACACAGTTCCAATCATCTCCTCCCACAGAAGCAAAATTACGGATTTTGATCTGATGTAAAGGGAACAAGAACAAAAAAAAACCCCAAAATTCAATCACGCTGATATCCAAGGAGAAAGGAAGGGCAGATCTGTAAGTGTAAAAACGAAAATTTACTTGTGTTAACCTTAAGGCTCAGTTGATCCAGACCTTATTAAAGGAAAAAATCAGGTCAGGCTGTGTTGATGTTAAGCAAATTTGTTCCAGAAGAATATATAAAGAAAAGTAATCCGATAGTGCTAAGATATGACAAATTTGGAAAAAACTTTATCTTAGAGTATGAAAAATTGCCTAAAAATCTTATATTAGGGCTTCAAAATTCTCTCTCTTGTCTGTCTCTGTTATCAACAAGGAACATATATATGTATATGTATATATACATGCCAATGTAATGCTCTGTTTTCCTCTGTTCTAGAGAATGTATTTGATAAGTAAGGATCTCAGGATGACCCTTGCTGACGTCTTTGCCAAGTTTCTTGCTCAGCGACCCTCAAAACGCAAGGCAAAAAAAAGGGGAAAAAAATCTCTGTTCCTCTTTAATGTCCTTTTTTCAGCAGCTCAGCTACTGAGTAATCTCCATTTACTGTTTCACTTAATGATTTCCTGAGTTCAAGGCCATTTCCACTGGGATTGGTAAAGGCTTTCTCCCTCCAGCAGTACTATCAGCTCTTAGTCTAGAAAAGGCAGACATTGCAATTTCACCTATTCAGAAGTTAATTCAATGCCTAATTATCTAAAATTATATATAAAACCGGTCTCTTATCACAGTAAGTCAGGTCACAGCCACAGTATGCAGGTCTACCAGGGCACATAGGAAGGGAGGATATATTTTATCTTTGTCTTCACTAAAATATCTAGTGCTTTAAGAATGAAAGTAACATAATGCTTCATGTTATGAGTTACCAGAGTAGAAGGAGATGGCTTATACTCAACCTCATGCCAGCACCTTGTACTCAGCTCCCATCAGCTTTAAACGCCCAACGAATCTGTGCCAAAACAGCCTAAAATTTGCTCAAGGTAAATGTTGATCAACTAGCCACCATTACAGATGTGTTAGCTAACTTCTGTCATATTTAAACAGGAGAAAGTTATCAAGTGCATATAGGCAACAAGTCTTAGAGGAACATTTAGAGATGTCTACACCTGAGGGATTTCCTTCCCAGTTCCTTGTCTGCATGTGATTGTTTCCTTTAAAAGGGAAAGAGTTACAATAAGACCTGACCTTGATAAGGGTGTACACCTAAAGCCAGGGTTTCCATCTGTCCCACAAGTAACTCACAGATTGGTAAAAGAAACAAGGAAATTTGGAATGATGTGAAACACAAAGGAATGCAGCACTCTAAGCCAATGATTTCTGACATACTCTATGAGTTATCTGCAAGAAATGAGATTTGCTTCTGGGCTTAATACCGTTATTAAAATAAAGTGATTTAATTTCTTGGTGAAACTTAACACTAATACTGATTTCAAATGACAGACAACATCTCCAGCAAAGTATTTTTTTTACTTACTTTACATTTCAATACTTCTGGCACTTTTGGCAATTCTAAAGAGCTGAAGTTTACAGGACATGACAAATTGTCTAACAATTTTTGAGGCTTCTCCTTTGTATCTAGATTTACAAGCGATTTAAATTTCAAAGCATTTACTTGAAAGTGGAAGAAATATATTTTACAGTAAAATTATAATGAGTCAAAAATACAACCGTTTAGTGTGACTGCCTATATTTCTGCTACTTGTCCTGAAATTACATATGCAGATTTGGAAAAAGTGTGAAAAAATATTTACTAACCAAAGCATTGAAAGATGTATTAATATTCAGGATATGGCAGCTCATTTCCTTCATGGTCATGTGGACAGAAACTTACTATTGAGCAACTAACAAATGCAACTTGGCTTCCAGAAGCTTCCTCAATATGGGAAGAATATTACTGTGAACAAACACACTGTTTTAATGCTTTTGGAACTCTTGTGTTACAATGGAAACTTGATGTGGTTTTATCACCAGTTCAGTAAATGCCTTTGCAAAGTGGCAAGATAAAAGAATTAATTGTACAGTATCTGTTCAATTTGACACTCAAGTCTGTTTTTATGATGAAGCACTGTGAGTCTTCATCTTAAGGTAATGTCTTCCTGAAAGGAGATAACCTCAAACAGACCTTTCTCCATCCAGCAAACTGAGACCAGAACTGCAGCAAATGTTATGGACACAGTCTAACATACAGTATAGACTTAGCTGTTGCAATCTTACCAAATCTTTGCCATCCCTGCCCTATTGGCATCACCACATCATTATTGTTTCTAGCTGTATCATGTTTAAAGAGGGTTCTACAATGTATAGAACTACCGTGCACTCGTCTATTTCTTTTTATTTGTTGTGCAATGTATGTAGCATATTTGCCATCACTGAGCAAATTGTAATACGGTATTATTTACTGTAAACATTCTTTAGGCATTACAATATAGTTTTTAAAGGTCTAGAAAAAAGTACAAGAAAGGGAAATACTCAGTGATTCCTTTCTTAGCTAGATCAGCATGACTTCCCCAAATCTCTACATGTTTTGTGCTAGTGCCTTTTCCAAATCAGCAGTCTCATCCTTATCTTCTTGACTGGACATTTGTTTCCGGGAATAGTTGGGGGTCGTTTTTTGAACTACATTTAAGTTGGTTTTTAACATCAGGGTGGGGGTGGGGGCAGTGTGTGGGGGGGAATTAGCCATTTAAAAAAATTATTTCTTAGCAGTTAATCATATTTTTTTATGTTTCACCTTGCACTGAACTACTGACAAGTAGTTCCCTTGCTATTCTCTCCCATCAGAGACAGGGCAGGAGGGAATCTGTTTGAAATAAGTCCTACCTGACAAAACTTCCAGAGGAGGTCATGAGGTGAACAACAATGACAGTGGAAAATCAAAAGTGAAGGGCATTGCTGTTACAAATATTTAGGTGTGTGTATATGTTCACATATACAGCTGCTATGTTCTTGTTGGGATGATGGAATTATAGTGAGTTGGCCCCCAAGACTGGAATGGTGCTAAGGAGTGATACAGGCTTTTTCAGAAGTTTGGGAAAGTCTGATGAGGAAGTGAGTTTCTTTTATGTGACACAGAAGCTTAAGGTCTTGGAAACCTGCCTAGTGGTGGATGAGGAGCCAATGGATATTGTTAGGATTAGGCAAAGGTAAGAGTACAGCGGATGTCTACAGCAGGCCACTTGACTATGAAGAAGTAGTAGTAGTTCAGACTCTATACAGACCTCAAGTTTGAAGGTCCTCGTCTTCATGGGTGTCTTCAACCACCTTGGTATATTTTGGAGGGACAACACATCAGCACATAAACAACCCAGGAGGTTCCTGGAGGGACAACACATCAACACATAAACAACCCAGGAGGTTCCTAGAGTGCACTGATGACAACTTCCTCTGCCAAGTGATAGAGAAGTCAGCAAGCAGAGATGCTGCACTGGACCACAAACTCCCCAACAAGGAGTGTGTAAACACCAGAGGCAGCCTTTGCTGCAGTGATGTGTGCTGAGGGAGGATCACCTTCTCGATTCTAGGGGAAGGGAGAAGGGTGACAAGCGAGCTCACAAACCTGGACCTCAGGAAACAGACTTTGACATCTTCAAAGATGATTGAAAGAATCCTTTTTAATAAGCCCCTAGCAGGAAGGAAGGCCCGAGAAAGTTGGTTAGTATTCAAGGATCACCTTCTCCAAGCTTAAGTTTAATGATTCCCCATAAGCAGGAAGTAAGGTAAAAACAATGGGAGGCTGCAAGTGTGAAAAATGTTCCTACACAAGTCCAGATATCCAGGGATGACATTAGACAAGCTAAAACCCAAATGGAATTAAATCTTTCTAAGAGATCCAAAGAAAAGAAAGGCTTCTATAAGTACAGAGGTGATAAAAACAAGACCAGGGAAAATGTGGACCCATTGTTCAATGAGATGGGGGACTTGGTTATGCAAGATAGAAAATTCTGAGGTACTCAATGCCTTTGCTTCCCAGCTCTCAGGAGTATTGGGTCAAAGAGATAAGAGGGATAGGCTGGAGCAAGGAAGATGTACTCCTGATAGAAGAGGATCAGGTGAGGGAATAATTAGGCAAATTCTATATACATAAGCCCAAGGACCCTGATGGGATATAACGACAGGTGTGATTTCTAGTTCACTTGATAATCTCTGATTCATCATGGTGAATCCTACTTTCAGGAAGAGCAAAGGAAGATGACCCAAGGAACTACAGGAAAGCCGTCCTCACTTCCATTCTGGAAAGGTGAGGGAACACCTAATCCTGGAAACCATTTCCAGACACCTGATGGACAAGGAAATCCAACAAAGGGAAGTCATGCTTGACCAACTAACCAGCTTTGATTAAACTAGTGGTATACCCCAAGGGACATTGCTGGATCCAGTCCTGTTTAACATCTTCATTAATGATTTGGATGACGTTGCAGAGCGTACTAGCAGTAGGTTTGTATCAGACACAAAACTGGAAAGAGTGGATGAATCACGAAATGGTCATGTTGTCTTCCAGATGTACCTCAACAGGCTGGAGGAGTGGGAGGACCAGAATATCATAAAGTTCAACAAGGGGAAATGTAAAGTCTTGCATCTGGGGAGAAACAACTTCAGGCACCAGTATATTCTGGAGGCCACCCAGCTGGAAAGAAATTTAATTGGACCAGTTTCAAAGTCCAATGAAGGGTCATGAAGATGATGAAGGGCCTGAAGTATCTCTCCTATGAGAGATCTGGGATTGTTTCAACTGGAGAATAGAAGACTCAGGGAGGGTTTAATTAACGTATGTAAATTCTGGAAAGGATGGTACAAAGAAGATGGAGCCAGGATCCTTTTGATTGTTGCCAGTCATGGGACAAGAGACAATGGGCATGAACCGAAATGCATAAAGTTCCCTCTGAACATCAGGAAATATCTTTTGAATGTGGGAGACATCCAAAACTGTCTTCAGATGCTCTTGGGCAACTGGCTCCAGGTAGTTCTGCTTTTGCGAGTGGATTGGACTAGATGAGCTCTAGGGAGAGCCCCTTCCAATCTCAGCCATTCTGTCATTCTGTGATATTCAACAGAACTTTAAGCCATGTTGATATGTTGGTGTATATTAAAAATTACTTGGTTTTGTGACCCGGGGTAGGATGTGTGTGTGTGTGACAGCTTTCTCTTTTAAAGTACTTAACCCTTCTAGATATGTAGTGGCTTTTCATCTGGATTCTGACACCGATGATAAAGGTAGGTCCAAATAATTTGTTGGAAAAGGTGTTGAACTAGACAGATGTGAATTTAGGATTTGCCAGATTGGAAGATCTATGGGGTCTCTAAGCTACTTACACATGTATTTAAACTATCAAGAAAAGACTGGTAAGAAACAGGGCAGTTTTAAAAATTTTGTCAACATGCTTTTCTTTGAAATTCTTAAGAATACAGTGGCTTTTATAGTTTTAACTACATCACCTTGACAAAACCTTTATATTTATTTAAGCTAATGAATTATAGAAGCAACTCCTTACCCATCTAATTGACCTGTGGAATTATCACTGTTTACAAGCCTCATCAGGAAAAATATATTGAAGGATGATAGAGTCCACGTGTGTGGTGAACAGGTGCTGGCCATCATGGAAAAAAGCCAGCCAGAAAGCTGACTAGGAATAGAACTGCTGAATGCAGACCCACAGATAATAGTGGTAACTATCCACTTTGGCCAGTGCCTTGCATGCCTGCAGCTTTGGTTTACACTGCATGTCATAACAATGCTAGCAGTTATTAATATGGCTGGTTTTGGCAGCTGTAGTACTTGCAGAGGAATAGTGAGAAATGGCCAATATAAAAAAGTGCGCTACAGTAAGGTTCATAAGAAGTTACAAAATACCAGATCTGGGGCTAAAACAAAGAGCTAGATGGAAAATATGTAATAGGAGAAAATTTTGAAACAAACTAACCCATGGAAGCTCAAAGCTAGAGCCCCAGTAGAAACATTTCTTGGTTTTCTATTTGTTCAAGTTGTATTTAGGTTACATATTGGAAAGAAATTCTTTACTGTGAGACTGGTGAGGCACTGGCACAGGTTGCCCCAGAGGAGCTGTGGATGCCCCAGCCCTGGAAGTGCTCAAGTCCAGGTTGGGTGGGATCTAGTGGGAGGTGTCCCTGCCCATCGCAGGATGTGGTTGGGCTTAGATGATCTTTAAGGTCCATTACAACCCCGTAACATTCTATGATCCTATGATAAGCAAAACTTCTTTGGCTGCCTTGCAACAAAAATTGGGAGTTGAATATTGACAGCCTGCAATGAAACCATATTTTGGTTTCCCTTTATATTTCCTGCATAATTTTTTATACTTTGCTGCCAAATCTTTGTGCAGGAATGTTGAATGATGAAGAGATTTTTTTCCTAGTTAACTCTGTCAAAAATAATTTTCTTATATTTTAGTGACTTCTCTGAGTGTCGTTCAATATTATATATCTGGAACACCTAAATTTGTTCATTATCTAATAACTGAGTTCCATACATTGAAGAATTTTCTTTCAGGATATCCCCTTACTATTAGTTTCTTTAAGAATAGTAATGTGACAAAAGCTCAAGGCCAGACTGGATGGCACTCTGAGCAACCTGGTCTAGTGAAAGGTGTCTCTGCCCATGTCATGACAATTGGAATGACATGATGTTTAAGGTCTCTTCCAACCCAAACCAAATCAAATTCCGTGATTCCCTGATTAGTGATATAGCGGCCAGGGAGGCCTCAGCAGTCTATGATGCCCTGTTTCTGTCTGTAGTTTTGCTTCAGTGATTGTTTTTGTGTTCCAAACCACTGTCTCTTTTTTTATTTCTTATTATCAGAAGTCTGGCAGAAAAATATTGAAAGCATGATTTTACCAAGGTTTTGTTTATTATTTGTTTATTATTTTTCTACTTCATTTTTTCCCAAGTCTGAATCCAAACAGCAGTAGTTCTTTCGTGTCTTCTAATATTCACTGTTCATGTCTTCTAATATTCAATTATAAGACTTTCTAACATATGCTCAAGAGCCTAAGTGACAAACCTTGTTGCTACCATTCAGAATATTCTGCTATGTTCTTGTTCTTAACTGGATTTTTAACAATAATTAATAGAAATACCATAAAAGCGTATATTTCTAAATTTCCTTTATCTGTTGTAAGATCCATGAGCCAGGTATAATTGCAGACTCTGTCTGCTGAATATTTCATTACATGACATAACCCTTATTTTTTTTCTTTATTAATGAAAGTTTCTATTACACCTTTATCATTCATGTTAGTGCTTGGGTATTCTTTATATGTTCATCCTCCACATCTCAGTACTCCGTTAATTAGCTTTTTTTCACTATACTTAACAAATCCACATATCACAAACTTGGAGTGAGCCTTGAAATGTTTCTGTGTTCAGTGCCATGTTCTTACTGTGCTGCAAGGCTCTCATGGTCAAATACTACCCCACTTTTTGTGTAATATTGAGGCAGAAGAGGTACAACAACTATTGTTTATATTTACCTCTAAAGCAGTTAGAACCTTCTCTTACATCCAAGGCAGGATTTATAGAATCTTACACTTGACATTCATTAATTGCATTTATTATTTTGTTAAATGAAAAGAACTATGTATCAATCCCTTGATGACGAGTGCATCACAAGAACTAGCCTGGTATTAGTTTAGTACATCAACCTGACAAAAAAAATTGTACAAATAATTTACTTTTTTTTCTAAAATTTAATATTCTTTTGAAGAGGCACAGAAAATGCCCCTTGTAGGTTAAATTATGCACTTGTTTTCATGTAGAAATATTGCCTTGTTTGCCAATACCAATATCATTTATGAAAATAGTGCCAAAATGACTGTAGTTCCCATAGGGTTATTTTCTGTTCTTAAAATTCTTACATTGCTTATGTTACTATGACACCTTAGTACCTTTGAATCAAGCTAAACAGTGTATTTATTTCTATCTGTACTAACAATTAAATGTGTGCTGTACTACAGCAGACAGGATCAGAGGAGTGTGTTTCACCTAGAGACTCTGGTAATGGTGATGTCCTGTTTCCATAATTTGGGCCGGGCTGCTGAGGAAGCTCTGTTTGACTATCGCATGCTCTTTGCTTAATTGGTTGTAATTATGTCATCCCAAACTATGGAGGCAACGGATGACTCTCATTTATTCTGCTCTAATCATGTGTTCATTTACTGGAAATTATAAGATATTGCCTCCAGCAAAGCATTGGCTTTTGTCCTGTAAGTGTCATTTTGAGCTGCAATGTACATTGTCAGTGCATCTTTTTACTCTGTGGCTATAACTAAGCCAAGCAGGCTGACACCTTTACTTCACTGGCCACCAGTGTTTTAATGTGCATAGGTGCTGAGAGGAGTCTGTTTTTATTTCACTTTGGAATAGATACAGCCTTTTTTTTTTTGTTTTGTTTTTTAAACAGCGGGAAGTAACTAACCAGTTAGCTCTTGTTGTGTTTAGTTTCATTCTGCCAGATAAAGATTTAGAGAGGCAGTTTTTTTAAAGAGTGACATTATACATCTCAAAGGCTTATTTGTGGAGGCTGCCTTCAAAGTTTTTGTCAAGTACTGGAAGACAGAAAAATCCCTTGGTATACAGCTGCTTTGACACTTCTAAAAAAGTGCTTATAATATACATTTAAATAGCAATACAATTCTAAAGGAATTCCAAATTATTGTCTAAATAGCAATATTCAGGATTTTTTGGTTTTAAGCAAATAATTTTTCCAACAGCTGGGAATGTTTTCTAGCATATGGTGTATTTACGTGTATTGAGCTGTCTGGTGTGCAAAGCTCAGTTTCTCCAAAGTCTTTAGAATGAAATTATAAGGTACAACATAGGAGGCTGATCTAAAATTTTAACCTACAGTCAGCTGAGAATTATACTGTAATAAAAAGGGAAGTTATTATCAATATTTTTTTGCTCATGGTATCTGCATATTTCTAGTGTCACTGGGGTTTTTTGCCTGAAAAATGGGAAGTGCTGAGTGGTTCTTTCCTTGTAGCTGAGAGTGTCACTTGTGATTACATTCTCTTCTGTTGTGCTGTGTTCCCAAACTGTCAGTCCTCGGTGACAACGAGTTGCATATCTTTATTGATAATGAGATATGTCTGGGAATCAGTTCACAGTCCCCAGATAATGTTTCAAGAGAGGACACCAGAATCTCAGGTTTTGAGAAGAGAAATCCAGAGGATTTCCCTTTTTTTTCCCCCCCAGTCAACATATTACCAATGCTCCATTTCTCTTCTCTGCATTGTCTATTCATTGCACATCTGTTGTGTTCTGTCCAGGTAGTCAAGGAACAGATTTACCAGGCTTGCTGGTCTTTTAACCCCATGAATACACTTCATTATTCACTTGCAGTAGGGAGAATTGTGTTTATTGTGTGCCATTAACAGAAAACTCCAGGGAGATCAGTTTGACATTAGAAAACATCAGTCAGAACACTGGTTTTCTGAGCAGTATTAAATGCATCTAGCTAGCAAATACAAGCTCTTGCACCTCGCTGGCTGTTTTTCACTTAGTCATAGAGGATCATAGATGTCAGTGAATGGTTCTTTGCTTTATCTTTGAAGAATCCTTTTAGAACGTACCTTACAACATGAGGTGTCAGCCTATTTTCTGCTGTGCACAGTCAACAGTTCTCTTACCTTCCCCAGAGATATTGAGCAGAGTTTAATAGTGACAGGGATCACAAGCACAAGTTCTCTTAGCATTTTTCTTTTGCTTTCCAGGACTCAAGCCTGCCAAAAGCATATAGTGTCTACTACATTAACTGATATACATAATGAAAAGTTAAGAAGATGAGACACATCCTTACTGGAAGGAACAGATGAATACAAGAGTTTAAGTTATCTTGTCAACCCCAGTGACCCTTTTGCTGCTTTTCGAGTGATGCTTTTTCTGTTGTCTCAAAGTATTTCCATAGTACATCCAAAAGAAAACCTTTTCCACAGCATTTCATGAGAAACATGATCTTAAGATGTCATCAAAGATAATGTTAGTCTAGAATATTGATTATTTTAATCAATTCTTCAAAAAGAAATTTGACTAGGATTATAATAAAAAGCTGTGGTAAAAGGGAGAAATTGTGTTAGTACTGGAGAATTAAGATGCGAGTAAAGATTTTTCAGGCACTTTTGAGAATTCTCATACAGCCAGAATAAGAAATTTAGCAAGTAATTTTCAATTTTTCTTTACAGTCAAAGGTGGAAAATTAATACTGCAATAGATTCACATAGGATCACCTTAAACTGGGATCTTCTTGTATTGCAGGAAACATCCCCTTAAGTCTCAATTTAAGTCTCAGATTTATAGTTAGAAATTTATTCAAGACAGGCTTCTCTGTTTAAAGGTTTTTCACCAGGGCAGGCAGTGGGGTGGTCCCTCACCAAGCAAGCCACATATTTTTGTATAGATTTGTGTAAAATAGATTGAAATTTATAATTTATATTTCCTCATTTTAATGTGAATGAGGCAATTAATAAAAAGGTCTGTAGCAAGGCATGGAAGTGTGTGTTCAAGGAGGGCTTGTTGTTCTCGTCACACACTGCTCTTCATAAAAAATTCAGGTTTTCCTCTTTTTATGTTTTGACTTTTTATTTCTTCTTTAATTTTCTCAACGTAGAAATTGTCTTTTTTTTTCAATTAATATAACAACAAAAACAATTAGAGTGAAAATGGTGCAGTTATATTTACCTTCACTCTGCTATTGTATATTTGGTTTATATTTCTGCTAACCTATTTATATTCTGCTAACTATTGTCATTACTTACTTCTGCCTACAAGCATAGTCTAGAAACTGTAATTTCCAATCTTTCATTATCAGGCTGAAATATCAAAGCCAAGACAAAATATCTAATATATGAAACCAATTGGAGTTTCAATATGTACCAGGCCTTCTGGAGTAGCAGGTATTGTGACTGTATTGGTTTGAAAACANCATGTACCAGGCCTTCTGGAGTAACAGGTATTGTGATCGAGATTGTTACTACACCATGCTGGATAGTAGACACCTTTGCAAAGAAACTGTTGGTGTTACTCCTGTTTTGGAATGATCTCTCAGCTTTTCAAATATTTAAGCAATTCTGGTTTAATCAACCTTTGTGTTCACATCAAGCAGTTTTGAAAAAAAGTTTCCATAGTATATAAAGTCAGTAGAAGACATGAAAGAAGTTGAAAATAAGGAAAGAACTCCATTTATACCATTTCAGTTTTCTTTGCTTTTCACAAGCACACTTAGGTGCTACAAGTCAGGAAAACTAAACAATTAGTGCATGGCATTTTTTCTGAGAAATCTGTTTGTGAACCGGCTTTTAAAAGAAACACATAAGGCTGTCCTTCCATTGCTAGGTTTGATATTAGAAATATTATGTCTGAAGTTCCATGGAGACAAAAACTGTTTTCACCTCCTGAGGAAGTTTTTACAACCTGTATTTCTGTCGGTGTGGTTGTCCTTACTCCAGATACTGAGGTTAAAGCTAATTCAGTCTACATAGCCTTCATTGTAAAAATGTTCTGATGTTCCAAAGTAGGAAGATTTTTAACCCGACACAGAGGCATAATTGTGTATACCTCTATGTCTTTATGTGTATAAAAAGTCAACAGATTCAGCAGTACATATTGTCGGTAATGTAGATACCAGTTTTCACATATATTTATCATGTGAAAATTATTCAAATTCATACTTGTGAAATATTCTTGGTCTTGAAACATTTTTCTGGATATAAGTTATCAGTGATAATACTCTACGGTACAGTGACAGCTATCTTCATATTTTATCTTTTATTGTACTATAAAGGTTTTATTTCTATGGACACTTTCAAGATTGTAGAGTTATTATTTATTTTAGAGTTATTATTTATTTTTATAGCTATTACATTTTTGGCTGATCACAGGAGCTGCAACTTTGCTAACCAAATTTCTGGAGGAAAAAAACTCTCTCATATAGTTAGAGTTTATTTGATGTCCTTCTGCTTTTGTATGATATGCAAGGTAAGTGAACATTTGAGTAGAGACTAAGAATCTGTCAAATGCAGATACACTTTAAGTCCATTTGTGTTTATTCATTAATTGTGGTAAATGACTAAAGAAACATATCCTTTAGTTCCTTTGAGAAACATCATTCTTTTAAAATGTAAGCTTCATGAATGACTTGCAAAGCAAAACGAGTTTTAAAATGTAGAAAATTATAGATAAATGTAAGACAAGAACTCAAATAGAGAACAGTCCATTTTCTTTACAGTAGGAGCAACGTGTATTTCTTTTTTTTTTTACTTGCAAAGGTATCAGGTAGGTTTGATCACTGTTTCGTAATACGAAAGAAATATAAAGACCCTATCCTTTTAATTTTTAAACAGCTATTTTTTTCAAGGCACAGTGTTATATATTCTTATGCCTATTTCCTGTCATGATTTTTTCATCTTTTTACTCTCTATGTGGAGTTCGTGGTGTCAAAAACTGTCAGCTACAGTTTCATCACAGTGTATTATTTTATGCCTGTATGATATGTCAGGCCTTTTATTACTCGGTTTTGTGATGTGTGAATGGATGAGAAATATTATGAATACCATATAACTTGGTGCATGGAAATAGGTTTGCTTTCTCTCTCAACACAAAGAGACCATTGGTAAAATTCTTTATTAATATTACTAAAAGATTAAATCAACATACTTCTGCCTTGTTTGTATTACAATTGTCAGAATCCCCATAAAAATAACTGACGAGTAGCTTGCACAACTTCACCTCCCACTGACCTCTATTTGGACAGGAAGAAAACTTTTTTCTGGGCTGAAATACTTACAGAAAAGAAAACAATTATTATTGTACGCTGTGACAAAAATCTGCACTATTTTGTTTTAGATGACCAGCTGGAAACTCTATGCTATTTTAGTACATGCAGCTTGGATTTCAAGCATAATGTATGGATCCTAGAGGAGAACACCCAAAGCTTTTCTTTTATGGATTAATCTTTGTACTATAAATGGTTTTCTAGGCAAGAAACATTGATTAGAAAATTAAAACTGCAGAGGTTTGCTTAGAGTTTTATTAGTGTGTTCAATAATATATTGTACTACAAAATTCCCTTTACTGAAGTCCCTTTATTAGGGAGATGAGAAAAGTTGTTATTTAGATGATATCTGATTGTTTGAGGAACATGGGATTTTTTGAAAGCAGGTCAAATCCTATTGGCAGCTCATGGCTTGGACAGGGACACTCTGCCCTGGGTTAGAAACTGTCTGGATGGCCAGGGTCAGAGAGTGGAGGTGAATGGAATTACATCCAACTGGACACTGGTCAGCAGTGCTGTTCCCCATGGCTCAGCGTTGGGGCCGGGCCTGTTTACTATCTTTATCAGTGACCTGGATGAGGGGGTTGAGTATCCCCTGAGTAAGTTTGCAGATGACACAAGTGGGAGCACTGAGCTGTTGAAGAGTAGGAAGGCTCTGCAGAGGGATCTGGACAGGCTAATGGATAGGCCGGTGGGAATCCCGAAAGCAGAGAATATTTCCCTGCCTGTTTTGAAGGGTTCTACCTCCCTGGACAACACTGTATTTGACCTTTATCCATGGAGAAAACTGCCAACNCTAAAGCATTTGTCTAACATTGGTGGAAAAATGAAAATATCTTTCGTTTTAAGCCTTAATTGGATAGTTTACCTTTAAGAAGGCCGTGTTATCTTGATAAGCAAACTTTCTCAGGCATTCTGCAAGCATTCTCAAGCATTCTCATTATCTACAGGCATTCTTCTGCACTTCTCTGGTGTGTGCTGTGTCTGGGTCATGCTAATGACCTTACTTCTCTGATAAGACTTAATATTAACTATCTTAAAGCAGAGAGTGCTGAAAGTTTCTTTAGAATAACTCCCCCATCAAGGGAAAAACTAGTTAAGAGACACAGCTAAGCCACGGAAGCAGGAGTCAACATAGGCCAAGGCCAATTGGATGAGATTCAGCAAGGTGAGGTGCTCAGTCAGAAGTTCGCATCACAAGAACTCCAGAGAGTGCTAAAGGCTTGTGAAAAAGGGACTGTAAAGACTCTGATGGAAAAGAAGCTGGGGGTGCTGACCAACAGAAGCTGAACAAGAGCCAGCTGTGCCCAGGTGGCCAAGAAGGCCAGAGGCATCCTGGCCTGAATTAGCAATAGTGTAGCCAGCAGGACCAGGGCAGTGATTGTCCCCCTGTACTTGGCAATGATGAGGCCACACCTCAGGTGCTGTGTCCAGTTCTAGGTCCCTCACTTCAGGAGGGACATTGAGGTGCTGGAGCATGTCCAGAGAAGGGCAATGGAGCTGGTGAAGGGTCTGGAGAACAAGTTCTGTGAGGAGCAGCTGAGGGAGCTGGGGGTGTTTAGCCTGGAGAAAAGGACATTTGGGGGAGACCTTATCACTCTCCCCAACTGCCTGAAAGGAGGGTTCAGCCAGGTGGGGGTTGGTCTCTTCTCCCAGGCAACCACTGAGACTGAGGACAGTCTCAGGCTGTGCCAGGGGAGGTTCAGGTTGGAGGGTGGACATCAGGAAGGCTTTTTTTCACTGAAGGAGTAGTCAAGCATTGGAATGGGCTGCCCAGGGAAGTGGTAGAATCACCATCCTTGGAGGTGTTCAAGAAAAGACTGGATGTGGCACTTAGTGACATGGTTTTTTGACATGGTGGTGTTTAGTTGAAGATTGGGCTTGATTATCTTGGAGGTCTTTTCCAACCTTAATGATTCTATGATCTTTTGAAATGTAAAAGAAAAAAGAGCCCTATAAAATCTGAACACTAACTATTCTGTGAAAAAACACATTTTAAAATTTTGAAAGTTATCCTGTTAAAAACCCAAAGGACCTTTATTCACAGAAAGTGGTTAGAAATCTTCACAGTACAAGTGCAAATAACGCTAACCATAATATTTGTCTTAGTTTTGTGTTAATCTGTCATGGTCTAAACATTGGGGATCTTTGCATGTGAAACACTAATCTGGTGAATTTTATAAGAAAATACCTAATTTGCTAATGTTCTTATCAAAACTTGCTGTCATGACATTCCTAAGGTAGAAGATTATATGAAAGCTCAAAGTATTTCAATATGTTTGTATAATTTATATTGTTAGTATATATATGTATATAGAGAGTTATATGTATATAGAGAGTTATATGTATATATATATGTATATACACAGTTATATATGTACATATATATATAAAATATATAATTTCTCAAGGAATTATAAATAAAATAAAATAATTTTCTCTTGAAAGCTGCATAAATGAGATTGATTCCTACAGCTTAGCAGTCTCAAAATTAATACTATTGTTGAGAATTTGGCTGACTCTTCTGACTTGCTTTTCTACATCTCTCTGCAATTATGGTCTTTGTGAGGAGTCATGCAATTACAGTCCTGCAAAATGATTCCTGCTCCTGAGGGGGATGGGAGAAGATGTAATGAATCAGAAAGATGCCTACATTTTACTCCATTGCACATGTAAACATAAATGAAGTGCATGTACTGATCTGTAATTATATCATGATAATATGACATGATTTCCTCAAGTCTAAACTCCACTAAGCACCACAAAAAACTTACCTCAATCCACTAAATGTGGCAACAAAATGCATTGAGGAAAACTGCTGTATTTACTTATCTTGAAGAGTAATAGTGTTATTTAAACACTTACAATTTAAATGAAAGAAAATTTCTGTGGGGTCTGTCTTGAACTGCTTCTGCAAAGGTCAAAGGAGTAATTTTCCTGGAATAGTGGGATGAGGAGCCACCAGAGTGTTAGGGGAAGATTTCTGCAGAGAAGCTCCTTGTAACTTCCTGAGGCTCTTGGTTTTTTTGTTGGTTTGTTTTTGGGTTTTGTTATAATTTTTTGTCAAAAGTTCTTAGTTTAGTGTAGCTTAAGCCTTTTTTTTGTTGTAACACATATTCACTGTTAATCATTGCTTGGGGAATGCCAGAGCTTAACATACCCTGTCTGTCTTTTCCCCAATGTAATGTGCTTCCTCCAAAAATACCTTTTCTAGAGTGTATACAGATCCACCACTACATTGCTCTGTCATTTGGAGACTGCAACTGGCAGGAGAGAGAAAAAAATTTTCCCTTTTACTAGAAAACTGTAGTTTCTCCAGTTTATGTGGGAGAGCAGTAGTGCATCTTAAAGGATAAAGATTGGTCACAGAACAGAAACAACCGTTTTCTCTGAGACCAAGATATCCTAGATGTGACAACAAAAAATCATCCACTGGTAAACAAACACCTGGAAAATCAATTTATATCAGTTAACTCCTGAATAGATCAAAGTAACGGGAAACTATAATTTATTGAAATTTTGTAGTCTGTTGCAACTCAGTATATTAAAATCTGTGTTTTCTTGAAAGGGATGGAAAAGGGACATTTTCCCTCCGTGCCTCAAATAAAATGTATTGTCAGAGCTTTTTGAGTCTTGCCAGCTACATTTCTGCTGCAACTTTTGTGTTCCATCTCATTTTGGTTGCATTATTTTTCTAGCTTGCTTGTTATCTAGTTTATTTGTGTTATATTTTCAATAGCTAGAAGGCCAAATTGAAAAAGTAAAACTACTAGTTTAAGAAGCAGGAGGAAAGCAATCATAGCTGCAAATGATGGCTGCAATAAATAGAAAGATTCATTCAACTAAATCCTTCCTTTATAGCCTGCAGGGTAGAATGAGGCTGCTTTAATGGTATGGAATAAGGGCACAAATTTTTTAGCAGTATTTTTATTTGATTGCTGTGTATATTCTCTAAGAATCTCAAGATCCTGTGAAAAAACCCTACCCTTTATACCTGTTTGAGCAAAATCAGTTTGGATTTTTTGCTGAGTCCAGAAATGGTGAGGCAACATTTGTGTATCTAAAATTTATTTTGTTTCCATTTCCTTCTGACATGCAATGTCTTTTTTTATGCAAATCCTCTTTCAGATAAAACAGCCTAGTCTGAAAAATATTGTCTGGCAGGGAAATAGAAATTAATGACAAATTATTTATTGCACTGCTGTAAGGAAATTTGATTTCACTGAATTATTTAATTGAAAATCTACATTTTAAGTGGATATGTGAGAATATTCCTCTGGAGTTTTCAGGAAGGTTATATATCTATGTACATATATATGACTTAATGATTAAATAAAAAAAGAAAACTTGAGGGGCTAAACTCTCAAAATGCACAGTAAATTCATGAGGAAAAGCTTGGGGTAAACCACTTAATTAATTAGTAGCATGCTATAAAATAATAAAGTATTGTGCCTCTGTTAGACTACCATTAGCTTTTGACAGAAAGAGTTTCTGCTGTCCTTAGAGGTTAAAATTTCATTTTCTCTCTGGCTTATGAAAAGACATTCTTCTTGACACTTTCAGTGTACTTGGGCTATGAAGAGTCATTGTGGGACGACTTACACTCAGAGTGGGATCTACTGACTTTCTAGAGCTAAAATGTTGGATGTCTTTCTCCTGAATACCTGTATAATTTTTACTGCCACTAGGAATAGTTAGCAGTCCTGCAAACACACCAAGTGTGTGGTCATTGTTTCTGTCAAGCACAAGTGCTGAGACTTTGCCTTTCTTCTGCTTGTTCCTCTTTGCAAAAAGCACAGAGGTTTAAAACAACTTGCCACATACAAACTCAAGTACTTTTTGAAAATCCAGAAAAATTATATGATAATAAAACCCTGGACTATGAAAAGCAAGTGATTGTCAAAGTTAAGTTTTGTTATCTCCACGTCTGGGAGTCTGAAAACATTATGGATATCCATGCAGGAATTCCATACTAATCTTTTAAGAAGAAACTTTTTTCTGCCATAGTAAAGTTCCCAAGGTCATATTGCTAACAATGACTTGGCAGTGTTTAAAGAAAGGCATTTTCAGTACGGTGAAACTTGCTGGAAAGCCTTTGAACTTGAAATGCACTGTAAGAACAAGGGTTTCTCAGTAATAAGAAGTCTTCTGAGTGGTAGGTGGAAAATTGCATTTAAAAAAAATAAAAAAGGTTGTACAAGATAAAAATAATAGCTGGAAACTTGTTCAAAGATGGTGATTTGGGGCCAAGTTTTCCCTGAAAAAAAAAATCAATTGACCTGTTTCCAATGTCACAAAAATTATGAGTTCGAAGCTCTGACTCAAAGGTATGCCCAGCCTTGTCCTCTTGTATCCTGTGTGTCTAAAATTGAAGCCTGATTTTCTGTGTAAAGTATGAGAAGAGAAAATCATCCCACAGATATAGACAATGAACAGAATGTCAAGCAGCCTTTGAGCCATGATTTTCCTGATGCATTTTCTGAAGTGACATTCTTAAAAAGCATATTTGTTTCATCTTGAAAGCAAGAGTCTCTTCCCTTTAAATCTGCTTGGTTTGTATCAAAACAGGTCACTTTTAATTTTAAACCTACAGGTTATATGCCAGTTCTGGTTTGGATTTGTTTTTCTTTCCCTATTTGCCTTCCTCTGTAGCATAAAAGCTGTCTGTGAATAGGGGTAGATCCCCACTATATTGTTAGGTAGATTACAACACACAATGTGCAAGAACATTTCTGAGTTTAAGAGATGACATCCTAAATATTTAAGACTTGCAGAGGATAAAGGATTCATTCTGGTACAGCAAACACCATTTCATATTCTTCTGCTTTTAAGTATGGAAAGTTATATCTCAGAAAGAGCATACATTTACTTTTTTCTTTTAATCTTCATTTTTCCTCTTTTTTTTAAAGCTAAATGAAAAACTGCTTCACAGTGATAACAGTAAATTCACATTCCTGCCCGGTTCACAATGTTTTTCATAGTAATTTCAGGTGAAATTTGCTATTGTGCAGAGAACTGGCACAAGATCCAAGTATTCCTTAAATGCTGCCTGAAAGCATTGTGTTCTGGCCTGGTTATTGCCTCCTACATTCTGCTGTGTCTTTAGTGCAGCACAGAAAATGTGAGTGGCCTTACTGCTCTTCTCGTCCCAGGATTAATGTCAGATCAGGACTGGAGGTAAAGGAGCCCATGCAGCTGCTGTTGCAGAGTGATGCTTCAATCAAAATCAGTGCTCAGCTGCTTGAGGTGCCATGAAGTTTTTGGCAGCTGTGGCAAAGAGTTCTTACAACCCACTGTAGTGAAATATTGCAGAAACATGTTTTCTGGTATGCTGGATAAAAGACAAAGGGGAAAAGCAGGTGGGAAGGCTTTTCCAAAAAAAGTTGAGAGTGGAGATCTGCAAGATGGATGAGACAGATAGGCTAGATGGAACAAGTGGTGACACTGTATGGAACACATCACATTTTATTTGCCTTTTACAATACCACCTTTGAAAACAGTGAATCCATCTGCTCAATTAATTGAAGTGACAGAAACAGTCTGAGCTTATCTATATTCCCGGGTTTATAGAGAAAATGTATATTGCTTTTGAATATCCCAAGGCATTATTATACAAAATATAAAATTATTTGAAAACACTTGTTCTTGTTTTTCCACAATCTTCAATCCTCATTTCAGTTTCACATATTCAAAAATTGGCAACAAATTTGAATGACAGAAACTACGCAGCAAAAGGAAAAGTGGTGGTAAACTTCTTTTATACAAACAGAATAATGACTTTATAAGAATTTTTTTATAATAATGGAATCTGTTATATGGACACCAACAATTCAAGCAAAACTAGGGCTTTTCCTTCCTGAAGTTTAATGAGCAGATAGACGTAACATCAGTCTTGCAGAAGGTCAATGATATGGATATAATGGCTCTTTCTTTAAAAGTATTCCAGATTTCAGGACAAAGTAACAGTTGTGATTATAAGGAGTTCCAACTCCTTACAGTAAAAAAAAAAAATTGCTGGAGACAGTAGGACTCAATATGTAAGCCCATTCTGACTTTCTCCTCTCCAGCTCAATACATCCTTTTTTTTCCTTAGCTATTTAGTTCATCTGATACCTATCTGCTTTTCCTGACTTTCACTAATATTACTGTGTTCTGCAATGACCTGATGCCTCAGAATTCTTCTGGGTACTCAGGAGACTTTTCTGTAAGGTCATATATGAAGTCAGTACATGGTCTGCCAAAGTCTATGTAAACCGTGCTATTGTACAGTATTTAAACAGTGAGTTTATCATATCTGTTATTCCAGATGTATCTAATCTGTAAGATAAGATAACACATTCTCTATTTACCTTAGTTTTTAAGGAAGAAGTTACTCCAGAGTTGGAACAGACAAAACCCCACCTGCACTAAGTCTACGGCTGCATTTGAAAGGAGCTCTGCATTACTATCCAGCCCGGCACTGGAACTGTTCACCATTTCATGCACCTTCCTTCTCCTCTATATGTTCTGCAACCGTGTCATGCTCACAAAATAAACACAGAATAGATATGGGTTCTTTCAAATCTTTCTAATTTTGGCTGCTGGCAATGGAATGCTGGGTTTAATTCTAATTGAATTTGTAGGCTCGATACTTTTCTCCATCGTCCATGCTGATCTCATTCTTTTCCACTGTGGGAAAATCTGCCTTAGACTTAGCTTCCAGGAGAAAGGAGTTTTAGCCTTTTGTTGGTCAAGTACTTAACTGTTATTCCTGCTTTCTTTTCCTGACTCTTTCTTGACCTTGTCATACCTAAATATTTTACTCCAGTGGTGGTCCCAAGCAGCTACATGTGGAATTTCCTTTTCCCAGTCTGGGCAACACAGCTTGACTTAATGTATAAAACCTGCTACACAGCAGTGCTCTAATCCAATGGTTTATTCAGCTGCATATCCACTCTGTCACCTGTAGACTTGTTTCTTTTCCTGCCAAAATTATGGTGATATCTGCTTCAGTTTGTTCAGACTAAAGAAAAGCACACCACCAAAACCAGGTATAGTGGTCACAGGGAGGTTTACACATTGGTTGTTTTTTTATTTTAAAATTTTCCATTTCCCCATAAATATATTTTGCTTGAAAATAGTTAATTTCTTGGGTTTAGTTTTATGATTTCCTCGTATTACTCCTTAACTGTAACAATTTCGTTTTTGATTGGAGACCAATGTTGTTATAACCTAATTTATCTTTGCAAGGATTATTAAGCAAAAAATGAATTGGAAGCTCATTTAATTTCTTCCTCCTTCCACTTCTTTCAGTATTTGTTTTTCCAGTCTAACTTTCCTTTCCCTCAGCTATGGAGATGTAGGATGATAAACCAGCCCTCTGAGCTACCTAAACCACTCTGCCCCCTTTGCTCTCCTTGTTTTGTGGTGTCCCACTTTTGCAGAAAAATCGCTAGAGCACAAAACCAAAACTGCCAAGCTGATTGTTTCTTTTTTATCTGGTTGTTCTGGGTGGCGCTGAACATCTTTGTGCATCATTCATGCTCACTGGAGAGCACTGAAGTAGAGCTTTTGACTTTTCTGGCAGATTATTAAGCTTCTTCCTAACAATTAAAATATTAGAAGTGAAGATTATTCGTGAAAACACAGTTTTATGTACAGGTGTCAGTTTGTTAAAAAATTTCTCTTCTGTCAAGCACTCCTTTGTAAGGTGTGAGACTGTAACAACTGCCTGAGATTTGTAAGTCTAACACCTTGAAGTATAATCTGATTTGAAAATAAAAATTATTATATAAATATTTCTGTCCTTGTTCAGTCCTGGCTTGCCCTGACTTGTGTCTCTTTGCATTAAGGATTGTAGACAAGAAGAAATAGGGTTTAATGGAAATTAGAACTGACTACTGCTTTTTATTCTATTTGGTTGCTATAAATGTGCCTTCTGCTGTTTCTTTTGAAAATGTTCTGCCTCTATAACAGAAATTTTTTCATTTGTAAACAAAGAACTATATAATTACGATTAAATAATAATTAGTATTAGAAATTAATGATCATATGCAAATTTGTAGTACAAATAGCAGTACCTTGCATTAAAAACTACATAATTGATTTAAGAAACACGATTCATTCTGCTTGCAAAGCTGTATTAAAAAAGGCCTAATCCAAACAATGAGTTGTATCAAAATAGAAAAAATGCATGAGGCAAGACTGCCAAATTATTTATCTTTCATTAAGGGAGAAAATCAAACATAATTATCTATGCTATATGAGCACATTTACTGCAAGTTGGCATGGAATTGAACAACAATAACCATAAAAAATGCAACGCACAACAAAGCTGAATCTAGCTAGCTGTTATTAAGTAAATGCTAGAAAAGGGAATACCGAACAAGGAGAATATTCACAAAGTAGTTCTACAATCTCCATAGTCAGAAAGGACTACTCATCATTTCAAAGTACAGAAGCAAAATTATATGCTTGGAACTTATTCAGTGAGTGGTTATAATGTAAGTCTTTGTAGCTTTCCCATAAACAAATAACAATTGAGCCCCTTTTTAAATTAAAGGATGTTGATGCTTTAAAATTAAGTAGGGCTGTAATGCTTTGTGGTTTTATTCAGACATTTTGGAAAGATTAAATAGTAAGCACAGAAGGAAAATACGAGATCTGAATTTGCATTTCAAAACATCCTTTGCTTTTTGTTCCTAGTTAAAATCTGTTCAGTAGCTGACACATCTGAGCAGCATGAGGTGATGTAGTATCATTTCTGAGTTTACAAAACTGTAATCAGGAATACAGTCACCTTAAGAACTGCCCATTACCTGTGATTAGTATATGAGGATTTCATTTTCTACACCATTACCAGTTCATTGGCAGCTATAAATATATAAAAAGCTAGACGTGTTTTGAACAGTTTCAGTAAAAGACAAATTACAAGGCTTTATACCCTTTTAGTGGGAGTACATGCTGTAGCACATAATAATAGGATAAACCCCTCAGTTTGAACACTGAACAGACCAGGATGCTTGTTCCATTAGCTTAATATTTTAATAGGTCTCTGTGTTTCAAAGTGAGATTGCAGAAATTGTTTAAATCCATTGACATATCAAGTAATAACATGAAAAACATTCATTATTATTATCCTAATAGAAATTGTAATAAGCCCGTCTGGAGTTCTGAACCAAAAGACCAGAAATTTAGAATAATTTAGTGAAGTATTTCATTTAGATGAAACTTTAAAATCTTCAGAGTTTAAGAGAGTTATAAAATGTGTTAGCAGAATAAAACTTTATAAAAGTCAGTGGTGCCTCATCCTTACAATGGCTTAAGATTTCTTAATATAGTTATCTTAATATAGTTATCCGGGGATGGAATTTTTGCCAGTTGATTTCTTGTGTTATATTCTTTGTTGGGCAGATCCTTATTGAAGTAATGCATTTTACTTATCAGTTCCTTGATAGTGACTGAACACCTAAGATGAGCCTGAAAGAAGATCCTGTATTTTTGTTTGCTTGTATTTCTTGTTGTTCCATTGTTACTTATTAAATGCTCTTAATTTCGTATTAGGATTGATTGCAATTTAGATGCATAAAAATGAATGTGTTGGTATAAATCCTTTCTTCAAGCAAAACCTGGCAGAAATATTTTAAATATCTTGTGTTGACGTTTTGCAAATTCTGCTTATGCAGTAAGTTTTAATTATAGACCAAAACCTGCTTCATATTTTTGGAACTGCTTTGTAATATGGAAAAGAGCCTTTTATTGTACTTCACATGGTACTTCACATGGTACTCTCCTCACAGCTAACCAGTGCTGAAAAACTGTACCTTTCTGTGGTCAACCTGCCTTAAATATATATATTTTTTGTGTAGGTTTTCAGAAGTGATCTCTCTAATGCTCTAGCTGTTTAATTTATGTATAGTAGCTCAGAATGAAATGAGCTAGAAAAAATGAATATATTTTAAATTATCAAAGTATATGAGTCATATTGCTAAATTTGGAAGCTTTCAAGAGCGTGAGCCATTCCTACCAATTTGTACACAGCTGAAAGTATTCATGTCAGCTCTCCTGCAGTCAGTAGGGATTCAAAAAGATGGTTTGCAGGGAAGAGATAACCCCTGGGAAAGACAAAAAAAGGTGATTTTACATTGCTATGACTTGGATGATTATATGATTCACCATCATATTCCCTTGACAGCTGCAGCACATACAATGAGGGTTATGAATAGCTTGTGTCACTGCAGCTGTGCTCTAGGAAGGCTTTCCAGAGGAGTGGTGTACGCTTGTTTCTGGTGGCTTATCTGTCACAGTTTGTGTTTTGGATTCTCCTAAATCTTTGTTCTTTGGGTCTGGGTTACTCTGTCGGTGAAATCCTGCAGACCAAGCCCACACATAGCTAATTTTGCTGGGGATTAGTGCATGAAGATGAAATTTGTGACTCCATGTATTAATTTTCAGTCTAGCTTCAGTGATTTCTCTGAAGAGAGCTGATGAGCGAGCAATTAATAGTGAAATCTTGGTCTACATAGCAGAACTATTTCTGCAATCCTTCGAGCTTCTGCTCATATTAGGGAATATTTGAAATTTGTATCATGCTTGTTGCTGAAAAATAACACCTTTATTTTTATTTGCTTTACTACATTACCAAATTTCCATGAATCCATAGTATGTCACAAGTCCTTATCAAAGACCAAAATAAAATCTGTTAGTCTTGGCCTCTGACCATGAACAGGAAACTTTAAAGGCAATTTCTAACTGTCAGTCTATGGAAAGAGCAGTGGGAATTCTTAAATAATTTTCTCCATCTGTCTTCCACGGTCCAGATTTTGGGCAGACTTTCCTTATTCAGTGGTACTTGATATAACTTCTACGAATTCTGCTGCTTTTTTCAACACACCTATACTAGATTCCTGCATGAATGATCTTGTGTCTTGATCAGAAGATAAACTGTATTCCTTTAGGTTTGTTTCCCTGTAAGGAAAGACAATCTACACAGTGTATATGAGGTGCTTTGTAGAGCAGTTTCCTTGGAGAATACATACCAACAGACTTTAAAATCTTTTATGGCTGCGGGTGGTTTATCTAGGTGTGAATTAGGGTTAAGGTATGGAGAAAAGGCTAAGAAGGCAAGAGATGAACAAAAATGTCTCTTGCTCTGGGTAAACCTTGTCAGTCTGCAGAAACCAGCAAAGTGCATTTAAAGAACCTGCTGTTTTGGCATAGTTCTAGTTCCCTCATTCACATGTGAGGATTGTTTACTTCTGAGGATGCAGTGGAGGATCTCTAACACAAAACAGAGAAATAGGTTCTTTCATGTGACTGCTCCACTTCAAACCCCCCAGTAAAGCTGTCTTTCAGTGAGTACTCTTAGTGAACAAATTATCTTGGGCTTGTACAAATAAACACACAGAGTTCAGAGCAGTTCTGGTGGTTAATATGAAACATTTGGAGAAGTTCTTATCAAAACAAAGCTGAAAATTATCTCACCAGCAAAAGCTGACTAAAGTAGAATGCTATCTCTTTGTAATTGCTTGTATTCTAGGCAAGGGTTGGGGGTGGGATGGATTGCTGGGTTGGACAGTCAGATTTTATTCTGAAGATCAATTTTTCAGCTCAAAATTTTTGATTTTCTGACTTAGGAGCCAAGTTTAACATGGTTTGTAATATTTGACTTGTGTAAAGAAATATATTTTTAACATCTTAAGCTAAGGAGTATTAGAAAATTAATGTTTATCATGGTTTTAAAGTCCTTTCTGGGAAATGGTAATAGAATGATGTTTTATTCCCCAAATTTAGCACAAGATGTAGATGTTTCTAATTCAGCATATAAAATGTCATAAGTAGGACCAATCAATCCAAATAAGGATCTTTGCATTCTTTTGAGTAAAGATGCACTGATGTGTGGAACTGTTAATTGCTACATGATGTAATTCCAAGAGACTGGCTGTCCTTGAATTTAGAGTGTCCCTTCTTCATTCAATGTGTGCTGAGGGGACAGACAAATTATTTAGGTTTTAATTAATTAAATAGTAAAATTGTTTTTAAGTGGCCATTGAAATGAATTGAACAATGAAACCCATTCTGACCCTCTTCCATCTGCCAAAACACTCAAAAGCACATTCTGCAAGGAGTAAATCCTACTGTATTCTCTTTATTCTGGTTACCTCTGGGGAAAAAAGTTGTGAAGCAGGACTACTTGCTTTCACCTGTGCTGGGTTCTAAGCACTGGCATAGGCTGCTGTTGGTCAGTGTTAATTTAAGATACCATATTATTAATTTTTGAGTATGAGAATGCAATATATACAAAAGATTATCATTGCACCAGTAATGCAATGAGAATGAATGAGAATGAGAATTAATAATTTTAAAATATATATTTTGAAAAAGAACAGATAATTCACAAATATAGTAAAGTAAAAAAATAGCTTAACATCACTGGCTACTTCAGGAAGCAATGGCAGGACCTTTGTACTATTGCTGGAAAGGATCCTCTGGTAACACTACAAACATGACATTTTTTTGATATTAATTTTTGCAAGAAGAAAGAGACACTCATGTTCTTCCGGACTACCCTTTTGCTGGAGTTGCTGCAGAGCAAGCTAACCACTTGCAAATGATGGCTTCTGAGAGAGTGTTTAGAAACTTGAGAACGTATATAGTAGACAAAAATAACTCATGGAGGTCAAATCATCTGTATCAAGGTAATGCTCCTATAAATTAGGATATAGG
The DNA here is from genome assembly GCA_013397915.1 of Daphoenositta chrysoptera. Taxonomy (NCBI): domain Eukaryota; kingdom Metazoa; phylum Chordata; class Aves; order Passeriformes; genus Daphoenositta; species Daphoenositta chrysoptera. The sequence continues at coordinate 478,496 of VZRO01006135.1, forward strand.
TAGACTAAGAAGTACAAAATGAGTTAAATACAAAATAGAATAAAACCTAAGAATATAAACCTGCTGAAATTCCCTTTCTGTCTATAACATGCAGTCCAAATAGTAGGACCAACTTGTTTGCCACAAATTTTTGCAAAGACCTACTTGGTCTTTTTGACCCAGAAAGGATAAATTAACCACCTACCAAGGTTTTGCTATAACTGAATTACCACACTCTAATGTTGTTCAAGTAGGAGCAGGTTTCTGACAACAGAGTTGTTTAGGACAAGAATACAAATTCAACTTTGTACACATCACTAAAGAAAAGTAGACTAACAGAGGGGTTATCTTCCTATAAATCTTTACAAGCCATGGCTAAGGCAGAGAGATGACTAAAAACAGTACTTTGGTCCTGACTTTGTGGTTTTACTGTGTGTATCTGTGTCGCAGTTTACTACAAAGGAAAAAAAAATATCTCCGCAGATGAAAAAGACATCTGTTCTTCAATGAATAAAACCCCCAAAATTTGCATTTTTAGTCAATTAAAAATGTAATTTTTGTAAATAGTAAAAATAAGGGAAACAACTCGACACTCAAATGAAGCTTTTCATATCAAAAAATATACAGATTTAGGCTGTCTAATAAATTTCCCTTAAATATTAATTCTGGAGACAACAATGGTACATCCAGGCTGTCAATATTTTTCTTACATTTGCAGTATATCTATCTCTCTGTCACGAATGGATTTTGATATAAGTTCATCTCCTGTCCTTGCCCAGGCCTATGGCAGCAGGCAGGAGGTGTATTGAAGTGACCAGCACCTCAAAAATCCACTCTATCCACAAGTTCTTTAATGATAGCTGATTTAGTCTATTATGAAATCAATTATTTATTAATAGACGGGAAAACTAACAGACAAGACTTAAAACAAATTATCACTACACAGGGAAAAGATAAAAAGTAATACTACTAGTAGATTGACATACAGTGCACGATCTTGGTACCTTTTCATTTTTAGCTAGCAAAGAAATAGTATAAACCTAGGATTAAATGTATCTCACCATCCGAATGTTAGTGGCACACATCGGGATCCTTTCACTCAATCTCCTGGAGAAGTAACCGCGAAGCTGCGTCCAGACTTCGGGGAGAAGTCTCCGACAATTTCGGGATGTAGAGGCTTCTGCCTCAGTCATAACTCGTGTACCTTTTATCGTCATAAAATCGTGGCTCTCAAAGTCAGAAGAATATCTTATCTCTCCCCCATCGGCTCACCAGACTAAGCTGTTGATTGTAAATCACCTCTTGGCGCCAGAGATAACTGCTGGTGGGCTCCTCCACCCCTGGTTATCTCTTTATGCACCAGCTATTGTGACACACAGAGCCGGGGGGTGCAGGGGGTAGTTGTCCTGCCACACTCTCTCCCTTGAACATATAAGTCCACTCTTGCCTTATTACAAAATTATTATAAGAGGCACTGTTAAAAGTAAAACTGAACTTCCAAACAACCCCAGAGTGTAAGGTCTTCATCTGCCCTCTCCCACATTTCTGGGAAACAAGACTCCCCAAGGAATCACTTGAAAATCTGAAAGCTTAACTACTTGTTTGGATGCTGTGAAAGTATTGTAAGGGTTAATCCTGTAACTAGACATGTGCAAGAATATTCATGTTGAAGGCAGACACCTTATTTTGTCCACGGACTGCAGTGGTACATAGCCCCAGGAGGCTGATTCAGGACATGAGCTGAGGTGTTGAAGTGGCCTCCAAGTAAAGAACGGGAGGCCTCTGTAGTTCCTAAAGCAAGTCCTTGCTGAATGAAAGCACTAGAAATACTAGAAAGTATGTTAATCAACCGTCTGCATCCCAAAATTACCTGGATATGGTAAGGAAGATCTCTCCATAAGATGCCCTAAGAACCATGGTGGATTCACTTTGCAGGGGACTCATCTACAATTTTTTTGACTTCACATTTTTATGTACTCCAGTTAGCTTTCTTCAGGTGGTGCTGAAACCTCAGCTTTGATTTTAGTATGTTTGAGAAGAACAGAAGTTTACCAAAAGACCTAAATCTCAGAAGATGCTTTACCACAAGTCTGACATCACAAAGCCATCTAGGCTAGGTAAAAAATAAATATGAAAGTTATGATAGAGCCCCTGAGGATATATGCACCAACTATTGCAAAATTCTCTCTCAATAGGGGAATTTTTATAATTTCTCAATAATATTTGGACTTTCGCTGCTGTCACAAGAGCCTCACACTAAGAAGGTGTCCTGTGGACACTAATAAATTCTGTCATCCTTAGCTTTGCAGGGGTGTGTTTTGAGTCTGTTGTATTGATGTTCATTTTCATTAAAGTGAGCTGGAAATTAGTAATGCACAAGATTAGCTAAGGATAACTATAAATGCTCATGAGACTAAATTTTTCCACTTTATACATTTTAACTTTTTCAGATGGCAGTGTTTCAAAATTCCAGGGAAAAAAATTCATGTTAAAACCCTTTGAGAATGAACAAATTCCTAAGTCTAATGTTCTTTCCTCTCAATACTCGTGTTTGCAAGAATTTTACCCATTTATTGGCTTTGCTTTCTTAAATGAAAAAGCGCAACCTTTTCAAAACCTCTCCTAATCATTTCCCTTCAAAATAAAGGAATCACCCCACACATCTGGTCTGACATACAAGTTTCTAATTTAATGTCATTCAAATGGAGATAAGTGCTGAAGACAGAAGTGTTTAGAGCAAGAATATAAATTCAGCTTTCCTATACATACATCTGCTTCTTTCTATAAAACCTGGAACAAGTCATTAATTATATCCTTCGACTATTCAGGATTAAGTACCACCTTTATTTGAAATAGACTTAACTTTAGTGAGAATAAACACTTTTGAAGTTAGAGATTAATTTAGAACTTGCCCCACCATCCTATTTATACATCCATTTAAACTGACATTGCAGCCGAAGCACTCTTATTCTTAATCAAGCAAGGGCTGACTATGACATTGTTTCTGGCATTTGCCAATGCTTCAGCTTTTGATGGGGTACTAAAGATATTAACAGAAAAAAACCCATCCCATCTGGCATGGAATTTTATAGTAAAAATGTGTAACTCCTTTTGGTTTGACAATTTGAAAATGATTTAAATATGTTCAGGAACACTGAAAACTTTCACAGCTTCAATGCTTTCATTGAAGTTTATGGATTATACTTTATAGGTCAGTGACCTTGTTCGGGTGTACTTTTAGGTTTCTTTAGAAAAGTACTGAATGCAGACTTTATGCCATCTCTAGTTTCTTTCCATTCAGTCAATGAAAAATGCATATGAAGAAGTTCTATTTGGTCTGACTGACATGGCTTTCTTGACTAACGATTAGTGGTAGCTAATAATCAAACTCTTAGGTTAGGTTGGAAATATGATAGATTGTATAATAAACGGCACGTTGTTTCGCTCATTTTCTGGGATCAGTTTACCTTACGATTCACAGTAAAGGGAAATACAGAATTGAAAGCGATAGTTGAACTCAAGACTTTAGGTTTTACTTCTTCCTGAAATTTACTGCAGCTTAGTGTGACACAGTGTTACCTGGTATTATAGCTCTGGTTTCCCTGACTCAGTCTGACTTAGGCTACAAATAACCCGAGATTACACAGTGCATGTGTGTGTATGTTTGTGAGGAAGTGAGCAGTCTATGAAGAACTCAGCTAGTATTTAAACTTAGTTTTACTACTTGTCAAGTAAGACTTTCCAGACACAGACTTTTCAAATTACCACAAACAGGCATCTTAAAGAAGAAGTTGGCACCATTACTTGAATTCTTATCTCATATCTGCTTCTTCACAGTTTAATAATGGTAGAGTATGATTCAGCTTTCTTGTGGCCGTTTAACTGTACATGTAGGATTATCTTTGACAAATGATTTGTGTCTCGCAAAGAAAGCCGAACCCAGAGATCATTGAAGTGAATGACAGTTTTTCAATTTTTAATTTAGTGAAGGAACTTCCCTGTTTTGTTCTAGGTTTACAATACAACAATAAGTTAATTTTGATCAGAAACATATCAATATTCCTTGTGAACAGAAACAAATGATCTCACAAATCCTAACATCTTGTCTAGGCCCATGCTTAGATTTCACAGCATATCCATTTAGACATTGCACCTCCATATAATGTCTAAAATTTTGCCAGGATTTTGGAAGAAATCTATGTTAAAAATGAAGTGTACAAAAAAGTTTGAAAACATGCACTGCTTTTCAAAATTTCTTATGTTACATGTTTGTTAAATATTCTCCATCAGCATTTGTCTCTAAAGCAGCTTCATGTAAGTGATCACATTGGAAAGTCTTTTTAATTTTTAACACTCTGCAAGGCATTAAGCTTTCTTTTTCTTTAGGAAAAGATGGAGTTGTGTTACTAAGATACCTTCAAACACTTCAAGGAGTGGTGCTGAGAGCTGCAATGCCAGCTGAGTCAAACCTCTGATATTTGCTGTTATCGCCATGCATGTTTACAGCAGCTGACATATGAAAAGCCTGGGAATGATTTGAGTTTGCAGGCTATGAAACAAGCCCATTTTGGATCTGAATCTGGCTGTCAAGTCGCTTCGTTGGGTTAATCTGACACAAAATGAAAGCACACAAATGAAAGCAACTTTTGGCAAGCCTGAAAAGATGGGCACACATCTGCAAGGCGAGTGATTAGCTTAGTGGTGTCCTTTCAAAAATCACCTAGGAACCCCTTCCCCCATCCGTACAAAAAGTAGTCCTTTTTGTTCTTCAAATGTTTATTTATAGGATTATAATAGGGGAATGGAGGAGAGAGGGCTTGGGACTTTGATGATAGTGAAAGTCTGTACACCCCAAAGGTGGTAAAGCAGATAAGCATTATAGGATTAAATGGGCATGACAAATTTGTGTTTCAATTGGGGACACCATTTCAGGCAGAGATTTTCCTTTGGCTGCCAAAGTAGAAGATTTAACTAATATATTCTGCAAAGGGAAAAATCAGCAAAGGTGGGAGGTTTTTCACTGACAAATGATTGATTGCCTTTGGAAAACAAAGGAGGGAATCCTGTGCTAGGGGGTGATACTGTTCCTCCGTGAACGCCTGGTGGTCTTATGTCTCACACTGTTGTTTACTTTTACACAGTGCCGCTCAGGCCAGGATGTGCAGAACGCTGTCTATCAAGCAGATGAATGCGGTTTGGGGGTTTAGAAGCAGATTCTGTTAAAAATTCCTTCCTAGCAGCAAAACGTGCTTTCTTCTCATTATCTTGCTTAGTGTTTGAAAAAAGCAAAGGCAGAACGGGAGGAGGAAGGGCAGGTGCAAACACAATGTAGGCTATAAAGAAGACCATGAAGTTCAAAGGATGAGCGCTGAAATGATCATATTGGTAACCTCAGTTATTTTCAAAGACTAGTCTTTCATTTCGTGGTGGGTGTAAATTGGCACGGGAGTGGTAACTGCTTTGGCCTAAGTAAAAACCCGTGTTCTACTCCTGAGTTATGTGTCTCAAACATCAGCCTGGCTGGGACATTGGGTCCATGCCATGCCTGGTGCAGCAAGAAGCTGCTGAGCCAGAGCAGAGTTGGTGAAAAGAACTTGGCTGTATTAAGGCAAACTATAAGCTGTGATCATCTTGGGAAAAACAGAACATACCAGAAATATCCTGTGCTCTATATCTTCCATTTCCAGTGCCTGCTAAGAAAGAATGCACATTTTGTGGGCTGTAGCAATTGTAAATTAATTCAGCAGAGTATACACTGAGTGGGGACTTACCCTGCCTACCTTACTGCTGAATTGAGCTCAGCTCATATAACAGGCAGAGAATAGCAGGAAGAAGCAGAGCAGTAGAGAATATGTTCTGTACACCCTAAGGATGCCTGTCCAGCTTGCTTGGAAATGCGAGCAGAAAACTTCCCACATTTGTTCTCCCAAGCTCTGGTTTTACAGCAGAAGAAAACTTTTTTTTTACCCTCTAAACATAGATGTTGTTAGCCACAAAAGAAAAAAAAAAAAGAAAAAGGGAAACAGAATTCGGGAAAAAGTGCTTGAAACAAAAATGTCACTGAGTTCATTTTAGTCTGACTTGTGGCAAGTCCATGTGAAACTAAAAGATAAAAATGACATCATAAGCAGGCTTTTCTGTCTTACTCATAAATAAACCTCATTGTATTTTGTTCCATGCTGAACAAAACATTTCATGTTAGTATTAAATTCTACAATTATTTTCTAGACTTTCTGTTAATAGAAGTAGTGGGAAAGCAAATAGGTTTAGTAGGGCTTTTTTTGACTGCTCACCAATGGTACGTAAGAATCAGATGAAGTTTTATTTCAACAGATTTAGTTATTATAGCACATTACCTCACCACACTGTTACCACTGTAAACCTTTCTCATTCTCTGGTTTATGTGGCACACCAAATTTTGCTTACGAAGACATACTGCAGCTCCAGATTCACTTGAAGATGGATTCCTAGTACACTGGATATGGCACAGCTGAAATCATGATCAGTACAAGAAAATAACAATGTGTCCATTGCTACACTGGTTACAGCACAAAACCACACCTAAAACATTAAACAGAAAAGAAAATACCTCCTCGAACACAACAGATAATAGAAAACACTACAAATAATTGGACAGGGGAATTTCTGGAAAAGTATGCTATTTTTTAAATCAGCTCTTCCTTCAGATGTTTTTCTGCTTGCTTTTCTTTGTTCGCTGCACTGGGTGTCTTGCTCTCGCTGTCTCCTGTTTCATTTCACTTGCTTTTACCGGGTGAAATGGGGCGGGGAAAGAAAGAGGATAAAATAAGTGGGTTTACTTTCCATGAGCATCGCTTTAGGTCTTGGCAGGGGGTCTTACTAGCTTTCTGCACAGTTTTTAAGCTTCTTTAAATATTATCCTCTAAAGAGGAAGTGTGTGCAAGAACTATTACAAACAACAACAAGGGAGAAAAAAATTCAAAATTATGTTTTCTGATTTATGAATGTTCTGTATGCAGCCTTCCTGAGGAGATATATAACTGGTTGTTTGGAATTTTTTCGGTTTTGAGGACCAGACTGAAATATCTGGACTGTGAGCCCTAAAACATGGTCAATATCTTCAGAAATTTACATGCCTATGTATAAATCAGGATTACTAACATTTTTGAGAATTTTATCATTAACTCAGAGTGTGTCAGAATGAATATTAGGCAGTGCTGTGAACATATAATTGAAAGAGAAATGGAGAAAACAAATGGCAAGATAAGTTTATCACAAAAGGTAAAGTAGTTACATCTAGGACCCTGAGAGAACTTAAATTCCATCTTATGGTTTTAAATATAGAAAAGCACACACTCTGCTTTCTCTGCTTTTAACAGAAAGATTGATATTCTATTTTGTGGTCAGTGATGATATTAATAAAAATAAGTATTTTAAATTCTGTATCTATAACTTTTCTTAGAAAAGGTGCTATCTTGGCTAATTTTACAAATGCTTTATAAAATTCTCTATGAGTAGCTTCATAGACTTCAAGTCAATTTGCTTTTTAATCAAAACTAGTGTTTCAGGGCATATTCTGAAACTTCATTTTGCAAGAAACAGGGTATATTGGAAACCCGCTTTTGGAAAAAGAGTCCACAAATCACAGGGCCTATTCCCTTGGAGACCCTGATCTGCAAGCTGAGTTGACATGGATAGCTCCATGTCAAAATTCAGTATCTAACTGGCTCTGGTGTGCTTTCATTTCTCAACCTGAGACAGCATTAAGAAGCTGTGTGCAGCTTTGCATGTGAATAGGATAAATAAATTAGTGCACTAAGGCATACCTGTCAGCTCTTGAAAGCTCTACTGTAAACAGAAGCACTTGTCGAGGAAGAATACATTTTTAAAATGCTCTTAGAAGTTGCTGGACTGGAAAGGCTTCAGAAAGCAAGAGAATGGGAAGCCTTGGAGGGGTGTAACACAAACCGGTGTCACTTTCATATGTCTTCAAACTCACACTTCAGTAACCTTGTTTTTCTGATAAGCTTGTGACCCTAATGCAAATAAAAAGCTAGGTTCAGAGTCATATTATTGGCTAATGTCTTAGATACAACAGTGAATTTTGCTTTCTTCAATGATAAAAAAATGGAATATCTTTAAAACAAGTGCATAGTCAATCTAGCAGTTTATCCTTTTGACTGACTCTGAAGCTAAACTTGACAACATATATCAACTCACTGCCAGGGAAAAGGGGTGTTAAAAAAATAATCACGTAAGGAAAAAATACACAATAAGAAAACAAAATTGCAGCAACGGCACCCACTGTTATTAACCCACAAAAACCCCCAAGGTTAAAGTGACTTCTGCAACTATACACAGTCAAGAAATTTCCACAAATCAGCTGTTGCCAGTAGAGACTTGTCAATCTCTCTGTCAAAAATCCTCTCAGACTTAGCTTTCATGTCAAAGCTGTAATGCTTTGACCCTCACAAGGGAAGAATGAATATTTGTATACAGGGCCTTCTTCTGTGCTGACACACAGATTTTGCCAGCAGCATTTGATTCAGGGCAAAGTATGCCTGTGAGGTCTCTGTCCTCTGGAGAGTCTCTCCACTGGATGCCTCCAGAAGCGGAACTACACTTGCTCCTGGATGCCAGAACAAAATGCAGCAGTGAAAGGATGGAGCCTAGAGAAACAAGTATAGTCTTAGGGTTTTAGTGGACTGAGAATCTGTGGTTTGTCGTGTACAATTTTTTCTGCAGAGCCTAGCAGTTGTTATTTCAGCTTACAATCTTATACCAGATATATCAGGAATGAATGAAAAAAGGTAGTGTATGCCTTAGGGCATACATTTAGGATATGCAGGAGAATGCAGATTTGTCTTGGACACCTTCCACTTCACTGGCACACAGTCAAAACACCAAGGATTTCCATCCATGAAGGTATAAGGAGGGAAAAGAGTGACTTCAGATTAACTTTGTTGTCAATTTATTAAATGTCTCTTCTCATAAGGACTATATAAAAAAAGGGGCATTCGTACTATGAGAGAAAAGACTGTTTGGGTTTCCTCAAACTCGCAGAAATGGAGTGGATAAAATACATTTATAGTTATTTTGATGCCCTTATTCTCTTCCCATGCCTCCACTAGATGAAATTTTAAGTATGTTAGAGCACTTTAAATTTACATGTACTGTCATGGCTGCCTCAGGGCTGAATCCTTCCTCTTTTGCCATGAGAATGTGCCAAATTTAACTAGCCAGGATGTGCCACAAGTTTGAAATTCATAGAATAAGTGACAAAATGTTTTAATTTTAATATTAGTTTGGACCTTGCAAGCATGAATTTCTAAGTGAAACGAATATGGTAACAGCAAGCATCTTTCTTTTTCTTCTATGGGGCAAAGTAAGGCATGGAATATAGACAAAGATTTTTGCTATTGATTTTAACTTAACTCTTTGTGTGGAATATGATGAAATAATCTTAAAAACAAAAGCTGAAATGTGCAATGCTAGAAATATAGTTTGAAGAGTGCAAAATGTACTGTTTGAGATTTTCTTCTTGCCATATATCTGATTTGTATTGAAGTTAACATGAGACAAAGTTTGCAGATGCCAGAGCAGTGAACATCATTGCATGAAAATCTAAGACTATGTAATGCCAGTTAATAAGATGGGAACATTGCATTGTGTTAGACTTTCTCCCAGGGAAAGTCACATCTGATCTCATTAATGTCTAAAAGAATGTTGTACTACTGTGACCTGCACACTCTCTTCTATGCCCAGGCCACATTTTACATCCCACAAACACGTTCCCTCTCACCAATCTGCTTGCAAAATGTGTGCTATTTAGCACCATATCAACCACCACAGTAAGAAACCAGAAATACATGTAATTTGTTGAGTGCAGGCTCCAAAGAAAAGAGTCAGCCAAATTACACAAGGAGTAGAGTATGGAGACAATCTCCTCCAGAGGAAATCTCCTGTCCCAGACAGCAGGAAATCTTTACCTACCATAATCTTTTTGTTCTCTTACATTATTAAGGCTTATTTATTATACTTGTGTCTAGTAGACGTATTTTTTTCTTTCCATCAGGACTATCTCATAGGAGACATTGCAGTCTAGAAAGTGTTCCTTGATAGTGCAAAGTGTTTGGTATTACTTGCTATGTACATTGCAGACAGACAGTAAATATCATTAAAAGTGCAAAATGTCGTGTTTGCAAAGCTAACATCTGCATTCAGGCTTATGGTAAAAGCCACAGAGACCTCCTTTTCTCACAAAATACATATACACTGAATATAGCAAAATCTTCCAAATTTTCTATTCAGAGGAAACTTTATTTCAGGTTGAGCTTCTGGAACAGTAGGTGTCCTCATGGCTTTGACTTGATGTGGCAGAAACATGCCCTGGCTCTCTGCTCTTTATGTCATCCAGATGAGGAAAGTGGTGGAAAAATACTGACATTTGTCCTGTGGGCCTGGATCTGAGCAGCACAAGGGAGGAGGAAGGGAGCTGGATGGGGTAGCTCATACAAGGATTCAGAAATCTTAACACAGCACTAGGTACAGATATAGGATATTGGATGAGGAGCTGCATTTTGTGTCGTGTCCCCATCTTAACATTCTTTTCTCTTTCCAGTCTAATTCTGTTATGAGGTTCATTTATTCAAACTTTCTGGTTTTTACACGTAGATGAGTAATGGGCTGAAGGTTTTTAACCCTGATGAATTATATATAGCACAATGAATTTTGGAATTCTCAGCATACAAATGTTGTGAACACATGCTTGCAATTACCATTTCCAGGTTAAAACTGTCATGCTAGAGCAGATGCCCTGGGAATCAGAGTTTTTACATATATAGAGAGAGATTTTTTACCACTACTTCAGAATGGAGGTAGCTCTGGAACTACTCTGTTTTCAGGGAGATGTGTTCTCACTTGGGTGCAGAATATAGTTATACTCACTGAGCCTTTATTCAAATTTCCCTGTGGAAGACTTCTCATTAGATTCTTAAGGTATATAGCATGTGACCTGGTGGGAGACAGCACACTGAGTTTGCAGGACTTAGCTCAGAGAGAAATAGAGTTTGGCAATATCATAGCCACTGCCTCATGAATATGAATATCTGCTCAATTTATTGCAACTTAAGTTTAAGGTTTTAATATTTTTAACATTGAAAAAGAAAAATCACCATTGACAGCATTGAAAAAAGAAAAATCCCCTTTGACTGACTCATTTTCTGTAAGAAAAAACTCCTTCTCAGGGGAAATCTTGGATGCAGACTTTGTTTGGTGAAAATTTATATCTCATAGTTGCACAATTCTCAAAATAAAACCTTGTAACAGTAAGTCTGACAGACCTTTAACTACAGCACAGTGGTGCTGCCAAACGCAACACACGTTGCTGCTTTCCTGTGGCAGTAAAACTGATGTTTTAAATGAGTCTTACAACAGGATTTCTCTACTAATTGCAGAAATAGATAACATGTGCCTTGAGCAGCCATTATTCACTTGACAATAATTTTTCTTAAACTGTAAGTGCCATTCTGCTTCAATAGTGCTTGAGTGCCTGATATTCCCAAAAGAAATGTTAAAACTCTTGCGTTAAGGAAATCACTGACTTGTGGATTCTGGCTTTTAGAACTGAAATTACCTGAGGTGGTGTGTGCTTGTCTTCTTTTAATCAGAGGGTTCCATATGCAAAAGCAAATATTTTCAGAGGCCTTTTTTTCTCCTTTCAGAGCATTTCCTATCCTATTAGCATAACATATTGGTTTAGCCTGGAAAAAGTATTTAACATATAGGAAACATAAATGCCCATGTTAATTTTTAAAAAAGGTGAATTTTTTCAAAGATTGAAAAATGATTCTTTGATGGGAAATGAATAAAAATCTACTCTGCAGATGGGATGATTTGTTCCTGTTGGATCCCAGGAGTAGCAATATCACCTATCTTGGCATCTGCAGGCTCCCTTAGAGGTAAAAGAACTTTGTGTGGTGTGGGGTGCTGCCTCAGCTCTCAAGAAGCAGATCAGGTTTTCTGCCCTTGATTTTCAGGCCTCTGGGTTGCTACCGCCCAGATGTGGTCTGCAAGACCAAAGTGTTGCAGATCAATTTTTTATCTCCATCCTTTCAACTTCTTTTGCTTCATTGCTTGTGTGACTTGAGCTGTTATATCATACATGTTAAGAATATGAAATTTGAGTTCACTTGCTTGCTCAGCTAAGAGCTTGAATTTTTAGGCAAGCAGATAGAACATAAAAAGCTTTAATGTGCATTAAAATGTTAGTTAACAGAGAGCCTTTTTAAATTTTGTCTCCTCATTTAAAGAGAGGAAGACTTAATTTGAGGGAGACATAGGCCTCAGTACAAACTGCCAATGATTCTGTGAAACACTGTACTGCTCTTCTATGAAGAGTATGAGATGCATGTAATAAAATTAATTTAAAATTAATCATAAATGACAGTTCAGTAGATTATGAATAGAAAAATTGCATAAGAAAGTGCTACAGGGGAATTAAAGCTACATAAAATAAAAGGAATCTGAGTCAGAAGCCACTCTTCATAAAAAAAATTCTTTATTGGTTGATCTCCTAGCCAATTTAAAATCTATGTTTATATTAACACTAGAATCATTGCTTAAGATGTAATAGGGAAGAAATGTTATGTATGATAATTAATATAATTTACATGAGGAATGATTAAATTATCTTCACTATAGCTCTAGAAAGAGACTGAAACAGTTAGAATTTTGAGTAGTGAATAGTGAAAGGCTGCATTTCAGGGCTTCTGAATGTTATTAATTTGAAATGTAGCCATAGGATTCCATGTGGCAATATCCCTATTTGAAATCAGGTCTAAATAAATTATGATTACTTACAAGACCAATAGGTGATTAAAAGTAGATTAAAATATTTTTGCTACATTACTTCAAATAAAAGCTTCATGTTGGAATGGTTCTAGCAATGTCAGTTAGTCTTTGACATCAGAAGCTTGAAAAATGAACCTGGCATGAAATCTGTGAAATAGTCTTTTTCCTGAAGTAGTATTATTATTAAATAAATCTAGCTGTAAAGTGAGTAACCACATGGAAACCAGGGGAAAAGACTATCATGCTATGCTCTAAAATATAAACTTTCAGATAATTGAAAACAAATTTTGAATATGTATCAGAAATTTCAATACAAGTAAGAAACTATGGGAAAATGTGTTTTAAAGCATGACTTGGAAGATAGATGTCTCAATGAGTCCTGTGTCTGCTTAACCTGTATTTTACTGAATTTGAAGCCCTCTGTGTAAAGAGTGCCATACAGCCTGAACAGAAGCATGGTCCTTGTCCTAGAAAGTTCATAACTAGAGCGTAAAAGAGATGCTCCAGGTTAACCACTGAGGTGTATTATGTGAGACTGAGAGAAAGATTAGGGTTGATTTAGTGTGAAGTCTTACACTGTTGGCCACCACAATGTCTGCTGGAATCAACAGCCATCAAAGCCAAGAACAGACAGCACGGGAAAGGTTAAAAACGAGAAGTAGGTCTCTTTGGCAAATACATCAAGAAAATCTTTTAAATTAGCACAGCATCTGCTGAATGGAGAAAAACATCTTTAAGTTCACACCATTCTGGAAGCCATGCGTCTTTCTTTGTGCAACAGAAGAAGCCTCTTCCTGAATTTGCAGAGAGAAAATCCCCCCTGGACAGTTTTTTCCCCCACAAGGCGGAAGAGGGGCCAACAGAGAAAAGCAAATAAACAGGGTGTACACACCCTTTACTAAATATTCTGTGGAAAGCTCTGAGACAAATGCCAGTGTTGCATTTATGAGAAGTGTGAGTGAGATCTTTTCTTATTTAGAAAGGATAAAGTTATTAATTTAGCTAGAACTTAAACCCACATTTTCTGACAATGATTGGGACTCTGAAATTTGTGGAGTTAGAAATGCTTTTCATTAAAGAGGCCATGTCTTTAGAAAAGAGAGCTCCAGTAAACCCTCAAAACCTGGCTGTATCTCAACGTTTCATCAGTTTCTAGCATCTGACATGAAGTGTAAGGGTACTGTGATAAGTAATCTGTATAAGGCCTGGCTAATATTTTGCCAACAATATATTGGTGAGATTTGCTCATATGAAATCTCTGAAAGTTATTGTGTCTGTCACATCTCTTTAATTTGACACTGGGGCTAAGGGTGGAACTGAAGGCAGCCTGGGATGCTGGATGGAGAAAATCTCCAATTTGTCACATGATGAGTGAGCGCTGTTATCAATTCTGTAATACTTGGTACAGGCATTTACAATCTGATTATCTTTTTCAGACCTCTTCAGCTTTCCTGAGACTACTTAGTTGTTTTGAAGGGAGTAGGGAAAGCAGCATATAATTTGCGTAGTTCCATGAAACTATTAAAAAAAATAACCACAAAATCAGGACTCTGCATCTTTCCTAACCCCCCAGCTTTACAACCAAAAATAGATTTGCAGCTTTAACAGCTGTAGACACCCACAAGCAAGGTCTGCAAGGAGAAACTGTACTGCAGCACACAGTGACAATTTCAAAAAAGAAGTGAGGAGTACTTGTGGGTCACTCTCTGTTGGGTCACCAAGGCACCCACAGCTGCTGGGCTGACTGAGAGTCACGAGAGGTGTTCTGCCTGCTGGGCGCTACAGTCCAAGATGCTGCTGGGAAGGTGCCACAACTTGTTCAGAGCACAGCCTGCTATCCTTTGCTACTTTTTCACAAATGACACTGCAATCTGGAATTTGGGCAGGTGAGGGAAAGCTTCAGAGCCCAGGGAGTGCAAGTGAGAAGTATTGGTGTCCAAGTTATATTTTCTTCCATTTTATGAGTTACAGGAGAGGGTGTAGCCAGAAATAGACATATAATGCAAATCAGCTTCTGGCTTTGTGGCTGGTGCGTTTTTGAGGGCTTTGGCTTTTTTGACAATGGGGCATTCTACCATGATTATGGACTGTCAGGGAGGGATGGCACCCACCTGTCTAGACGAGGCAAGGGAATCTTTAACAACACACTGACCAACTTGGTGAGGCAGGCTTTAAACTGAAGGACTTGGGGTGAAGGATCTAGAGTGGCAACACTCATGACATTGCAAGAAGCTAGGGAATAGACCAGGCCAACTAGAGCTGCAAAAAATGCTACTTAGCTGCCTCCCAGGCTGAGAATCAGAAGACCAACCACCTCAAGCGTATGTATAGTGAGACACTCAGACTAGGGAAGAAAGAGGAGCAGCTGGAGCATCAGACACAGTCAGAGAGTTGAGTTGTAGAAATAACTGAAACATGGTGGGACAACTCACATGATTGGAGGATCATGATGGATGGCTACAAGTTGTTTTGTAAAGATAGGCAAGGAATAAGTGGAGTAGGAGTAGCAGTTTAGGAGAACATTGAATGTTGTAATGGATTGACCTTGGCTAGATACCAGGTTCCCACCAAGCTCATCTCACTCCCCTCAGCAGCCTGCACAGGAGAAAGAAAATATAACAAAAGGTTCGTGAGTTGAGATAAGGACCGGGAGAGATCACTCACCAAATATCATCACAGGCAAAAGCACCTAGAATTAGGGATATTAATCAAATTTATTTCTAGCAAAATCAGAGACGGATAATGAGAAGTAAAATAAGACCCTAAAAACACCTTCCCCCCACCCGTCCCTCCCTTCCAGCTCTACTGCCTACCCCAGTGGCACAGGGAAACAGTAAATGGGGGGTCATGATCAGTTCATCACCTGTGGCTTCTCTCTCTGCTGAGGGTGAGGAGTCCTTCCCCTGTTGCCTGTGGAGTCTCTCCCACAGGAGACAGTTCTCCATGAACTTCTCCAACGTGGCTTCATCTCACAGTCCATGCTGCAGCATGGTTCACTCTTCCACAGGCTGCAGTCCTTCAAGGACAGGCTGCTCCAGTGTGGGCTCCTCTCTCCGTGGGTCTCCCATGGGCTCACAGCCTCCCCTCAGGCATCCCCCTGCTCTGGTGTGGGGTTCCTCCACGGACTGCAGATGGATCTCTGCATTCCTTTGGAATTCCAAGAGCTGCTGGGGCACAGCTGCTTCACAGTGGTCTTCACCATGGGCTGCAGAGGAATCCCAGCTCTGGTGCTTGGAGCACCTCCTGCCCTTCCTTCTCCACTGACCTTGGCATCTGCAGAGTTTTCCTCTCACATATTCTCACCATGATCTTCTCTGGCTCTATTACAAGTGCACAATATATTTTTCTTCTTCTTATTCTCCAATATGTCATCACAGAGGTGTTATCACCATTTCTGATTGGCCCAGCCTTGAACAGTGGCACGTCCATCTTTGGACAGGTACCAAGATGGAAATACAGACGAATATCCTTTGACAGCTACAAGGTCATTGCCAGGGTGTGCAGAGATGCAGTTGGGGAAAAACAAAGCTCAGCTTGAACTGAAATTTACCACAAGAAAGAGTACTTCAGGTACTTAAACAACAAATAGAAGAAAAATATTGACTTACTGTTTAACAGGAAATGTTAATTAGTCACCAGCAATGAAAATTGGGAGATTCTTAATACTTACTTTGCCTCTGTCTTTGCCAGCACTGTGGGACCTCAGACATTGGGAAGAAAATTCTGGGTTGATGCAAACACAGACTTACCAGTAGAGAAGGAAGAGTTGGTATTTGAGCTGTTGGAGAAACTTGACCCCTACAAATTGATGGGCCCTGACAATATCCACCCTAGGGCGTTAAGAGAGCTGGCTGACATCACTGTGAGGCTACACTCCATAATCTCTGAGAAGCTGTGGAGATCAGGGGACAACCAGAAGTCTGAAAGAAAGCTAAAGGCATCCCTATTTGCAGGAAGGGCTTAAATCCGACAGTTATAGGTCTATCAGTCTTGCTTCATTCCCTGGAAAAATTATGGAACAATTTTTCCTGGGAGATGCCACAAGTGAGATGAAGCACACTTCTGGGAAAGGTCATCATGCTTGACAAACATGATTTTCCTCTACAACAAAGTAACCTGCTTGGTCAGTGTGTGGCGACTGGTGGACATTGTCCACATGGATTTCTCCAAGGCTTTCAAGACAGTTTCTCAGAGCTACCCCCTAGAAAAACTGATGTGTTACAGCCTAGACAGGTGGTCTGTGAGGTGGATGGGGAACTGGCTGCCTGGTTGCACCCAGGAGATTGTGGTGTAGAGCTCCTTTACAAATGGCCAGCCTGTCACAAAAATGTGGTCCCCCAAGGACAGGTATTGGACCCAAAGCTGTTCAGTATCTTCAATAAGTGATCTGGAATATGGGATCAAGTGTACACAGAAGAAGTTTGCTAATGATTCCAAACTGAGCTGGGATGTGGACACTTCATAAGAGACAGCCATCCTGCAGAGACACCTGGGTAGACTGGAAGAGTAACAAGAACCTTAGGACGTTCAACAAGGAAGGTATTGCACCTGGGAAAACATAAGCACATACTGTCATTTACTTGTCTGAGGAGCAGCTCTGTGGAAGGGGACCTGGATGTCCTTGGCCAACAGCTCGGTGAACAGTCCTGCTGTGGCAGAGAAATCCAGTGGGATGCCAGGCTGCATCAACAAGGACACCACCAGCAGAGATAAAGGAGTCATTATCTCACTCTGCTCAGCACTTGTCAGGCTACACCTGGAACACTGTGCTCAGTTTTGGCCCCTGCCATACAGAAAAAATGTGGACAGGCTGGAGAGGGTCTAGAGAAGGGCCACAAAGAGACCAAAGGACCAGGAAACCTGCCATATGGGGAAAGGCTTGGAGAACTGGCGTTTTCTTCCTTGAGAAAGAAGGCTTAAGGGAGAGCTAATCACCGTGTTCCAGTATTTAAAAGGCTGGCTACAAAGATGGTGGAGACTCTGTTTTTACAAGGAGTCACATGGAGAAGATTAGGGGTAATGGGTACAAGTCACTTCTGGGGACGTCTCATTTGGACAGAAGACGAAAATTTTTCCCAATGAGAACAATCATCCACCAGAATAATCACAGGAAAGTGGTGGATTCCCTAATGTTGGACACTTTTAATATTTGGCTGAACCTGGTGCTGGACCATCCTGTCTAAACTGGGCTTCTGCCAAGGAAGGCTGGACCACATAATCCTTGAAGTCTGCTTCCAACTTGGTATCCCATCATTCTATGAAAACCTAGAAGCAGTATAACCATTTCACTGCTAAACCTTGTTAAACCTGATGAGGTTCTAGATGGGCTAAGGTAGACAATGCCTAATCCAAGTTACTTAACATCAGAACAGAGATCCAACATTCATCATGCACATCACTGCAAGTGCTGTGTGTGACTCACCTACAGTCTATATGCTTTTGTTCTCCATCTGAGAGGGATGAGTAAGGATACATACACTGATAGAGAGGTGCACAAATGTTGTGACAGTCTTAAAACATGCTGTTTAATACAGAATAATGGAATGTTTAAAACGAATATAAGACTTTACTCTAACATGGGGATGATTTTCAAACTGTGTATTTGCTGTATAATTCCATGAAAAGTCAAATTCATCATCCAAATAATTTTCAGATCAAAACAAGTATAAAGTTGAAAATTGTTAGAAAAGAATTAAGTGGAACAAGAGGACTTGATTTTGCCAGCCCTCTCTTCAATGGTCTGCACAGCTCTGATCTCCTCACCTTAAAAACAAACAGTAGAAAATCTAGTGGAAAGGGAGAAACTTCAGAAAGGGACAACAAGGATGATCAAAGGTACCAAGCAACTTCTGTACTGGGTCTAGCTCAGTAAACTAGTATTTTCCAGCTGGGATTAGAAGAGTTGGAAGGCAGGTACACAAATCATCATGTCATGTAGGAAGGAAATTGATCTTCTCACCACCTCCAGAACATGCTAGTAGGACCCTAGTTCAAAACAACAAAAGGTTTCTCCTAATCAGAAAAATAGCAAGCTGTGCTCTCTGTCGAGTTTGTTTTATTGTAAAGTTCACATGAAGGGATGAAATGGCAGGTTGGACAAGTTCTTGGAAGAGCAATTTATTTAAAGATTTGGGAAAAACATATGGTTACCAAATATATGTACTAATAACTCAGGCAGCCTCTGTGAAAATACTGTTAAGTGTGAAGCAAGTTGTGTTAGGAAGAGGAACCCCATGTATCCACTCCTAGAATACTTTTGATTTCTTGCCCCTTCTCATTTGTTCATAGAAGCAGCTGGAGGCAGGGCACAATAATATGAACTTCTGGACTGATATAGGACAGATGCTGTGTTATAAAACTACAGGTGAAATTACTACAGATTACATAGCAATTGCACCATATGACTGAAAAAAGGGGACATGATTTTAGATATCTGAAATTAAATTTGAAAAATTCAGTGCCTCCCTTCAGTACTGTTGGGTCCTTCTCCTGGATTTATTTCACTAGCTCAGAAAAGCAAAATGTAACATCAGGTATCAAATAATTCCATAGGACCACAGGCCAAACAACAATATTAGGAAAACTTGTATATGAAACCAGAGATTTGTGCAAATTACTGTGACTGAACTTTTAAATTTTCAGTTATTTAATAGGTAAGCAGGTGAAAAATTATAGAGTTAAGCAGGTTACTAAAGTTTTCCTTCCCAATGATAACAGTGCAACAACCTGCAAAATTGATTAGATGCTTATAAAATGTTTGAGTCTTAATTTGGAATGACAAATTGAACACTCTCATCAAAATACTCCACCTCGGTGGAACCTACGAATACACATAATTATTTCACTCAGCTCTGCAATGACATTTGCAATAATTAGGAAAAAAGTGATTTTTAAAAAAATTAGTTTCTATTTTCTTCTTAATGCATTCATATTTTTAAATCAATATTTTAAAGAAAGAGAAATTCTGTAACATAATTAGGCACTGTAGTATTGACATATACATTGCATTTCCAGCAATTCTTCCAGCTTTTTTATTGTAGTACTCTGATAGACTGCCTTATTGGAAACTGTTGCATGAGGTTAACAGAGTTTGGGTTGGTGTGAGTGTTCTTTGGATAACAAAAATGTAAAACTTTTCTTATTACTCATGCCTTAACGTGCTGTTATATTCTGCTTCCTCAATTAAAACAGAAATCATTTGAACTTTGAAGTCCCATCTCTCAGATATCCTGTGTGTAAAAGCATATGTTGACATTAATTTTGATTAAATATGACTTCTGAATACTCATCCTTCCCTTATTTTTAGCAAGGCAGCTTCCACTTGCACCTTTTCTAAAAGGCATCAGCGTGTGTGCATTCAAGTTTGACATTTCTTTAGTTCCCCTGTACACAGGGAGCAATTTTCCAAATGGTTGTTAGGAATCTGTTTATGCATAGTGTTGAATTAATACCTTTGATTTATCCCCTTGGCCCCTAAAAATGAGAGATCATTAATTTTTAATTGAAGGAAACAGAGAATTGACCATGATAAGGGTGGTTTTGAACTTTAGAGAGACAAATAATTAACAAATGAATCTGTGTTATTCTGCTTTCAGATCTGCTTGTATTCCATTTTGAATTAATAGAAGTTAAATGAGACAAATATTTACAATTCATTCTCTCTTAGCTCTAAAATGGAGAAATTTCCCCTTTCTAGTACTTCTCTGGCATGGCAGTTAATTTATCTTGATTTATACCAATAGAAAAACACTGAATTTTTTACATGCCAGACTAATGTTTTTCCCCCTCGTCACACAGACAGCAGACTACATCCAAAACCCAATAACAAATTCTGCTTTAGGATACACCGAAAACCCCACACGTATCTCTCCACTGTGGGGTAGAAGAGGAACATAATTGTTAGAAAAGCCCTGAACTTCTGGAAAGGGAAATATAGATGTTTTTCTGCGTGCTGTTTCCAGGAGACCTCTCTGCACTGTCTCAGGTGCATGTGTCTGAAGTGTGACTGGAATATGGAAGACTATCTTAGAAAGGAAATAAGACCTCATTTCTTGTATGCTAAGAAAACCAGTCCCAACTAAATAGGTATGAATTACAACAGAACAGCTGGAGACCATTCTTAAAAGAAAATGAGAACTGGGTGTGTAGCAAGAAAATCACTCTGCCTTTTAAATGAAAAGCCGTATATCCACTTGTTCTAAAATATTTTTGATTTCTTGCCCCATGAAATTTAATTAATTTCAGTCATCTTTGCAATACTAAGATCTTATAACTGGCTATGTGTTTTGTACTCCGTAAACATTAGCTAAAGCTCTCATTTCTTATTTCAGATTATTTTAAAACACAAATGTGGTTTTCATGCATGACATGAGAACCACGGCAAACTTTGATTAATTTTCATTTAAATGTACTTTACAATAAATTAATTTTGATTTTATAAATCATCAGTGCCAACTTACTTGAAATAATGTAATGTAAAAACATTGAGATGATTGCAGAAAGTGGAAAAACAGCCAAATAATTTCATTCCATTAAGGTTGAAAAAGATTTATTTCACTAATTTTTTTTTTTGTTTGGTTGCTTTTTTTCCTTCTGTAATATCCTTAATCTGAATAATAGCAGGCTGTAGAAAGCTTTATTTCTGATAGAATGGTACAATCTGATGGGAAACTACCTAAAATTTTCATCAAATTGAAATACTTATTGTAAGTAAATATAAACACATTAAATGTAATATGCAACAAAAAATATGTGCTATTAAACTAATCTCATATAGCTAAAACAGAGATCCTACAGGGAGTTCACACAACACAAATTATTGGACACAACCAGATACTCAAAATTTCTTCTTCAGAGATCAAGACCAAAACTTGTCTGTGTTTGGGATCTTACCTCCCTTTCTTTGTTATGTCAGTTATTCCTCACTACAAGGTAAGTGGGAAACATGGTTTCACTTCCCTGATACCTGCAGGGAGAAATTTTAATTTAACTGGGCTACAACACAAAATTCAGACTTGTCAGAATGTTCTTTTGTCATTAAAATGATGGGGTTTGATCATATATTTTGTTCAGCCTGTCATGCAGGAATTGATTTGTAAGAAAAGACATGCATGTAGAAACTTATCTGATTTTTGTCATTAATTTATTGTATTTAAGATTGATAATAAAAGCTTAGCTGACCCACAGGTACAACTTGAATAGTGCAATAATATATGAAATTAAAGTACCTCATAAAATTTGTTTAGTTATAATCATGTAATTTTCTCTGCATTAATTTTTCTCACCTAATTGAGGTGAGATGTCCCATTGTCTTCCACTCAGCTGCTGTTTGTACTAATGGAAATACAGATTGATTTAACACTAAAACAGAAATACCAGCAATTAAAATGAAGCAATTTCAGAACAATTAGTGCCAAATCATGTAACCTGAAACCAAAGAAATAATATGATTAGACATACAGAGTCAAAGCAGTCAACAAGCTGGCTCATCTTATGCTTAGACTAAAATCATTATTACGTGCTGATGAACAATTTCTCAGACTAGCAGATGAAAGACTTTTACACAATGTTAGCAATTGAGTGCATCAAGATTGCAAGATTTCTTATGTAAGAGTTAGGCGAGTGTTTCTGTAAAGCAACTGTCCTCCAAACACCTGTTATCTAACGAGGCATATAACATCAAGATATAATTTATATTCTTAAAGCATGAAGGGATTCTTCAATTAGCAAGTTATCAAAATGCAAAGTATTAGCTTTATAAGCAATTTGCGTTGCAATGAGCAGATGTAACACAGATGAGGGCTTTCTGCAAACCACTTTAGGAACTATCAAGGTAATGGTTTTTAAGTCCTTTTGTAACATTGTTGGGAAAAAAAATTATTATCTTTCTCTTGCATCTATTTATCATTATCATTCGCTTTAGTGAATCTCGTTTAAATCTCACTGAACTAGGGCCTGTTTTCAGATCTGATTTATGATTGCACTCAACCAAACCAATCAGCAACTCACAGGTCAGTGCTTATCAGGGTTTGTACTGAAAGATCAGGAGAGCTGCATCTGCTACCAAAAAAAAAAGGCATCTGCAGGGTCTCCCCAGTAACATTTCCAGTTAAGGAAATTCTTATCATAATGCTGTGAGAACTTTAATTAGAACTGGTGTTGTGCCCTGAAAGTCACTCTGTAAAAACTCAGGAAATATGCTTGGATTGTCACACCACTGCATCATCAGAAGGTGAAATTATTGATGCAGTGCTGACACAGACTTCAAATCCTCCAAGCTTTGTGTGGGAGGAGGTGAAAAATGACAAATATCAAACCAGTTTTCATGTTCTTTTGTTGAGCTCCATTAAAACTGTTTTGTGTAGATGGCAGATGTCATTCTGAGAGTTTTCAAGTGGGTTTCTCTGCCTGTCAATGTACATATATGTACACGTAAGTTTCTCTTAAAATGAAAGAATTGTCCTTGTTTTTTTCAAATGTCTTAGTGTCCTCTTGGTTACCTTCCTTTCTGATAAAGGTCAGGTAAGAGCCCTGGCCAGTGACAGCATGCCCAATAACAAAAAAGAAAAAGATTGCTGAGACTACCAGCAGTACTAGCTTTTCAAAAAAAGAGTTGTAGGTATCCAAACTTTTCAAACATTTCATAATAAGAAGCAGGAAAAGTATGTAATAACACAATGAAACATTCTTCCAGGAACAACTCTTTCAATAAGAGAAAAGTCAGAGAAATCTAGGACATCATGTCCTATCTAGGACAATTCTCAGGAATCAAAATGGAAGAAAACCAGACCTAAACCAACACAAGGATCTGCCATTGGTGGCAGGAAATACAGTCTTGCAAGTGCGGTATGAAACTCAATATTGGTCTGTTACGTCCATGTGATACATAGTTAGCTTTCAATCAAGTGCTCATTTTTGTGAATCTGGAGATCCTTTTGGAATGGAAAAATGTGTGGTTGGTTTTTTTTGTAGTGCTGACTTTTCACTTATGCAATCATGTTATTTGCAAGTGTGCCCTCAATGACACTTAAGAAATCTCAGCTTTTTAATAGTTTGGGAGATTTGCAATGTTAACTTTCTTACTTTTAGCTGGCGTTTTTTTGTGATAATAAGAAAAAGAAATAAACTTACCAGTCCACAGACTTAAACCCAACAAAAAAGCAAAGAAACGAGTAGTATTTTATTTAGTATCACTTTTCATGGACTAATTGCACCAATTAAAACAGAATTTTATTACCTGGATAGCACACAAAGACATGAAAAACCTGTTTGACACTAACAGCAACAATAGAAATCTGGACTAGGACTAGATTCACACAGATGTCTTATGGATCCCACTGGCTACAGGTGCTATAGATAGACCATTTCTCAGTAAGGTTCACTTCACTTTCTTTTTTGTCACCGAGTCATAATGCTGCATTGTCAGAGAGCAATGTCCTGCTTCTGCACAGACTCCAGCAGGGATGTGCCATGCTGGTGCTGTATGCACAGGCAGCAGTCAATGAAAAGGTCAGAGGATGGATGAACCCTGAATTCATACAAAGAACGGAGGTGCAATGTTGTGAATCCTGGAAAATTAATTCCAGATGCCCCTATGTGCACAGAATGCAATTTACTCAGACAGATGGAGCTGAAAATAGCACCAGGTCTCCACATTCTCACTGGAAAATTGCTTAATCTGCCTGATACTTAAGATTAATAGATTAATAGTATAGTTTCACAAATGTTGAAATACTTGGGTAAAGAGAATTGCATAAATACTAATTAATCTTTTCCTACCGCTGAAACATCACAACTGAAGAGGAAAGTGAGTTAAAAAAATTTCTTTTAAGAACATTTCCTTCCCTCATAGACTTAAGGTCAAATAGCTTTAAAAATTGTGTTTGTTATCTTTGACCAAAACTCTTTGTAATTGGAGTTCTATATCACTTTCAGATCACAGCTGAAGTAATGAAGTCTCCTCTATTTTAAGATGTTTAAAATTGGGATATAGCTCCTGTTTTTCAAGTCTGCTGGAGTTCATGTGGGACATGAGGACACAGCAGAGCAAAAATACCAAGACTAATAAGGATGCTCGCTGCATTATGTCAGAGAAATGTATTTCTTAAATGTCTTCTCCTTCAAGGGCCTATTTAAAACGTTGGAGTAGCCTGCAAATGACAGCCATTGATCCTTATTTCCAGATATGTACCGTGGATGCTGAGAGGGGCATAGCCTGGAACTGCTCAGTTTCTAAGATCAGTGGGTAGTCTCAGTCTACTGGCAACCCAGTAGCTTGGTGTTGCACTTCCAAAAATCCTTACGAAAGATGCAAGAATTCAGCCCATATTCACTAATTTCATATATTTAAAGTGCCTGATATGCTGTGAACTTTTTCTGTGTAGGCTTAAAACATATTCTCTACAATATGAAAGTGGAAACGCCATTGCCTATTGGTAGAATGTGACTTCTGTATAAAAAGAAAAAGAACAAGCTGGAGAAAAGTAAACTAGTGAGAAACAGAAAACATTTTATTTTCACAGTGTGTAAGTTGGTATGATTTTAAGTAAATTCCAAGGTGTCTATCTGGAGATGACTTTGTCACTGCAGGTATATATTGCTGAAGAGTTAATAAAGCTTTTTTATCACAGACATGGCACCTGCATTTGACTTGCAAACATATACTCATTTCTCTTTCTCAGAATTCAAAAATGGGTAAGTAGCTGCAATTGTTTGATAGAGAGCAGGAGAGAAAATCTGTTGTAATGACAACAGCACTGTGGTGGGAACTCAGCTGTTTCTCTGGCGTTCTCTTTTGGCTCTTTCTGCACTGTATCTCAGTTGTATCAACAACTGAGTGTTGCTAGAAATATTTTATGTCTCAAAAGAGTGGATTACATAGAGAAAAACATTAGTTGCCCAGCTTTGTTCTATGCTGTCTGGTATGTTTATTCTTAATTCTTAAACCTTCATAGAACAGTTATATATTTTAGATAATGATACCTACTTACCTGCCTTGCAAATGGACAATCAAGGTTCAGTGGCATAAATCTTGCAAAACATGGAGAGCAATATTTATTTAATAACATTTTAGCTCTTCATAAAAGGAAAACCAGGATGCCACAAAGTCCCTTTAAAAGTGATTTTTTTTTTTTTTAGTTTTGTACTCAATTCTGAATCATTCAAAGAAAAAACATTGAATTAAAACCGCAGTGTTAGCATGAGTAAAACATTTGTTTGTGTGCATAACTTCAGTAACTGAGAACACTACATAAACTCAATGTAAAGCCCTCTCACCTTTTTGTATCATCCCTGTTCAGATAAAAATTAGTTCAAAATTAGGTTAACTCATAACCTGGATGCACAGGAGGAAATAGGACAGAATCTGGTTTACACAAGATAAATGTGTATGTGTATTCTATGATTTCAGAATCTATTCTCATGGGCATAATAAAATCAAGTCTGTCTTTCTATGCTTGATATTGAGAGCAAGTCTTCTGTCATAACTGCCTTAAATAATTAAAAATACTATACTAAAAACCAAAAATGTGACACCTGTACCACCAGCAAGGAGTAAGTCTGTTCAACTAATGTATCTGGCCTTGAAAAAGCCTATTTCCATGCACATTGTACAAAACAGCTGAAAGCATCAAAAAGTTGGATAATGCGGCAGATTAGCAAGTCAGCAAAAGAATGTTGTTACACAGGGGACCTAAATGTTGTGTGTAGGGTACTAAAGACTGCTTTCTTGAAGTCACAAATGCATGTTTCTGCACTCTGCTGTAGAAAAGAGGTAAAATGTTTTATTATGTGGAGCATGAAATCATCCTGAAATACAGAGGTTCTGGTAAAGATATTTCAGGGTTCATTTATTTGAAAGTGCTCATGTAAAACAAAGTAGGTATTTTCCTGAGGGTTACATTCGCAAGAAGCAAATTATACTAAGTCAGATGTGTCATCTTGAATATCCAGGTATTCTACTATTTTGAAGAAACGGGGCCGAATTAATCTTGCACTATTTTCTGTATTCTGCTGATGCCTTAAGAGGCCACCTATAAACAGAGACCAGGAGTAAGGGAATAAAGGTGGGTATTTATTTGAAGGGCCTTCAAGGTACACCCCGGGAGCCAGAGGCTGCTGCCAACATGGACCCCAAGATGGACAACAAGTCACGAGTTCTTTACATCTTTATAGGCTTGGTTCATTTGCATAGCCAGGGTTAACTCTCCAATTAAAGCTTCAGTTTAATGATGTAATTCCCCTCAGGTTGCCCCCCTTTCAGAGGCTTTTAGTTTATACTTTTTGGGCCCAGGATGGTCTAGGTGTCCTTGAAGAGCAGGCCTGGAGAGGCTATATTATGAGTGCTCAGCACGAGAGAATAGAAATTAACAGGCTACAAGAAACCTCAGAGCTACACACTAAGCAGTACAGGATTTTGAAAAATATAAAAGTTAAAATCTAAGGCATCACTGCTTGTGTGGTGTTGATTTGCGTTTTCTTTGCCTAGATATGAAGTTACTACTAGACATCAACATTAAGCTTTTTTTTTCTGTGTTAGTTTGTTTATTTTGGTTTTGCTGTTTTTTTTCAAAATGGATTTGAAGCAGCTAGGTAATTATTTACCTTGTTCAGTAAGCCTTGCTGCTTTGTTGCTTTTTTTTTTTTTGCTCTAATGTGCTGGAATTGAAAAGGTTGCATAACAGTTTAATTGAAGTATATGATTTTATATTGTCACTGTAAATTACTCCAACTGAACGTGGGCATTTTAAGTAATTATGCATTGCTATATTCTTTATGTTCTAGCTTTAATCTGGTTTAGCATTCATGATGACTAAAAGTAGAGTTTTCTGCCAGGCAGAAAGATGCAAAGTTAAATTGAATCTGTTGTGACTGAAAAGAGTGACTGGATTACTAAAAAGCTAGCAATGCCTAAAAGGTTTTGCAGCTTCTTTGAACTCTTTACTCTTCTAACCATATGAAAGTTTAAGTCACAATGTAATTTTGAGAGAGGGCATGTTCTTGTTAATCATGAATATACTCTGTGACAGCAAGGCCTCATTTGACTAACTGAAATTGCTGCCCTAGATCCCTGATAATTTTATGTATGGGAAAAAGTATGATTACTTGACCAAATTAAGTGATGACACACACATAAATTATTGCCTGGGTCTGACTCCAAATTTTTGAAATACAGAGAAACCTACAGCCTGTCTTAGCTAAGTCCCAGAAGAAGGAAATTGGAGGTAATACAGAATTTAGATAGAGGTCCATCTGCCTCGGCAGAAACACGTAGGCAGCTTTCCACCTGCAAACTCCCTGGGATAGCAATCTCAGTGGTGGGTCCACACAACCGTGAAAACACACTAGGCCTTGTCTCTTTTTTATATACTTGGTCAACCCAGATTTTCTGTTTCAATAATTCTCCTAGGATTTGGACACGTAGAGGGCACGGCAATGTCTGGAAAACAATGATGTGTTTTAGTATGTAAAAAAATATACCCAAATTAGGTTGCCTGATGCAAATTTCACCAAAGTCACTAGTGTTATTTCCCCACGACTTCACATGGAGTTAGAAGTCTTCCCAGGAGAGTGGTTAGCACTGACAAAGAAAGGCAATGTAGATCCTTTATTTATGCCTAAGTGCTCAACCTTGTGCTGCTGACCTAATTGAAATATAACCATCTGCCTGTCTGCTCCCGAATTGGGATTAAATGCTTTGCTTTTGATATATAACCCATAGTATTCTTACCTCTTTACTTGCAGCTCAAGGGAAGAGGGACGCTCAGGTCGCAAGGAACAGTCTGTCACTGTTGGGCAGATGTAAAATATCTCTAAGGCAACTTTGACTCGATGTTAATGCTGACAGTCAGCATCTGAAGTCTTCTTCACCTCAAAAATATCACAAGAGTAAGAGCATGGTAAAGAAGCGGGGAAGGTAATAAATGATAGAAAAAAAGAGAGAGATACTCCACAAAGCAATAATGAGATTTACCATTTTCCAAAGGAAGAATTTTAGACAAGGACGATAGATTCAGTAGAGGAGGAACTTGGAAAAGAGGTGGGTAATCCATCTGTTTTTTTTTTTTTCTTTTCCTGCTTCCTCTCTTCTTTTCAGTCAAGGCTGCCCCACATGCACTTAAGTCTAGACAGAAACAGAGACAGTGCTTTTTCCTCAGTTTCTAATAATCCTTATAGACCATGGACTGCCCAATCCTCTAAGCCAAAGGACCATGAGTGTGGGAATAGGGACTTCCCATTTGTTTCGACACAGAAATCGTCAGAGACCAGCTGTATCAGGGGAATGTTCATGAGTCCATGGGGCCTGATCAGATGCATCCCAGAGAACTGAAGGAGCTAGGAGATCTTATGGAATTCTCTCCATCAGCTACCAAAGGTTGAGGAGTCTGGGGTATTCCCTGCTGTCTGAAAGTTGGCCCATGTTATTCCAATTTCCAAGAAGGGTATGAAGGAAGACCCAGAAACATATAGGCCTGTGAGTCTAACCTCAACAGCTGGAAAAATTATGGAGGAGAAGGGTAGAGACTCGGTGCCATCAAAAGTCGTTTAAAGGGCAACAAAACCATCAGGCACAGTCAACATGTGCTGACAGAGAAAGACCTGTTTAACCAATCCAATCTCCTCCAGGATAAGGTCACTCGCCCAGTAAATTGGGAGATGCAAAGGGTGTGGGCTTTTGGCATTTAGGGATGTTTTTGCTACTGTGGCTCACAGTATCCTTCTGTAGGAGTTGCCCAGCTGTGGAGAGACTCTGCACGGTGGGGCTGAGGGATTTGGCCTACAGGCTGGCAAGCAGCAACCTCCAGCATGCTCCTCAGGGCTCAACCCCCCCTCCAGGACTGGGTAATATTTGGATCAATGATCTGGATTCAGGAGTCTAATGATACATTAGTGGCTCTAGAGGAGTCAGAAGTGTGCTGTTCCATTCTCTGATGTGCTGGACTTTTTTTCAGGAGAGAGGAGTCTGATCTGAATATACTGGGTTATTTCCATCAGAATGATTTCTTTTTTTTATTTTTTCCTAATACAAGAAGGATTCAGATTCAGCAAACTGTAAGGCTAGAATTAGCTTTCATCTTTGACTGTGCCAACAGGTTTTTAACCAAGGAAAGATAGCTCAGTATAGCTTAGATTTCAGTTCACTATGTATCTCTATAACAATCATTTGATAATACTGCACTACTGACCCCATGCAAACAAATTTCTTTTTATTAAGTGTCTTGAGTGTCTTGTTCTTCACAGGCCACTTTCACCTGGTGTAAATACAATTCCTTCCTGCTGAACGTTTTCTATGCTTTTGTGGCTTCTATTTCCTTTTGTCTGTAATCAGAATTGTTGGGGGGTGAACAGTAATGGAAAGCTAAGGTGCTACAACTTGTCCTTAATGACCAACAGATCCATTCTCACATCTCCAAAAAAAGAAAATATTGCTGCACAGTCCCAAGCTTGGTTATCCTGACATTGATCACACTTACACTTTGTGTGCATCTGCTCTTAATAAAAGGTAGTAAAGGTGGAGACAGGCCCTAGTCTTAAATCACTCAATTAAGCCAAAGGAGAAGAGACTTATTTTGACATCCTTTGGACATCCTTTTTGACATCCAGAGGAATATTGGCCTTCTACTAAACAGAGCCAAGAAGACAGGGTTATACAGCTTTGGGGCATGTAGTTGCAAGGTTAGCAACAGGTTCAAGGCTTCTATTCAAGCAGTGTTGAGGCAATCCTTTTTCTATCATCTACCCTTGCATGAATAACTCCCATTTCAGTTCTCTTTGATGCACTGCGTGGCCTTGCTCCAGTCCTTGCATAGTACAAACCCAGTAGCTTCAGGGCCAACAAGTCCTGCTAAGAGACTGAGTATTTTGCCACCACGATATTATTATGCTGACAGAGCCTGGTCACTCCAGGCCAGAGCTGGCTAACATCCATCTGAGAGCATGAGCAGGGAAAATACATCTCTTCTTGTAACCTTGCGTGTAGATGTAACCTTATTAACAATCTTCTTCTTCCCATACGTCTCTCTTAAAATAGAATGCTTTATGCTGCACATAAATTGTATTTAGAAGGTTATTCTATGAACATTTATTTTAGACTCTAATGACTTCAGGGAGGGGAATGTCATTTGGTATCAGTTTAAATAGTGCTTAGCAGAATGGGGCTTTGACCTGCTCTGCTCCTTACAGCTGCCATATATAGATAAATAAACATCTCCTGGTTTAATAAATGTCTGTAAATCAGCATTTTCAAGCACAAATAGAAGTAAAAAAACCCCATAAATACGCTCTTTCAATGTAATTAACTGAACAGTCTCCTGTTTCCCCTTTAAACCTCCTTCTGGATTTAGGGAAAGGGCAATGCTTCTGTCACTGCTTCTGCCAAAAGAATTAACTCTTCTTCTGAACACATTATTTTCTTTTTCCTAGTTATAATTCATGGTGTAACAAGAACAACTCATAGAATTCAGTTTTAGAGAGGAATGGGAAACTTTTATTTCCTCAATGATATGCCCTCATATCACAAAACCGTGTACTAACATTGTTCTCTGACAGTGTTAATGAGCTCTACATCTCAATAGGGCTAATTAAACAGAAAACAAGGGGTGAAAGGCAGTATCTGCAGAAAATTTTATTTCGGTAGCGTTCCAGCATCTTGGAAAGATTTTAATAATTGTTTTTGTACAGGTCCAGCTGTTTACCCTGCAGCCTGAGGGGAAGTCCTTATTTATGAGTAGAACTCTTCACCACTGATTGTAATCATGTGCAAAATGGTCTTTTCATCTCATGCTCATGAATACATCTTTGTTAAACTAAACAAGAGCTGCTGACTCAACATCTGCCCTTAATGCATGTAACTCACCTTTTGATCTCAGCATCTATTTGGATGGCTAAAAGGAGTCTGTGCTTTGAGGGGACATTTCCAGTAATTATTAGGACTATTTTTTGGTTTATTTCTAAAACAGGAAGGCAATTATTAAACAAAAGTGCTTTCCTTTGATATCCTTGTAAGGAACACCACTTAATATATTCTTTCATAGAATTACACTTTCTGTAACTTATTAGAGGCTTTGTGTTATGAATATTATATATGGAAGGCAATGAAGGGTGAGAAAACATCCAAAAATGTAGGGAAAGCAATAATTTATTATATCCTTTGGGACTTAACTTCTTGTTATAAATTCATTTTCCATGTAAATGGGCTTAAAAATAGATTAAACTTGATGCCGGTGCCGTAATTGTTATTCACACAAACTTCAAACAAATTTCATTCTTTGGCTACCCTTTAATGTTAATGTCTAGAAAAATCAATTTTCGTTTTTTCATTCTGGTTTTTGGAATAAAGCTAAGCTTACTGCAGTTAAGGGATTTGGATTATTGGCATGTCTGACAAAGCATATTTTGTACACAGAGGCTTAAAGAGGTGACCTCCATTTAAATAAATGTTCAGTACTCAGTAGTCTGCTAACACATCTGACTACTTCAAGTGATTAATATCACACAAAAATTGAAGAAGGTACACTGAACAGTTGTTCTAACATTATTCTTCTATCCATCTGGGAAGTTTTAGAGAAGCTCTTCAGGAAGTAGCCTGATTTGACCTCATTCTATGGTCACATCAGCTGACAAACTCCTTCCTGTCATCCAGGATGCAAGTCTGGGTGCAAAGGTGATACTGGGCTCAATAGTCAGAGGAGATGATGGAACCTCTGCATTCACCTCAGATGTTACTGAGGTGCTGGAAAGGAGCTTGATACAAAACATTGTGTGTTGGGTTTGCCCTCTTTGGCACCCTTTACTTCCATCTCTTGCTTGATGGGCAGTCCATGTGATGCAGAGATAGCAAATGGCAGTCAGGAATTCTCCCTGCTGTGCACCTGTAAAGCAAAACCAGGATATTTTCTCAAAGGGACAGCAAATGAATGCATAACCTTCACTTTTAGAAAGTCCTCTGTCCTTAAAGGGACAGGATAGTGACTCGGGATAAAGGTAGATTATCTCAGTTTAAAAAAGTTTTCCAGAGCTGCTCTTTTCAATTTAATGAATTCATAAAATCATCTTAGTTGTCAGCAAAAGTAGCAACACATTAACTTTGATTATTTACAGGAGAATAACAGGACCAGTTGTAGTGAGATTTAGGAAATCAGATTTGCAAGGGAAGAAGCATTGGGAACTGGGTATAGGTTTGCTCCTCAGCATCAAACTGAATATTTTCACTGTCCTGTAAACTAGCTGTAGTTTATTATTAAAGAAAAACTAGTAAAAATTTGTAGCCTGCTTTTTCATGAACGTTTCAAGGGTTTGAACATAATGTTTCGTCTTTTTAAAGGGAATATTAAAATTCCAAGATTGTTTTCATCTACAAATGATCACAGAAAGATCATTCTTTCTAGAAAGAAAATAAGCAGTGCCCATATGTGAACTTTTTCAACTCCTTGCATATGTCTCCCAATAAAAAGAATCTTCTCATAGCTTCTTTTACTCTAAAACACAATACCCAAGGGACTACCATTTTTAATGAGCTAGAGGTTGGTTTAGTACAGTTGTTCTTAACTAGCTGTTTTTTCAGTATATTTCAGTTCACATGCATCCTTGCTAATTGTAATGGGGCGTATCAGAGGTCATGCAAAACTGGTTGAGATGATTCATCTTTGTCTTGATCTGTGTGGTTGCTTGAAAAACCCTGGGTGTTCCATTCCATGCTTTTGTTATTCTTAATTTATGAACTATCAGCTATATGTTCTCAATTCTCTCCAGATGTTGGAACAGGCAGCCCATTTCAAACTACTGCCATGCAACAGTAAGAAAGCTAATTATATACATAAAATAAAGTTTTTTCAGGTGTCAGAGCAGAAGCCATTAACAATTGAGCCATGCACCTCCATGAACACTTCTAAGAGTACTCTGCAAACGAATTTTGCAAAGTAATACAGGATATGGCCAGAAGGTTAAGGTCACTTGTGCTGTCCTTATTTGTTTCACTGTCTAGACTACACTGGTTTTTTGAAAAGTGAACTCTTGAGTTATATACTGAAGATGATTTGTAATGATTACCAGCTGTTGGTAATCTGTGCCAGTGTAAATTTCAAAATCTAATACTTAAAATGTTATGAATGGAGAAGATATTTCTACAAAATATGTTGAGGTTTACACACAGAGTAAACACTTACGTTTCATAATTTACTAGTAAGAGAGTTTTGTTGCAGAGTAACCCCTTCTCAATAACTCTGTAATTCTTGTCCATTATGGAGATGGGAATGATTTACAAGGAATCTTCTCTGTCTTTTTTACCCAAAAAACCTCCCATAGAACTTGATATTCAAAATCATCCTCATCCTTTAACAGCAGAGGTGTTAATGTTGTAGGTGTGGCAATCATCTTTCACAGGGTTTGAACAGCAGTATTAACAGAATGAGGTCTCATGATATTGCTAGATTAAAGCCTCTCAGGTTACATCAAAGACCCTCTCAAGTGTCTTTATTTTCTGGAGAAGATTTGGTAGAATTTTGCAGTCATTATAAATACCACAGGTATAGTCTGACTGGGTTCAAAGATCCCTAAAAGTTCACAATTTTGTGCAAGTCCCTTTACATCCCAGTTAACTCTGAGAAGAGGTGCTTGACCAAATGCTTGGTGTATACTTGTAGGTCTGCAGACCATCATGGTTTTTTATATTTTAACTGGGATTCTTGTACCGAGTGGATGCACTCGAATGATTTTTTTTCCACCTGGAAGAGACTTTTGCTATATACGAGGTCAGATTTGAAATGTATAGCCACTCTTCCTCCTGTGCCTCCTCCAGGCTCATATATCATTGAGTAACCAGCTGGAAATAGCTGTGTAAGCACAGAACTAGCTGAACCATTCAGTCGGGATTCAAGGATACAGGCAAGGGCAGGAATGCATCTGATTAGGTCACGAATGATGAGAGCCAAGGTCAGTTGCTCTCACATTTCTGGCCTTCATCACTAGATTACTATTGCCACATTGCTAATATATATTAAAATTGTGTGAAATATTTGTTTCAGCAATTAATCTAGCCCCTTTGATCTGGTCTTTCCACAGCTAGGCAGTCTTTTGCTCTTGGCTTTATACAGACATGTATCCAATTTATCTAAAAGGAAACATTATTTCCTGTCTTTAGGTATCTTTTCACAATGATTTTCATTGAATTGCTTAATGAACACAGTAATGATTATTTCCTCAGCCTATATGTGCAGGAATGAGGGGAATTTCTTTCTGTAAGGTGGGAGGTAGCACTGCTATACCACTCCTTGCAAAATCTGTCAGCTTTACATCAAAATTACAAAATTACATCGAAACTGAAAATAAAAAAGCCAAAATAGTAATCAGACTTATGCATTGCAAGTTAGAAAAAAATTTTCAAGTGTTGTCCAATCACTTCCATCTATTTTTAGGGGTTTACAACACTTCTCACCTTACAATAATGTTTTTCTGTCAGACCTGATGAAAAAATAAACTTGACATTTTTCAGATAAGCCAGAGGCTTTTTGCCTCTGATCCATTCCAGTTATGGTGGTGAAAATAACTCAGAGGGAACGGCTTGGTAGGTTTATAACAATGCCTTCTGAGATTCAGATACTCGGAAGATAGTTGATATTTAGGTTTTTAACCCAGGGTAATATGGTTCTATTGCAAAATATGATTTTAAGGAGGAATATAAACAGATGGAATTGTAATCTTTACTGGTAGCTTTCCTTGGTTTTAAACTATGTTTTAAAACACTAAAATGCTGTTTATGGTGAATACTTCCTTCTGTAAAACATGTATTTTGATAATAGGGAATCAAAATTATCCAGAATTCAGCCATATAAATTCAAATAATGAAAAAATGATGTTATCTGTTTCTGGCTTGAACATCTCTTGTCTCACATCTAGCCATATTTGTTATTTAATTGAACTACAAAGTTCAGAGATTTCTGTAGTGTTTAATAAGGTTGGGTCTTGTTTTAGCACTAGTTTTTTTCAATTTTAGTTTTTATATTATGAAGTGCTTTCTTTTAGGATTTACTCAGCAACAGACAGAAATATTGTGTTCATAATTTAAAGTTTAATGCAACTAGTAAAATATTTAGGCAAGCTGCTGATCAAAGCATTTTTCCTTTTTTTTTTTTCCTTTTTTTTCCTTTTTTTTAACGTTTCAAGTTGAAATGCTGGCATTTGTAAACTATATTCACTGAAACTTCAGGACAGTTTTTAGGCTGAGAAGCTCTCAATATTTCTTCTTGCTTATGTTTAGTGGTTTTGGCACTTCTGAGATTCAATTAACTTCAATTCTGGGGAAATCACATTATTAACAAAATTTTCCCTTGTAAACCTATTTTATCTAAGCCATTTTTTAAAATAACTGTTTCAGCAAGGATAGAGAACTCTGACACAAATCTATGACAAAGATATTTATTTTATAAGCAATGTTTTGTTTAGCATGTTATTTCTTTTTATTTTTCCTTGTGATATGAAATGACTATAAAAGCTAAATAAATCTGTAAGAGACAGTAATCCTACAGATTTTTCTTTTCAGTTAATTCACATTTCCCAGCATCATGACAGATATTTAGAAAGATGGCAAATTAAAATTAGATATTGTTGGGCAATTCTTGTTTTTGTACCTTATAGCTGTTCAATTAATCCTGTAGAGTTTTTCTGGACAGAAATAAAAAAATCCCAGAACCAGGTGAATTTTAACTTGCTTATTTTATCCCAATTGATCATGGGTCAGTTTTGTTGTCATATATGGCTACTCAATTTCATAATTCTATTATGTTTTGCAATTAAAAATAAGAAACAATTATACTAGTAGGAAATAAAGACACATAACTAAAACTACAGTTTCTTGAACTTTTTTCTCCAAAATTTTGGATGGACCGTAAGAAACAACTTTTTGCAAAAGCTTAGAATCCTCAATTTTCATATAAGTATTAACACTGCTTCCTGATATTCTGAAGCTCAAGCTAAAATTAAAAGTCTAAAGAAAAGCAAACAGGATTGGGCTTGCTCCTACCTGTTTCTTTTATTTTCCACTTAAAATAGTAGTATAGTTTTTTTTCACTCTAGATTCAGGACGCTCATGTGAAAAAACAAGATGAAGAATGAAAAAAATCTCCCTCCCTTGTCTACTTTCCTAATTTTCTTCAACTATATTTTGTTTGAGAAAAAAACGGGATCAGATTGATTAAGAGGTAGGAAAGTGTAATAGCAGAGTGTAAATACAGGGCCACTACCATCAGATATGGTAAAAGAACAAAAGAGGTCAGTGCTTCAATTGGAGAGGAAGCAGGTGAACAGAAGAATAAAGCTTGTACACTATTACCACCACAGGGGCAAGAGCACATGTTATCAAGAAAGAAAAAATCTGCAGATATTGCTGTTGCAATAAATAGAAGCAAGAACTGCCATTGCCATCATGATCAGGGTGAAAGAACTAAAGCAGCAGGCGGAAAGCCTCAGTCTTGCTAAAAATGTCGGCAAACAGGATCTTCTCTCTTCCTTCTGTAAGTTCTTCTACTACTTAGAGAACCAAACAACTCATAGGAAGTGTATCATCCAGGTGCTGCCTGCAAGAATGTGTGCCATCATGAGAAACCAGCTGCAGTGACTGCAATAAGCAATCTTTGTGTTATCCAAAATCCTCTGAAATCAAACAGAATTTATTGGATATGGATTAAATAGATTTTAAAGAACAAAAGAACCAACCATAACAAAATCCTTCAAGTTCAATGCTTCAATAAGCCTTCCCTATTTTAACCTTGGCTTAGACATCCCTCGTTTTACATTAACAGACTTCTGGAAAACTCAGAAACGAGATGTTCAGGGGAAAGAAAAATAATTTTGAATCTCTACTAGATCTACCCTAAGCTGATTTACAAAGTCTGATGCTTTTGTGGTACCCTGGAAGCTCAGGGCAGATGTAGGATTGTCTATTCTGATGACTATTATTGATTTCTTTTATGTGAGCTTGGAAGACTTAAGGTCAAAGCTGCAAGGAATGAAAAAGCAATTGTTAAACAACTTCTTTTTTTCACGTCCTGTGCCCTAACCCTAGACATGGGAAGCAGTCTGAGCTCCATCTAGACCTTTGGTACAAGGGCTAGTACAGGCTGAATGAGTCCTTTGACTTTGGGGATTACTCAGCTGAGGGTTTGGGATGTGAGCACAATCCTGTAAGTTGCAATTCAGATAAGTATTTTGTAGCATCTCTTTTCTCCATGAGGGGGTTCTCTAGGATGCCTAGTCCCATTAAGTGCCCATTTATCATTGAAATGATGTATTATTTGAAGTTTTCTGTATAATAGAATTACAATTCTACTGTGTGTTGGGACTCTTTTTTGGGCTTTCTGGTTAAAGAGTAAATGTATGAAATATAAACTTTAATGTTGAGCCATAAGAATTTTGAAATGTCCTTTCCTCTCCTTGAGTTCATTAAGCCTCCAGAGTAACTTTCAAAGCCCATTAGTTTATTTCAGCTTGGGTTTCTCATCTCAATCTTAAATAGCAAGAAATAAGATTTAATGACTTTAGAGGTCATCACTTCTTTGTCATACAGTGTCTTGATTTGGTGACCTGCTTCATTACGACCAGAACTGTATTACTTGTTTATTCCCTGAGCACTGGAACTTAAAATATTCTCCTTCTCACTTTCAACCTTTTAAACATGGCATTTTTTATTAATCATTATGAAATGAAGTCATAAGCTATTTAAGTACTTTGTTGAAGTTCACAGTATCAAAGACAAGTTATACTGTGTGATCCAGTTTACAGTTTAGAACTACAATCAAAAATATACTCACTTTGCTCACAGTCATTTCTCTTGGAAAAGTTCATTAAGGTAGTATATATTCTAACAGTTAGATATCTGCATTAGAAAAGAAGGGAACTGTAAGAAAGTATCTATTTGTTAAAGTAGTTAAACAAAAAAATCCATCTAGAAAATTCTAGAAAGTCTATTGGAAGGTAACCTTTTTCAAAATTTAGTGCAGATACATCCAGTAATTACCCCTGCCTTACGTAGTTATTAGTAAAGTGCACACCAGCAAAAGGTTGGTGGTCAAAAGTGCTTGTTATTACTTGTTACAGTACTTACAAGCAAAAGGTAGTTTGACTGATTCTGGCTGTTTTGGAGAGAATTGCAGCTGACAGTATCCCATGACTCACAGAGGCTCCACTTTAGTCTCCTAGGATTATTGATAACCTTATAGACTTATAGATTTACATGTACATTAGATTTCTCAATGGTACCCCATCTCCGGGTGCATCCTCCCTACACTGATCAGCTGCCTTTGATGCTGATCATCAGGAGAAAATCATTGCTCATACTTCATAGCGAGCACTAGTTTGTATTACCATTGATTCAACAAGATTACAGAAAAAATTAGGTTGAAAGAGGCCTCTGGAATTCAGGTACCAGCCTCAAAAGCAAGTTTAATATGACACTTTAATATCACTTCAGGCTGCTCAGGGCTGTGTCACATCAAGATTTAAAGGTCTCTATGGATTGAGATGCTTTAGCCTCTTTGGACGACCAGTGCTTAACTACTTTCATTTTCCACAGATTTCCTTAAAACCAGCCAGAACATTCCCGCCAGTAAACCATGTGTGATGCCTCTGGTCCTTTAGCTTTGTAGCTCTGAGTAGAGTCTGGCTTCATCTTAACCCAGCCTTGTGCAGAGGAAGGCTGTAATTAGCTTGCTTCTGGGCCAAACAAACCCAGCTTCCCTGTCCTCTCTTCAGATGTCATGTGTCCCAGACTCCTAATCAAACTTATGGCCCTTTACTGGTCTCACCCCAATTTTTCTGCACAGGGAAGTCTAAAATTGACACAAATATTTCAGAGGTAACCTTGTTTATGTCAAATAGAGGGAAATAATCACTTCCCCAACCTGTACCAGTGTATGACCTTCCTCCATCCTAGATCCATAATTTCACCATGATCACAAACTTCACACAGTTCCTGTTAGACCATTTCTTCAATTTATTGCAGTTTAGTTGCTTTTATGTCCTGTGTTATCAGTTTTTCCCCAAAATCTGACATAAACTTCATGGGGTAATATACCTACAAAGGTCATTGAAGAAGATGTTCACATTTTGAAACCTTGAGCAACATCACTCACAAAAAATTACCAGCTATGCTACTCTCTAGGCTCAGAAATTCACTTATTTTTCTCACTTTGAACAGTGTATCTCTTCAAAATAACTAACTTATTCCTGTATTTAAACCCTTGATAACATCAATATGTAAAACATTCTTTGTTCTCCATATTTTTTCATTAAACTCTAGCCAATTCGTCTCTAAACCAGGTAGACCAAGCACTATAGATCCAGATATTAGATCTATGTTTGGTATTGAAAAATCCAGTCCAGCTGTTCCTAATTTTCTTCTTGTCCTTCTGTCTTTGGAGATGTCTTCTGTGAGGATTTATTTCTTGATTTTCCTAGGGACAGAGGTTAAACTGAAACTGCCAGGCCTGTGTTTTCCAAGATCCTTCTGTTACATTTGCCTTTCTCCACTCATTTGGGATTTCTGCTGGTGAAATTACTCTTCAAAGTTGATGGGGAATGGCCTTTCAGCGACTAGGGGAGCTCTATCGACACCAGTTGATGAACCTTGCGGGGGCATATATTTATTAAAAAAGCAAGAAAATGGATGTTCTCTTTACTGCCATCCAAAAGGCAAAAAAATGAGCAAGATTAATGTCAAAATTTAGTGAATATAGCTACAGACAAGGAAGAGGGCATCTTCCAGTAGAGCTTTCCATCTATGAAGGGCAAACAGGCTGCTTCACTGCCAGCCCTTGCTCTCTTTGCGTAATTTTTTTGTACATTCAAAGGGATAGATGTGAAAAAAACCCATTCAGTCTCATCTTTTCCTTACTTTATTAGTCCAGTAATGATCTAAGTTTCAACTTCTTGTTATATTTGGACTGTTCTTGGGTAGGTATTAATTTCTCCTGTTTTTGTCAGTGAAGGAAGTCTCATAAGACTGTGAGACTTGTCCATGCCCAATTATAAGGCTTATACAGAAGCAGCAGTTAACACAGCCACGTGTGTTTTGGACCCCAGATCCCACAGGCTGAGCCACAGTCTAGTGAGAAGTGCTGTTCAGGTTTTACATATTTTTGTACAAGAGAATGAGAATAGTGTTTCAGACAGTCAGGAGTAGCTCCTGAAGGAGAAAAAGTATAACTGTCTGAGTTCATTGCAATTGACTAGTCCCCTTATAACCAAGATATTTTTGATTTACTTGAACTGCAGTTGAAAGTCTCAAGAGAAAGCAAGGTCATAATAAGGGCTACATTTTATTTTAAAATCAGCTAATTAATGCAATAACTTCCTGAACTTTCCAATAGCTGGAAAATGACATTTTTAAAACAATGTGATCTCTAAAATGATAAAATGCTTTTAAGAAAAACTTTTTGGTAATATACTCTTCCAGGGACTTTATTAATATATGGATAAACCTCCAGCTGGGTCTTTAGTCTTAGAAAATTGATGGAAACATGATTTATTAAAAATACAAGGTATTGAAGGATGCTGTTTTAAATAAAGTTCAAAAATTGTCTGAGTTTTTGGACTCTTAAACTGAGCTTCAGTCAGAGATAAATATTGTGATAAAATGTTCTGTGAATGGTTTTATATTTCCATAAATAAGTCTGCTGTATATTGTTTTTTAACTGAACAGATTGAATTAATATAACCTTAAAAAGTTTATATGTTGTCTACAGTTGGACTAGACATCATTCCTTTGTCTGGATCATTATTGGTAGTAGTTTCTCCAGCATAACTCTCGGTAGAACAAATTGAGACCCCCAAATATTTCACATTCATTAACTAATTGTCTGCTACCAGTTTCAAGTCCTTGCATTTCATCACGTTCAGTATTTGAAAGTGGATGTCAATTTGCTTGCAACCATGGATAAACATGAAGGCTGTTGTAGTTTAGAATGGTATTCTCCAATTTAGTGCTCCCACTGAAACCATTCTGGACACACCCGCTCCTGGCTACTGCAAAAATTTCATCCTGTCCTGGCTGGACACACTGCATTTATTTTCCCAACACATAATGAAAAAATTTGCTGTTTCTGCACTGTACCATCAGACTTGACCACCCTCCAGCATCACTGAAGAGTTAAAGCTCATGCTAGAAAACATGTACTGTTATCATGATTTAAATTCACTTCCTTCAAAGGAACTTCCATACTTTTCTGTCAAAACATAAAGCTAATTTTTTCAAGAAGCAGCTGCATCTATCTTAATGTTGTGTCACAACAGAGCAGTGGTATTAGAATCCAAGATCTCTGAAGTCCACAGAGGTGACAGCTAAATGGTATTATTTCCTTTCTTTAAAAAGGAGAGACAAGACAAAAAAATAATTCCCAAAACAGGCCTCCCAAAAGTCCATTGGACAAGTAAGATTTCTTCTAACCAAGAAATGTTTCATCAGAAACCATCTCAATCAAAAAGACCCCAAAACCAAATACACTCCCATAAAGGACTGGGATTTGTCAAACTGTTAGCATAATTCAGGATATTTGGTCATGTCAAAATTAGAATAACTTGGAATAAAATCCACTATCCTCATAATTTTGAAAAATTACTCAGAATAATGGCCTTACGTCTTATTATAAACTGTTATAATAACTCAGAAAATACAATCTGATCCACTGAAATATTAATCTTCTTCCTTGGAAGTTTTTCACATGGAAAATAATATTTATTCTTTTCAGATTCTATTAAAGTGGAATTAAATTCTGTATTTAAAAAAATCTATTATTGATCTGGCTGTGAAAAGGAAGTCCACATTTCTTTACTTTAACAGTGATGAGGACGTTTCTCACTGCTTTGCCCAGAAGACCATACCAACACAATTGACTGCATATATGTTTATCTCAATGGGATTTTCAAATACAGATTATAAGTAAAGGCATGCTTGTCCATAATGCAAACAGGTTCCTGCATATTAGCACTGCCAAGGCACAGCCAAGGTATTAAACATCCTATGAAATTAACACTGAGAAAAGTCACAAAGTATATATTGTCTCAGTGAGATCAGTAATTACTAAGTTCTGTCTTTCCATATACTTAGAACATATTTATGGAGAACATCCATATAGAAAAATGCATGTATTTCAGGAACGTAGAATGTTTAAAGGAAGCTATCACAACTCCTCTCCCCCTTACTTTTCTGCCTCATATTTCTTTTGTTTCAACAGCCTAGTGGCAGGCAACATGATTGCATTTGGCTGCCAAGTGATTTGCCCCATGACTGAGCTGAGTATAATGCAACCCCAACAGAGTCTTTGTTCCTCTCTGGATGTGAGGACCTTTCCCTTACCTGCTCTCTCCTGCAGGGTTACAATGATCCCTACAAAATCTTCTCTGCCATGTAGAGATTTGCGGTCTTTGCAGGTACTTCACAGGGGTACCCAGAGGGATGTAGACTTTTTTTCCACTAGATTACAGTCTGTAGCACAGTGAAAGTGGATCTGATGTCTGATGTTACCCTGTTTGACCTGAGACCAGCATCACTCAGAAAAAAGCTCCTCAAAGTCAGTTTGAAACTTTATCACTTGGCCACGGTAACAGTTATTACCCTTAAAATTTCAAATTTCAATTTATAACTGACTTGCAAGTCCTCACAAACTGTCTTGCAACCCAAATGAAATTGAATGGCTGTTATAATCCCCAGATTAATAGGATTGATAAGACTGTGTCAGCATCTTCTTTTCCCTTAACTGTAAGATTTCTTCACTAGGAGATGATGTGTTTTTATTTCACAAAAAACAGTGCCTTGAGCAGGTCTTTGCTTGATATATAAATTAGACAGAACTCTAAAAAATTATCCTTCTTTTTCTGTATGCCTATTTATTGCTAATAAAATACAAATGTAAGTAACAGTGGAGAACCCAAAGTTTGGTTCATTCAGGAATTAAGTGCTCTAAGAAGTGAGTGACCTTCAAATCTTTCATGTAGAAAAATTACTCTGATTTTTTGCACATATATGAAGAGGAAATGGGTTTCTAATCTGGACTTCCTAGCATATTCATCCACATCAAATACCTAGTTATGCTTTTTGAGTGATAGGTCTTCTACTTCCATTATTGAATGGCCAAAAAATGTGACTTGCATTGAAAGGGAGGAAAAAGGACTGTCTCCTCAAGAGCTGAAATTTGATGTGGATCTAGTAAAATTAATGCACATGTACTCAGATACACTAATCCGAGTGGGCTACTAGTACCAAAGGAAGGAGAGAATAGTATGATTTCACAGATCCATTTATTGGGTCTATTTTGTAGGACAGAAGTTATTCAGTATATTGGAGATGATAATACATTTTGAGACATTTGCTTATTGGAATTTGGAAGCAAGGTATACCATATTATCAAGAAAACCTTGAAAATTAAATCAGATGTACCTTCTCTTGTCTAAACATATTTAAGTATATTTTCACTGGTTTTCTTGTATCTTGGAAACTTTTCAGGTGTGCAAATATTTTAAAGAAAAAAATTTATTTCTTACGTTTGTATATTGTGCAGGCGATGACTTAGTTAGCTAAGAGTTTACAAGTATAGAAGCTGAGCAGATTGCAAGTATTTCTGTGATGGAATTAGGATGAATTTAGTCAGCTGAGTGGATGTTAATAATCCTTGGTGGTTTTTGCAGATGCAGCCACAGAAAGAATAGATTAAGGGGAGTACCTACAGCGCCTTTCTCTCTTTACCCAGTTTCCTTTTTATGGGTGGTACAATTCTCTGCACAGCCACAGTGAAAGAGAACATTGTGGGCCTGCTAGAAGGTCTGCTCACTGTCCAGAGCGCCCACATGCTTCTCACACGCCCTCCTTCTCATGGCAGGACAATAGCAGCTCTGTAACCACAGCACTGAGGAATTTCTTGTCCTCGTTATCTGTTTCTTCACACCCTGATCGTGTGTGGTTTTCATGAAAATGCCCATATGGTGATGACAGGCTTAGGTCTATAAAGCAAGATTTGCGCCCTT
This sequence comes from Daphoenositta chrysoptera, assembly GCA_013397915.1. Classification (NCBI taxonomy): domain Eukaryota; kingdom Metazoa; phylum Chordata; class Aves; order Passeriformes; genus Daphoenositta; species Daphoenositta chrysoptera. Next base: position 523,310 of record VZRO01006135.1, read on the forward strand.
TTTTACTGCTTGCTGAAAGATCTCAGAGGCCCTTGAGGAGAAAGAATGGTTTTGAACCCTAGCAGGTCAGTCAAGATTTACAAATTATATTTGTTTCACTCTTAAATTTGCTTCTTGGTGAAATCATGTTTTTGACATGCATAAGGTTCATGCATATCTTGATGTAGATATGAAAAATATGTTTATAAATTAAACCGTCTTATTGAATAGAACACGTAACTATGAAGAAGTAATTGTTTCCATTCATATTTTATCTATTTAGAATTTCTATTAAATAATTCAAATTAGTCACTCATAAAGATGTATTTTTAAAAAATCAAAACCAAGATACAGCAGATGTCAGCTGTATTAATTTCTGTGTCAGGTACCGGTGCTAGATATACGTCTTAGTCTGGGCCTAACTGCAACTGACATTATTTCATCATAACCCCACTTTAGGATGAAGTTAGCTGTGATCACAATTATCCATGCAGTATCTTTACATGAAAATCTGATAAACTTTTCTCCACATCCTCTGTGGTTATAGAAATGTTAAGCCTCTTCAGAAATCCTCCTTTGATTATTTTTTATCATATGCACTTGTGTCTTTATTGTTCTGGTTAAAAATGGAACGGAGTATGATGAATGTGATAAATACCCACCTAAGGGTCTTGAAGAAGCTGGCAGAAACTTGCCATTTTCAATCATTTACTTGCAGTCTTGGTCAACCAGGGAGGACCCAGGTGACTGGCAGTTAACAAACGTGATGTCCACTACAAGAAGGACAGTAAGGAAGATCCAGAAAACTACAGGCCTTCCAGTCTGACCTTAGTGCCAAGGAAGGCAATGGAGCAGATCATCTTGAAGGTCATCATGTAGCATGACCGTGGGATCTGGCTCAGCCAACATGGTTTTATGTAAAGCAGGTCCTGCTTGACTAACCTGGTCTCCTTCTGTGACAAGCTAACCTACTTGTTGGATGAGGGAAAGGCTGTAGATAAGTCTACCTGGCTTCATCAAAGTCTTTGACACTCTCTCACTCTCATTTTCCTGGAGAAACTGGGTGCTCATGGTTTGGATGGGTGCATTGCTGGCTGAGTTAAAGACCTGCTGGATGGCTGGGCTCAGAGTGTGTGATGAATGGAGTTAAATCCAACTTGTGTCCAGTCACTAGTGGTGTTCCCCAGGGCTCAGGCTTGGGGACAGTCCTGTTTAATATCTTTATCCATGATTTGGATGAGAGGATTGAGTGTCCTCTCATTTGCAGAGTTGGGCAAGAGTGTTGAATTGCTGGAGGGCCAGAAGGCTGAGGGATCTGAGGGATCTGCAGAGGGATCTGGACAGACTGGATTCATGGACCAAAGGCAGTTGGATGAAGTTCAAAAAGTTGAAGTGCTGGGTCAAAAGGTCATGTCATAAGATCCCCAGACAGTGCTAAAGGCTTGGGAAAGAGGGACTGTAAAGACACTGATGGGAAAGAAACTGGAGGTGCTGGTCAACAGCAGCTGAACATGAACCAGAGTGGGCCCATACCTTGAGTTCTGTGTCCAGTTCTTGTCCCCTCATGACAAGAAAGACACTGAGGTGCTGGAGAATGATCAGAGAAGGACTATGGAGCTGGGGAAGGGTCTGGAGCACAATTCCTGGAGCAGATGAAGGTGCTGGGGTGTTTAGCCTGGAGAAAAGGAGGCTCAGGGGAGACCTTATCACTGTCATCAAACTACCTGAAAGGATGGTGTAGCCAGGTGGGGGTTGGAATCTTCTCCCAAGTAAGAATTCATAGGAGAAGTGGAAATGATGCTAAGCTGAGCCAGGGGAGGTTTAGGTGAGATATTAGGAAAATTTTCTTCACTGAAAGGATTGTCAAGCATTGGAATGGGTTGCTTGAGAAGTGGTTGAATCAACATCCCTGGGAGAGTTCAAAAGGCCATAGATGTGGCACCTGGGGACATGGTTTAGGTGGTGAACACTGTGGTGCTAGCTTAACGATTGAACTTGATGTTCTTAGCAGTCTTTTCCAATGTTAATGATTCTATGTTTCCATGATTCCATGGAACAGAAAATCATTGTCCTTCAGGTTTCCAGAAAGCAAAAAAGCAGACAGCAAATAAAAATTTCATAAGCAGTACAAGTTTATTTGAAACTAGCGAGGGAGATAATAGAACACCATCTCTTCAGCATTCCGTACTAAAACCAAGGCAAACCGAAGGTTTGGATGGCATGTAAAGCAGGCAGTAGTGGTTTTATATATACAAACTGCTTATTGTAGAGTAAGAAGCTATTGCATCTTGGTTGAGCCATAGAAATTGCCCATGTACCTACTTTAAATTTTCAGTAAACACTAAATAATTCAAATCAGATTAGCCCCAAATGAGGAACTAGTATTTTTTCTTGATCATTTGTTACTCGTGCTGACTTTCAGGGTTCTGCAGATGAGCTCTGGAAAATTCTTTACCTTAAAATCAGAAAGATGCCTTTTTCCAATGAGAGGATATCAAGGCAGAGACAACCTGGAAAATTATGGTAGATTGTAATGAAATGGGGCAATGATTGCTGCAACATCCAGTTTTGTTCCATAGCATATTTCAGCCAAAACTCAAAAACACTGGAAGCTGAACAGCATTGTTTGAGGCATGACCTTTCAGTAAATTTTGTGGAGGGTGTGCTAAACTACATCAGGAGTTGATAAGATAACATCTGAGATGTTCTTTAAATTTTGTGAATATTTTCAGCAGATGGAGACACCATTATATTATATTTCACTAAGACACAGTAGGTAAAAGACATCAGCTCCTACAGCTCTCCCATTAATCATGAGAAGCTGTGATCAGATTATTGGGTTTTTGAATCGCACTTTCTGCAGGGTGTTTCCGTATAATGTCAGATGACTGCACAGAACACAGGTGTGCAGGAGACCTGTGTAGTGGAGTGTAATTGATGGATTAGATCCAAGTTTTTTATGAAGCCAGCTTAGAGGTCTAGATTGACAGAAAGTCAGGGAAGAGTTTTCCTTTGATGTCCATTTGCAAAGCAGGCTGTGGGTAGGCTGCTGAACAGACTGCTGACCTGTCTCCTGACTGCCAGGAACTGCCCTGGTGGGAGATAATTCATAGCTGCAATACATCTGCAGCATACACTGTGAAGTAGCTGTTATTTTTCACACCATTTATTCATTCTTTTTCTGCCTTTCCTTCATGGACACTCACATTACTGTTTCCTTGTTGTCTATTGCTCCATATTGGCAAAAATTCTCCCTTGGCCAAATGAGTGAAAAAAGCATTTGAAAGCAACTGTGTTGATTACAAAAGCTGGGATGGAGATAAAAGCTCTCAGAGGGGTCTTCATTTTTCATCATTTGGCTGCATTTGGACTTGGGTAAATGTCATGAGTCCTTTTGGACTGTGTCCTCATTGGATATAATTTTAAAGTAGCAATGTGGTTTTGAAACAGATTTCCCAATATTTCAACCTACGATGTGTTGCTTTAGCACACATAGACTAAACTCCTTCCACAGGAAATTTTGTAGAGGGTTTAGCATCATTGTGATTTTCCTATCTAAAGAGAGGTATTAAAACATCTCTAAAAAATTAACAGCTATTACTTCTGTGTTATATTTACCAAAGAAGTGCCAAACAGAAGAAAGTTGTGGTGGACATAGCAGCCTATAGGCACAACCTGAAGATTAACAAAACAGTAGGCATTAAACTCTACAAGCAGTCAAAACATGCATAAGATAGATGTGCGTGACAGAAGGCAACCATAATCTCTCACACTGTGTGATTTTGGTACCTTTTACCTCTGCAGATGAGCTCTGCAGAAGCTGGTCTCAGCTGGGATGGTTCTAGATTGTATCTACTGACATTATCTATCAAATCTTAGTCCACTTAAAGAGGCTCTGACTGACTTCTTAGAGAAGGCAACCCAAGCTGTGACCATATAAAACTTTCCTTTCCAAAGGGCAAATTAATAGGTCAACAATGTGGCTGTCTACAAGGTAATCTCTTACATAATTTTTCTTGTCATAACAACATGGTTTTGCCCTAGAAAGAACATTTAAGATATATTTTATCAAGTTTAAAAGTGTTTTTACGTACACTGTGGTGACAGCACACACTAGCATTATAATTGCTCCAGGGCTTTTTAAAACTGCTACAGAAAATAATACTTCACTGGATGAATATTTTGTTGAAAATGTCCCTTTCAGTAACATGGGTCCACTGGCACAACACAAATACAGATATTGTGTAAGCAGAGGGGAACTTTCACTTGTTATCAGTACCTTGTCAACTGCTTGGAATAACAAGACACCTTGTTACATGGTGATCTCCATTCCATTTTCAACTTATAAAATTATAGACTATCATTTTTCTTTGATAACACATAAGCTGTACAAGAGAGATAAAAATTAACTGAAAAGAACTTGCAGGCAATATGTAAAAAGGTAACATATAACTGGTTCCTACATCAACAGAAATGGACCAAATTTTTGTCATGAAGCTATTTCAGAATATACCAATTTCCACATCTATGATTTTTTTTTTTTTTTAATTTGGAATAAATCCCAAGAACTTAAGTCAAAGACAAGGTGATTTCTTTGGTTTTGATGGGAACTCCACTGAAATGCATTTACTTTTTACTATTTGTTATTGATTATAAAAAGAGTTCTTTTAGGGGAAATGTGGAGATGAGAAAATTACAGGCAGAGTAGTAGATTGCTTGTGCAGTAAACTGTTTGATGTACTCCTGGTTTTAAATGAGAAAATATCTACTAATTCTAATATAGCTACTTACCCAGGTTTATCACTTTATATGTATTCTTTTGAGGACTTCCATATTTGTATAAATCACCCAAGGCAGTATTACCAATTTTACAGAGAAAGATCAAATATTAATAACAGAGTTGATGAGATCCTGATGCTCCCTTAGGAGTCTCACAGTATCCAAGGAAGACTTTCAGGATCCAAATAAGGTACTAACCATAAAGGTTGCCTATTGAGAAGCTATTTAAGTAATTACATCATTTAACAAAAGCAAAGCAAATTTTTTTTTTGTCAAAAGTAATGGAAAACATTAAGGTCTGCAGGGTGTACAGGTCCGCTTAGCCCTCAGCCCAGATTCTCAAAATATGTTTGTAGTAATTAGAATATCTTATTAAATCTAATTCCCCTCCAGATCTCCCACAGAAATCCTCCAAGCAATAACTATAGCCTTGCCAAAGCAAATTCTGAAATTATATCATTCTCTGTTGGGCAATCCCCTACAGATATTATTTGATCAGTATTGAAGAATCCTACAAATGAAAGGGAAATATGTTAATATTTTAACACTCATCAGATTCAGAAATCAGTCAAATCAGTTTCTCACTTGTTTCTCAAACACCTCCTTCAGATTCTGGCGTGCTTTCCCAATGCTACTTATCTCCCATGGTATATTGAGTTTTACAGATTTCCTTTTTTTTAATTGCCAGCTTTTCAGTATTTATTTTATTATTCTTTCTTATATGTAGACGTTTCATTTTGGCTCATTTCACTTCTCTGTAATGGATATTTTCCTGCTGCTCCATCTGTCATCTCCAGAGGTCATTAATGTAACAGTCCCTGTTATCATATTTTCCAAGCCAAAATCGATTAACAAAATGTAAATGAATGGCATAAATACAACCCAGACCCACAAGTATCCTGTGCTACTTGTAACAGAACGAACCAGAAGTGCTCACCTGAGGACCATTCCATGTCCAGAGGGTATTTCCCAACCCTTGTTAAGTAGTCTTCATTCCCTACTCTTTCTAGAAGCTCAGTCTGACAAGAGGAAGGAGACTAAACAGTTTTTAAACTCCAAATGAACATTTTCCATCTATCCACCCTTTTGCTGGTTCTCTAACATACATTTTAACACACATTTAATTATCCTTCACTTAGCTTCAAGTTTTTTCCACACTGTAATGTCTTTCACTCTAGTACAAAACTGTCAGCAACAACACACTGATTTGTGTCCAGCTTAAAATCAATACATGTCCTATTGCTTTTCAGGCTGTCTGTCTGATTGCCTTTGTTTGTAATCTTGTCCAGGGGTCCACAGAGAACTCATCTCACCTTGCTACTGCCCACATGCTCCCTGTCCGTGCTGTGTCACCTTCAGCAAATGCTTGCAAATTGCCTAATCCCTGAGAATATATATATTTTTTTTTCTAAGGAGATGGAAATTATTTTAGATTGCACTGCACAATATCTTTTGTTCCTATGTAAAATTCAACCTCAAACTCAACCTGTCTGCTTTCTACAGTGAGTTGTCTTCTTGCAGCCTTTTTGTATGTCACCTTCATCAATGCCTTCTTCCAGAAACATCTGTTTGCACTGAGTGACTTTTCACAGGGTAATTAATTTCTTTGTTGAAGTTTAATTCTGAATCTTGCAGAGCTAAATATTTCAAATGGTATCACTTCCTTATTAAGACCATCAGCTCAGCTACAAGGATTTGTTTCTTTCCTGCCTTTTCCCATCCTCTCTGCACACTCCAGCTGGCCAATTTATTTTGTTTAAGGAATCAGCCTCGAGCTTTTTAATTAAACCAGTGATTCATGGTGGTGAATAGTTCTACATGTCCATGCAGGCATTGTGAATGTTTTGGTTAGATGTTTTGGGGAAGAAATGGTCAATGCCCTCTACAGCTATATCTTAATACACACACACAGAGCATAAATACCACCTCCAAGGACAATTGAGGCAGTAAATTCTATTCACACTTAAAACAATATAAGCTACGTGTAATTTCAGTTCCTCAGCAGTCTCCGTGGTACAAACTGGAGAAGAATCTTTACAACCCAACCTGTAACTGTACTTGCAGATTGCTTAAAAATAGTAGAATGATAAGCATTCTTTTTGTATGTTTTTATTTTGAGGCCACAGAAGATCAATAACTATATTAGCAAATACTACATTTCGTCTTGGGGTCATATCAATACAATTTCAGTGGATTCATTTGTTTGGCCTAAAGTTTATTCATTGTTTATATAATGTTTTAAGGCAGGTAATGGAAATTATATTCATGGGACAGAATCCTTTCTTGCCCAGACACAGTGAATAATGAAAATATACTGTTACCCAAATGACTCTCATCATCATATGTGGCAATAACTTGATACAGACAATGACAAGCACTGCTCTCAGTGAGCAGCCAAGTTTTATTTCAGTGCAAAAAGCACATATCAGTTGAAGCAAACACTTTGAAATCCAGCAAACTGGGCGGGGAAATTTCACAGGATTAATTTTGTTCAATAGGTCTGATTTTCTGGAACTTGAAGTGGAATGAAAAGAACTTATGCTCTCCTAATATGCTTTAACATTTTCAGTTTTGTGCTTTCAAAATTAAAATAAAATAAAAAAAGAAGGCAAAATAAAGCATTGAAAGGCACTGGCTAGGATGATATCTAGGGCTAAGATTCCTACTAGTAGGAGCAAGCTGGCTTCCTATTCTTATAATCTGGCGCAATATCTTAAACTTTGCTATAAACCATCTCTATTGAACTTTTTACCCATTTCTGATTCTGACTGCTGCCATGTTATTTGCCAGCTCCCTGCTCACAAATTTTACATGAGCAGTCAGAAAAGATCAAGTCACAGTGGCGAAATGGAAAGCCAGCATCACCTGAGTACCTCTCACCTCTTGTCTTTTTCAGTGATAAAACTGAAATCATTGACTGCCCTACTTGCCTGCAGTACCACAGGATACAGTCCATAGTGAAGTCCCTTAATGGGTCAGGCCATCAGAGTGCACAACTCAGCGCATTCGGGCATGCATCTCTCATACTAATTGCATCCAATCAAATAACAAGAACACTATAGACTCTAAATCATTTAGTCTTGTTAAAATGCAACTGCTCAGGCTCTTTGTGCCATTTTCAGGGTGTAGCTGCTTCATACTGTGATATGCTCTAGAAATAAAACAACAACAAGGAGAATAAATATAAAATTTCCTTTGCATGTTTGTTTATAAATGTTTTCTGTTTTCTTAGCAGTTGTTATGTTTCATCTGTATCATATGTCTTTGCTCTTAAAGTGAACAGTATTGGTCTAGGGGGATTTTTTGTTTTGTTTTGTTTCTTGGTTGGTTTTTTTTTTGTTTTTGTTTTTGTTTTTGTGGGTTTTTGTTTAATTGTTTCTTTCTTCTTTCTATTGAGGTTCTGTTCAGAGAGCTGCAGCTCTGAGTAGCTGCCAAGGGAGATGGTTACATCCATACGAAACACACAATGCATTCTCTGCAAAAGCAGGACTCTGACCTACTCTCTTTCTCTAAATCACTTCAGCTACCTCTAAGGATCAGAAAGTTTACACTCTCCATATCCCCAAAAAAAGTCAATTTGCTTAAATATTTTTGTGATTAAATGAAAACGTGCTATTACATTCACAACTTAGTTTTCCAGCAATAAGTTCTCCCCCAGTGAATAAATCCATCCTTTTGCCTTCTAAAGCCACATGCCTGCACCTCTGAAAGACCAGGTCATGTCAGGTAACACAACTGCTGAGCAGTGACCTTGAGCAGAGACAAACTCTACCTTCTCAGGGGTCTTCCTGCATTAGCAGAGAATAGAGGGAAGCTAACAGCTGAATGGTAAAAATGCTTCTAGCATTTTTCCCCCTTTCTCCTGCTAATTCAAAGAGCTGAAGGTTCAGACACGGTTACAGTGTCCATTAGACAACCTGAAGTTGATTAAAATGTTGCAGATTCTATTCTGTATTCTATTGCACACAGGATTATTTTAAAAGGTGCTGTCTACATAATCTTTTTGAATAATCACTATCAAACAGTAAGGAGTCATTAAAATATGCAAAAGGTAAAAATGTGAGTCCAAATTCCTTAAAATTGCAAAGTGGCTTATCTCCCAGATTCCTTTTATTTAGCCAAAGTGGTAAAGTCACTCTGCTGATAGTAAAAGATGCAACTTTAAATTTTGTAAATCTGCATTAGCAATAATGCTCTCAAAAACAGAAATCAAAGGGGGAAAGAATTTCCCTGCTGTTTAAAATGTAGTGTTTATAATTTTGGTTTTTTTAAATTACATGTTTGCTCACCAGTATTTCTGCAATATAATTTTGGTATGGGGGTAGAAAGAGTAACTATGGTACAACTTTGACTAAGGTCTTCTCTTAGGTAAAATATAAGTCAAATTTTGCTGGTCCAAGGGAATATATATATAGTTCTATGTATAATGAGGAACTATGTATATGTTCACGTGTACTTATTAAATATATTTTTGTGGGCATATTTCAGCACATAAAAAAGAAATTTAAATGCTGTAGACACAACAACCCTCATAAAATATGAAACGATCCACCTACCAAGTGTGTAAAGTGAAAAATCAGAGGCTAGAAACAGATATTAGTTTCAATTCTCTCAGGCACTGTTAGTGGGGAGGGGCTGACTCTCTCAGCCAGAATGAGTTTTGGTTTTGTGCACAAGCTGTAAATCAAGCAGTGGTCTTTAATGAGACCATGTCCAGCTCTCTCCCAAGTTGTGAGAGCACTGGGCAAACTCCTGCCCGTTCAGTGCTGGTATGAGGACTGTTTGCAGTAAATAATGTTGGACTGTGTGAAACACAGGTGTGGGGGTGGCAACAAGAAAGTACCAGTATTCCAGAGAACAAAAAATACCTCTGCCTAAAACAGTCACCGTAGAAAGGAAATTAATATATTTAAGAGAAGACAAAGCCATCAATATATTAGCTGCTGGGAGGGCACCTGAGGGCTCCTCCTGCGTCTTAGACTCTGATTTAGTAAGCGCTGAACATGATTTTGCATCCCTGTATCTGTTGCTTTTTCCCTCCACTCCTTATCTCGTTTATCACAGCCCTTTCCCTCCGTTAAATCACAAGGAAGTTCCTGTGAACTGGTAGACGCACCAAATCGTTCAACCAGTGCAAACAATGTTCAATGTTGCCAAATTGTCTTAGAGTTCCTAGATCAATATGCATAATCTGTGAAGGCTCTTTCTCCCGACACGTTTTCCGTCACGACCTTCTCCCTGCAAGTTGTAGCTGCCAGAGCCTCCAGCTGGAGGGAGGTGACAGCGGTCCCCAGCAGTACCAAGGCTGACACGATGTGCATCCGCAGCCGTCAGGGATGGCTGCAGGCAGGCAGCCTCCTTCGGCTGGGTGCTTGCTGTGTCTCCTCCTTGCTGAGATTTCACGTGAGCCTGCCTTGAAAATGCTGCCATAAGCACAGGTGATTTTTCAGGACACACAGACAAAAAAACACCCTCCTCAAAAAACCCAACAAACTCCCGCTGTGAGTCTGTGTTATCATCCAAGATTTGTTTGACACAGATTGATCACTTGTAATAAATTTGACAATTATGAGTCACACTTTATCTAAGGTTCTGAGATGACTTAACATATGTCAAATAAATCATATGGCTGTTATTAGGCATAAGATGCAGCTGGGTATGCTAAAGCACAGGTAAAGTAGAACTTTTGGTTTTTTTCAAATTCAGAAATTTTAATACCAGAAAGGATCATTATACCATCTGTCTGCTTATCCATTACATTTCATCTGATTCCCACTCAAAGGAATCCATAATATTGTTTTGTAACAAGGAGTAAGCTCACATGGTTACAAATGATTGAGTTAGCTCGTTTGAAAAAGCCATCATACCCCCAGTTAAGATACTGATCCTAGTCCATTGCAACATCTTAGATTGCCACTTTGCAGCACATTTGCAACAAATTGGTCCGAATTCAGGATTGGTTTCTATGTCATTACACCTTCCAGCCAAAAGCTCTTAATTTTTCTAAATGTCCTGTGTCCTCACACCTGCAATCATATGTATAAGCCCCAACAACACATTTTCCAGAAAGGAATAACTCCTCACTCAAATACAGAGAATTCCTCACTTTCATTGGAAGATTATTTTACTGGATAATCAGCATCATTTAAAAATGTTCTGTATCAGTCTTTGTTATGTGACTGGCTCTAACTTGCAGGAATTCACTCTTGTTATGCACTTCACAGGTAGTTTAAAGAGCTCTTTAGTTTCAGGTAGTTTGTCCCCCTAAAGCACTTGCACACCATAATCAAGCTGCCTTTTCACTGATATGATGAAATAAATTGATTAAGCTCTGTATGTTTCTCACCAAAAAAACAACTCCTTTTGCTCTAGAGTATGATTATTTGCCTTCTCTGATTTTCCACCTATTTTAAAGCTATGGGGAAAAATCCTCTACATAATATTCACAGACTGTGATGTCATATTTCACACCTAGAGGTTTATATGCCTTCTTTTTTTCTCCTCTTTATTTTCCTGCTTATATGCATAAATAACGCCTCAAAATTTAAGTCGTAGAAACTCATGCAAAGTTATTTGTCTCCTATGACCTTTAAACCTTCCAGATAACTGCTTTCAAGAATATTCATGACCATTCTCTATAGCATTGTGGTATGTATTCTTCCCCTAAATATTGTCTCTTGGAGGTTGCCGAAATTGTTTTGTTCTAATAACCTCAGCATCCTCTGCTGATCTTGCTTGATTTTATTGATCTCTTTCTGGTATTGGGGGTCATAGACTGTGTCCTGTGTCTCGGTGCCAAACCAGTGGAGAAAATTGTGTCCCTTAACTGACTGTTCATACAGCCCAGGATACAGCTGGGCTGTATCACAGCTGCCAGTGCACACTGCTGGTTTCTGCTCAGCTCCCTGCCCACCTGGATCCCCAAGTCCTTCTGCCAGAGCTCCTCCCAAACAAGCAGTCTGCTGGAGGGGTTATCCCTCTCAGGGGCAGGACTTCCCTTTGTCCTTGTTGAATTCCAGAAGACTTCCACCAATTCAAGCTTGACATGAGTACAGTCCCTCTGCTCCTCCAGGTGACATAATCACAATCAGGACATATCCTGGTACAGACCTCTGCAGTAGTGCTCTTGACTCAAAATCCTCTGAGTCCAACACCCAGACAGTGTTTCCTCCATCCGGTAGTGCACTCATGCAGACGATAAAATTCTTCGTTGGATTTGAGAGTACAGTTTGCGAGGCAGTCAAAATCTTTGCTAAAACTGAGGGAAATGGTACCAACTGCTCCCCCCCACTCCATCCACAAATCATCCTGTGACATTATCACACAATTATATTGGTAAGACATGGCTGACCCTTGGCAGATTCATGCCAGTGATTCTCAAAGAGTTCTTATCTGTGTGGCTAAATTTCTGTTTGAACTAATATTAGACTAATCATAACATCTTCCTAAATGATCATCTTATTTTAGTATCTACATTGAGGAACAATGTAGCCAACTATGCCCTCAACACATTTTGAGACAAAAAACTTGGAAGGAATGGCTGAAAGTTGAGAAGGTTTTATCACCATTCAGATACACCTGAACAGGCAGGAAATGTTTAAGAGCAGGAACCACATGAAATTAAAAAAGGAGATGTGAAAAGTTCTGCATCCTGGGAAGAATAACCTGGGTAACAGTAAATACAAGGAACTGATGGCCCGGGACCCAGCTCAGCTGGGAAGGACCTGGGTGCTAGCGGACAACAAGCTGACCATGAGAAAGCAATGTTTCCTCTCTGTAAAGAAAGCCAACAGCCTCCTGGGCCAGGGAGATCTATCTTTTCTCTACCCAGCACCTGACATGCTGACTACAGTTCTGGGCTCCCCAGTGTAAGAAAGACATGAACTTGCTGGAGCAAGCCACACGCAGGGCCACAAAGAAGATTAAGAGACTGAAGCTTCTTTCTCATGAGAGAAGAGTGCTGTGACTCTTTACCCTGCAGAAGATAAGGCTCAAGGGAATCTTATCCACGTGTATAAATGCTAGATAGGAAGGAAATGAGAAGAGGGGACTAGGCACTTCCCAGAAGCACCCACTAACAGGACAGTTAAAACACATTAAACTATATCTGAACATGAGAAAATACCTTTTTCACTGTGCAGGTGATCAAACACTGGCACAGATTTTCTAGAGAGGTTGTGGAGTGTTTTTCTTCAAGATACTCAAAACCCCGCTGGGCATGGTCCTGGCACCACCTACTCTGACTGATTCTGCTCGAGCAGAGAGGTTGGACTGGAAGAATTCAAGAAGCCCCTTTTATTCTAAATTATTCAGTTATTCATAAATTTTAGCTTGAAGTTCCATCTTTTAAATTAAATAAATGATATATTCTTTAATTTATAAGTATTTTCTTACCAAGATTATTATATAGTGTCTGCCTATATCTTTTTAATTGATGTTATCTAAAGGTGGGACTTTATTGCAAGTTTATTGAAATTGAGAAGGTTATTGTCATAGCTGAGGTGTGCAAAGGCTTGGGGTTAAGCACTTTCAGCTTATGAAGACTGGCTATGGCATTTCCAGTGTTTCAAAGGATATGACCTTTTTAACATAATACCAACATCCTAAGCATATCTAATCTTGTGGTTTCTTTTCCAAAGTAATTTGTATTCATGTAGAATGCAATGGGCACTTATTAGTGGGATGAGTTTTGTGTATGTGTGTGTGGGAAGGTTTTTTCTGATGTGGTTTTAGACCCAGGAATAATTTTTCGGGGATAGAGTTGTTAATTTGCAGTTTTTATTAGATATAGGCATGACTACTGTCTTGAAAGATAGGTGTCTGCTAAGATAGGCGGGAGCCTCCCTTGGAATGGAAAAACGCAACCCACTTCCCTCCGAATTATTATAATTTGGAAATTAAGGGCTTTCAGGCAAAGATATAAGGTGTAGGAATAACAGCTCTTTACCAATATACATATATATATAAAACAAGGCAAACACCCAACAATAGCTATGGCAATAACCCCAAACAGAACCAGAACCCAGTGCCGGTCTCTCCCGCCTGTCAGGCCCTTTCCCTTGGGTGCAGTTCCGCTCACGGCCGGCAGGGGCGCTGGCGGCTCCCGGGGAGCAGGGCGGGTGCGATGGTTCCCCCGCGCCAGCAGGGGGCGCTCCGGAGCGAGCTCAGCCCTCACGCGGCGATGGCGGNGATGTATGAAGCTCTGGAGCTGCAGCGGGAGCCCCGGGAGGTCTTGGCAGGCAGGGGGATGTGGGGTGACAGGGTAGTGAAGAGCAGTGGCAAAGGAATGGCGGGTGCAGGGCAGCCACGGCCCAGCTTCCAGCGGGGCAGGGAAAGCCGGGCTTGGGATCCCGGTTTTTCTTCCGTGAGGCACCCGAGCAGATGGTGAAAGGGTCCCTCTTTCAGTGAGGTAGGGTGTTAAATAGAAAAATCGCAGTGCAATAGCCGCTGCAGCATCAAGTTCCACTCACGGTAGAAGGAAGGCAGGAGAAGGCAGGACCCCGCAGTGGCGGCGAATTCTCCCCACAGTGACCACAGCTCCTCTCACCCCGGAATGCCGAGAGAACAAGAGCCCTTGGGGCCACACCCAACCCCTTTTTTTTTTCCAATTCAGATCTCTCGGCATCTCTGCCCTACACTAGAAAACCCCAGGTAGAAGTGGGCAGCCAGCTGGACCCCTCCCCATGTGGCCAGGTCCTTTGTCTCTCTTTAGTATCCAGTACTTAAATCCAGTATCGCCTAGCAACATCTGTATAAGGAAAAATTCTTTAAGAGAAAACGGCAAAAAACAAGAAAGAAAGCTCCTAAAACCCCAACAACTATCTGAAGACATTACTGCTCCACAGGGGGAACAATTCAGACGCAAGGCACTCTGCCAGAAATACACGTTCTCTCTACAGGGCAGTAACACACACAGATAATCATGACTATACAGTTGTATTTATTTGGTTATTTAGAATTGTTTCAGCTCCCCACTCTATCCTGAAGATCCATTTTTGAAAGATAAAAAGAAGACTATAAAAAATAAGGCTGAAGTTCTCAAAGCTGGTGAGTCAAGATATATACTAGATTAGAAAGGAATCTGAGGGGAAAGGGGTTTTTGAGTACTTTCTGACTGCATTAAAAAAACCCCCTAACAGGTACATCTACCTTCAGAGTACCGCCAGGTACATTTGCTTGACTCATCTTTCTTTCAGCCTCAACCTAGTCTCTGTAAACATCAGGGTAACAGTTGACCTTACAATCCTGTCCCTAATGGCTCTCTCTAACAGTCACTTCGTTTCTAGATCCATTGGATAACCCAAGGTAATACAAACTGTGAAACCCCAAGCAAATCCAACTGACCTCCTCTCCTTTTCTTTCCATGTGGGAGAAAGACAGTTTGTGTGATTTACAGCACTGCCTTCCGTGTTCTGGCTGCTGAGTTTACCACACATCCTTTCCCTCCTCCTCCATTCCCCATTCCTGGTGCCAGCCCCGTGCACCACTCAGCCCTTCCCCCACCTGAAAAGTCCTTCACACACTTAATTGGCTCTGTGGGTCTCTGAATTTCCCATCAGAGGAGCTATCTTTTCTCCTTGTCTTATAACCCCCAACCTTCTCTCTAATAAAACAATCAAATCCTACTTTCAACTTTCTGAGTGCTCAATCAGTCTCCCTTCCCCTTTGCTACCCTCTTCACCCTTGCCCCATAGTCTGCAGAGGCCACTCCTTTTATATATCTAATGAATGTCTGAGAGTCTGTAAAATTTATTACTAGCTAAGGCCTGATTTTCTACCTGCTGTAAAAGAGGAATCTTGACTAATCTGTTTTGTCTACTTTCACAACAAAAGACTGTCAAAAGTTTGGTAAAACTTACCTTAGTATTGCACATATATTATTAAGTGTGCAGATGTATATATCTTTCCTTCTGTATCTGCTTTTTCTGTGTAATTCGTGAATTGATGGGCATAGAGATGATCCGGGCTCAGAGTACCTACAGGAAATAATGTTTCTGAAAGGGTTCATCCTGTCTTTCCTTTTCTACAGTGCAACTGCAGTGCAGAAATACTTTGTTTGATGCACCTTACTTCTACCTTTCTGTGGCCTGATGTGCTCTCTTGTGCCCTAAACCACATACTCTTTAGAGCAGGAATTATGTTGAGTCATGCCTTTGTTTGAAACGGGATCTACAGGCGTGGTAAGGGGTTTGGTGGGGCTTTAACCACTATGTACAACTCATGAGAAAAACAATATACTACACATCTGAGTGAATGGAGCAGAGATTGTTTAAGGGCCATATCTACCTTTCAATTTTGTGGGAAGTTTGATAAAAGTTCCTTTAATTTTCTAACTTTCCATGTTTATTTCTCTCAAAACATCTTGTTGTCAAGAGAATGAAAAGTTTTGCAGACAATTGTTGGTTTGTTGACCACAGACTAAGAGCCACTAGCAGGGTGGCTCTATCAGACATCTTTACACATATATTTTTGTTTCCATTTTAATTAATTTTCTGATGTTTTGTGATGTAAACAATACCAAAATTTAATCTTATTTATTTGTTATTCCAATGGCTTTTTTAAAGATACAATATTTTAATATTTCCTGAAAGCAAAGTGAAAGTTATCCCTTTGGTTACACCATTTGCCGTTCCTCTTACTCCATTTACTTATGGCAGCCAAGGAGCAGAAAGAGTGCCAAATAATAAGGAGTACACACATGAAATGCTCATGGAATATATGGTCCTGCCAATTTTACTGAATAAATTCACTAATGAAAACAATAGCTCCAGAAAATGATATTTTTTCCTTCAAGTCCAACTTTTGATTGCCTAATTCCTGGAAGTGTCATCATTGCCCAAGGTGAAGAGTCCAGACTTCCTGTAGAGTTCACATAGTAGACTCCACCATGTAAACGATGACTCCTTGTCTTCATTCCCCAGCACAAGTGCAATACCTTCTCTGGAAGCAGGGTACCTTCATGTAGACCAAAACTAATCCCTTGTCCTTCTTGAGGAAAGGGGCAAACCAGTCCTCGGGGCAGCCTGGCCCTGCCCAATCTTTCCCCAAAAGAAAGCCACCAGCTTTGCTGATGGTAACAGTTCTCTTTATCACTTAACAGCTGGGTTTAAAGTGAGTTAGAAATTCTTACAAATCCTTCTGTTCATCACAAAGCAATAAACTGAACAGACTTTGGATTAAATAATAAATGTATGACAGCTTGGAAAAATATAAAATTAGTGGTGCTGCAAGAACATCTCTTATACTTGTCTTTCAAATAAAATACAAGCTGACCTGCTTTAACACACATTAATAAAAATATATTTTTTAAATTGAATAAAAGAAGTATCAATATTCTTAAAATAGAAGGCAGATTAAGACTTCTAGGGTTCTCATTTACAACTCAGAAGATTGCTCCTTTTTTGCTATATCTCTGAAAATCCTCATCTAAAAATGTGCTTTATACGTTCTTCATTCATTTTCTTCTCTGCCTATAAAGTCATAATCCCCTTTCTATAAAGTCATAATCCCATTTCCTTAAGTATCCTAATTAGCAGGTCACACAAACAAATAAACAAATAAAAAGAAACACCAACTGATTTTTGTTTTTCTCTTGCTTTGAAAGTTTTCTGGAATACAGTGAATAGCACTGTAATTTTTTTCTCTTTCAGTTCACACTGATTGCTGAAAGAACTGGAAATCTCCTATCATAGAAATGTCTGAACATAGTGATGCAGTAATCTGTAAAGCAAGATTAATTTCTGCAGTGACAGAGGGAAGAAATTAGTAAACAAATCACTTTGAGAATGCATAAGAAAAATATGTTCTCAGAGCCCCTTTATCACATCACAGACTGAAAAAAACCCCAATCTGTAATATGACAACCAGAAGGGGAGAAGTATTCGCTGTGCAGGCTGTAGCTGGTCAAACAGATGGAAAACTCCACTGAGTCCTTTACCAGCCACGTGCCAGTCTCTAAATGACAGCACAAAGTCTGGGCTGTCCCCTAATGGGACATCTGTGTCTCTGAATTTATAACTGCCACACCACAAGATCAGACACTGGAATAGCCTGAGACGCTGCTTGGACACATACCTGATCATCATTGCAGTATTGTTCTCGCATGCCAGAGCTTTAGAGGGAAATGATTAAATGATATTATACACCCACCACTAACTAACTGCTCATGGCAGAATGGGGATTTTTGAGTGGCTGGCAGAACATGATTGTAGTCTAAGTGAAACAGATTTGGTAGAATAGTTTCAATTATGTACCTAAAGAAAGGTTCTGGACTGAATACAGCCTTATCAAATGCAGTTCACTGGGTCTGAAAGCAGCTGTAAATTCAGTGGTACTAGGAACTGCAAACCATGTAATTTGAAAATGTTCATCATCCAGTACGCCCTACAGAATATAGACAAGGCCATTTTAGTGAAACAAGCAACTCGGAAATGTCTCAAAGTGATGGCTATTCAAAAAGGGGTGAAACAATTGTTGTTACCTATTGCTTTAAAAGCTCCACAATTTAGTGCAAACACTTGCAGTGATGTGAGGCTGAAAGTTGAACAGTTCCCATTGTTTTGACTCCCAGGCCCCATAAATTTTTTTCAATGTAAGTGGTGGAAAGGCTGAAATAGATGTGAAGGAAAACAAAAATGTGCAAAACCTACCAAACCCTCTCCCTTGCACACAGTCCTTCATGGCTTATTCTGAAACATACGCCATTGTAAAACTGTTAGGAGCCTCTTAGGATCCCTGAGTCCAGCAAATTAATAGGCTGCACCACCCCTTGAATATAGGAAAATGCAAGAAAGTCCTATAAGAAACAGTAAAGGAGTGAGCAGTAGGAGTGCAGAAGTTCAGGGGGAGTGCAGAAGGAGAAAAAAATCTCCTGCTGAGGTTTCCAAATACAAAGTTTTCTACTAAAATTACCATATTCATCTGATGGGAAAAAAAGGGCCCTAAAATACTCCCACAGATGTCTCCTAAATACTGGCTTTGTTTTAATTCCAGCAGGGAAGCCAATTTACAGTGATGCTTAGGGCACAGGTGAACTAAGATTTTCTGGCTCAGTAAATGGACAGAAGCTCAAAAAGACTGCATACCTCCACAGTACTTTCTTTGAGGCCTAAATGAGGATTGAAAGTTTTCAGAGCTAACTGTTCAAATGAAATGCTGAGGAACACATATGTGTTGGATTTAGAAATATAGTCAACCCATTCAGCACCTCAACTTCAACCATGCTTGAACTGATGTAAATCACTGTTTTATGGTGACATAGAACTGATTTCTTCCTAGATGGACATTCAAGTTTGTTAGGTATTCTTAAGGAAATTCTGTGAATGTAGAATAGAAATCTACATAAGGAATATACTTGTTACAGTTTTTTATATCTTAGCTGGCTTTGCAGGTTAGGAGGAGCAGAAAAGGGAAAAATAGAAAATTATCTTTAAACTTTCCCCTGGAGAGCACACACTTGAATTCCCTGTATTTCCCCAGGTCTGACAGGTCAGTGCAGTATAAAGGCAAACTGTCCTACTTCCCCTCCTCTATATATTTGCCTTTCTTATTCCAATCCCTAAACTCTATCATTTTAATGGTTTCCAGGAAGACACATGGATGCTAAAAATCTACAACAAGTTAACCAGACTTGCTTTACTTCACTGTATTTATCAGCTGCATAAATTCTGGGGTTTTTTGCCTCAAATAAAAAATTAGTCAATATTTGATTTAATATCAATACCTCATGCTAGTCTTAGTTCTTCTCCCAAGATTCGTAATTAATTTTTTATGTGATATGTTCAACACAAATTTCAAAGCATAATAAAACTGCTTTGTCCTCATTACATGTAATAAAATGGAAGACTTACAGACCTTTTGAATCTTTACCACAGCTTTTTGCTCCTGCTTATTTCTGCTCCAGAAGCCTTTGCTTCCAGATGTGACAATCCCAAAGGCAGTTCCTTTGGGAACAGAAATACAGAGAAGTTAGAAGAGGCCGCCTAACTCTGTATTGAAGTCATCTTCAGTCAGTGCTTATGAAAAACAAAAACATGTACCTCCTGCTCATAGCATGTAATCATGTAATCAGAGGTAATTAGAGATGATTAGCTGTCCGTTTTAAAAGAAAAACAAGCTCCTCTCTTCTTGAGAATCTTCTTGAGAATCTTGTCAGTTACCTGAAGAAAACATGTACTACCTACATTTTTACTGTCAGCACGTTATTTTTAAATTCTTTTTTTTTTTTGACAAAGTACAAATCAATTGTTAAGTGTTTTTAAAAAAATAAACGTGGTGCCTAAGTTTCTTGTTATAGCACCTCCTGCTAGAGCAGTCCATATATTGATTTGTGAGCTAGTTGAAAGACAGGCTTGCACATGTTCACACTACATATAAGAGTCTGTTTAAAAGTTTAAAAGAAGGGTTTTAAGCTTTGGGACATTTTTCATGGGCCTTTATGAAGCTGGTTCAGAAAAAAAAGTTGCAAAATATCTAAGTGTGAAAGCAATCTGCCTGAATGGCTTAGCAATCCCTGTTCCTGGAGATATTGTTTGCTTTGTACATGTATCTTCAGTCAGGAGTCCAAAAGATCTTATTAGGAGACTTCTTAGATCTTGCATGAAATATTTCAGCAACTGATGTGTGAAACCTCATGGTGAAGAAAGCTTGGTGGTCCTGCCACAGAGAAGGTCATAGGTACTTGCTAAAATTCTCTTTTTAGGTTTTTCTGCCTCTTCTTGACCTCCAAGTAGAAGATACCCCCATAGGTCACTGGTATGGGACTAAATGAGGCACTGGGTGATCTGATTTTAATTTCTGCCTTCCGTCAAGAGAATATTCTCATACCAAGCTTAGACAATTGGTTAGTGGAGATACATTACAGGGAAGAAAAAGGCTTTAAAAAAGAAAATAAATATTTCACAATTACTGTAAAGCACAAATAACCATATATTATTTGTATCCAAAACGAAAATGGTTGTAAGGTGTCTTGAGAGCAGGAGTCAGGAGTTTCAGTCTGCCATTTAAGTAGCTTTCCTATTACAAACTACATGTCTGTCCTTGATGAATTTTCCATTGCTTGAAATTTTATATCAGGCTAGGAAGACAGCAATTTAAAAGCGTGCAAGAAAACAGATATGGGGAATGATAAAATGGCAGTTAATGAAATTAAGATAATGGAAAAAGATATAGAAAAGTTAATTTTGCTGGCTAGTTTAAGTGCAGTGATAAGTTCAGAAAAAGAAATTTATGAATTCTGATAGTAAGATCAAATCAATAGAAGGTACTAAAATGCAGAACGTTTTTTATTTAGACAATAGAGTTGCAGAAATTCTTTAATTCTTTGTATGATGTGTATATTGAGGTCAGAACTGTTACAATGTACACCCTTCAATCCACTAGAAGCTTTCAGAAGTACTCATCATTACAGAGAGCTCATTTACAGAACTAAATATTAATTTAAATTAATATAATTGATATAATATAATTAATATAAATTAATATACATAGTGGCCAAGATGCATTTTTGTTGCATCATCATCATCATCATGGTATTAAACAAAAGTAAGCGAACTTGATGATGGCTGAGTTTTGATAACAGTTTGTTTTTTCATGACATGAAGGACTGTGGAAAAACTCAGCACATCTTTTCACTTGTAGTACTGCACACTACGTCGGTGTGATAAATCTCACTAGTATGAGGTAGGTCAAATGAATCTCTATACCCAAAAGAGGTGGTAGTCGGCCCTATCTTTCCAAGTAGACCAATTTTTCAAATCAGTTTACCTTATCAGATAAAAGTATATTAAAATTTCAACTTTCAGTCCAATATGGCACTTAGATACAGAAATGGTCAAAAACCCCTTTGATGTAAAAAATTTTGAGTTAGAATATCAGTTTACCACAAAGCCACCAGATATTTTTGTCCAAAAGAAAATG
Source organism: Daphoenositta chrysoptera (assembly GCA_013397915.1). Lineage (NCBI taxonomy): Eukaryota > Metazoa > Chordata > Aves > Passeriformes > Daphoenositta > Daphoenositta chrysoptera. The sequence continues at coordinate 544,985 of VZRO01006135.1, forward strand.
GAGATTTTCACATTAGTCAGACTTGAGATGGAATTTTGGAGCAGCAGCAATTTTTTTCCTGACCAGGAAATACATACATACGTACTTGTATGTATGTTTATATACACACCCACACACATATTACTCCTCTTTTATTGCAAGGACCATATGACGTAAGGAAGGTTTCTCTGTGACAGAACTGACAAAAAATATGCTTTAAATTTTACACCATAAAAAAATCATAAATCTTTTGGGCTTCTGGAGGGCAATGAAAGTAGATTAAAATGTTGCTTTGCTGTACCAGCCTTGAGACTGAAAAGATCCAGGCCTGGAACTGTTGTCAGTTCTCAGAGGTTCAATGGGGGATTTTAAATGACATTTGTAAAGAGGAAAAGCTAAACTACTTCACAACATGATCCTAAAAACTGCTCAAGAGGGTTAGATAATTGCCAGGGAGATCCCACTGATTGCAAAATGATTACATCAGTCATCAGATACCTAAAGGTGTGACAGTCTGAACAGTAGGGAGATGTGGCTTGAATGATAAACAGAAAGGAAATGATAGCACTCAAATGAACAGATGCTCATTTAAATTTTTTCTTTGCTTTTGAACTGAAATCACAATTTATTTTCTAGTAAAAAAAAAAAATATATTCAGGTATTCCTCATGTTTAAAAAGAGGGAAAAATGAATTCTGGCAGAGAAAAATAAACGGATTTTTTTTTTTGGTTTAGATTGAAATACTGTGGATGTCCTAAAGCTATATAGATAAATGCAAACACTGCCTGCAGTTGCATAATTTCATGTTACCATGAGTAGTACTCTCCCAATAAAAGTAATAGCTGATTGTATGTTTCAGAGACCTGAGGTTAGAATATAACGTGATACTGGTAATTTGTAAAACCTGATACCTCCTCTGAATGCTGCCTGCCCCCTGAGGCCCTCCACAGTCAGCTGCTGCTTTTATCCAGCCAAGCCAGCCACACTGTCACTCCTCTTTCTCTGTTCATGTCTGAAATGTTTGCCAAATCACTGTCCAGCATTCCTCTGCCACTGCAAAGAAGCTAAAACTTATTCACTAAGTCTCTTAGGCAACACATAAAAATCAGATGTGGAAGCAGTGAAAGTTAACATAAAGGCTTATTGTAAGCATATGCCACTTTCATTAGTCCCAAAATCTCTATGCCTAATGCAAAGTGCCTGCTATAACCATTAGCAGATACTGTGTGCAACTTTCAAGTATAATAAAGGTAAAAAATTCCAGCACTGCTCTTACAGAAGCTTCTAATAACTGAATAGGTAATAAAATATTACTACAGGATTAGGTTGTTTACAGCTATTTTAATCTTTACAAAGGAGATGGAGGGCAAAAAAAGAAACACCTGTGCTTGCTGCACGCATTATTTCATAGGGAGATGGTGACAGAGGTAAAGAAAAGGGTACGGGTGTTTGTGAGACACCTTACAGAGTTTTGATAACTTAGCAGAGATGAAGTAGTACGTACACAGTTTATTTTCAAATGGAAGATTTTATATTCGGTTTCAAAAAAATAGTTGGTTTCCAAAAAACACTGCTCAAAAGCATAAGACAGTAGGTCTTTAGATTAGTGTACACAGAAGATGCTTCTGTATTTATAGAATGTATACTATTTCATTTTTACCTAATATGAGGCTAGGTATAATGCCATTTGTAGTGATTTTCTGTGTCAATAATTTTCATGGCCTAAACTTTTCTGCACCCACTTATTGATGAGGGAATTTTCAAATGCCAGTACAAGTATGTAGATTTTTGCTTGAAGAATTTAGTACCAAATTTGGACACTACTTTCAAAATTAGGTGACCTGACATCCAGAATGATGGAAGTTACACAGTGTTTTTGGGGAAGCAAAGCTAGATTCAGGTCAATAGGCGACGATTTTCCTCATACTCCACTCCCCAATAATTTCTTGTCATCACTTGGGGCAGTAAGTCAATTAATATAGAGATGCAGACACTGTGATTAGCTCAGTTGGTCAGAGCATGGTGCTAATAATGACAGGGTTGTGGATTTGATTCCTGTATGGGCCATTCACTTAAGAGTTTGACTCCATGATACTTGTGGGTACCTTCCAGTTTAGAATATTCTGTCATTTCTGTGAATGTGGCATGCATTTCTTCCTTTGTTTTAAAACTAATGCTTTCCTATACTTTTATAATAAAGACCATGACTATACAGGGAAAGAAAAGTTACTAAGAAAGAAACTATTGACAAGCCCTGGACAGGCTGTGAGTAAGGCTGAGCTGCATGCAGGTGGGATTTGCACAGGGAGCAGAACCCAGGTGCCAAATTCAATCTTCTGCATATGGGTCGGAGAGCTGCCAGAGAGAATGACCTGCTTTGGTCAGCAAGCCGTTCAGTATTAAGCTTCAGGTCAAAAATTTTTAAAAACTTGGAAAATGTAGTATTGAGAGTGTACTCTGGGGACATGGTGGTCTTTTAATCAGTTACAGTCTCTTAGTGAAAGCAGGATTTCTTTCAAAACAGTATCCTGTAGTCATATTTTTGATGAACAAATTACTTTGTGACTCTCTACAGTCTGTGTTGTGAGCCTGTATGATCATGATTGTCCCCTCTGGCCTTAAAATCCATTACACTGTTCTTGATAACTAATTTTGCCAAATGCCACAAAGGAGTGAAGGAAAATTTACAGATCCCAAATCCCTCCTGCATTCCCTGTGACAGTTTTACAGATACCTGGCTAAGCTTTAACATTGCAGAATCACGGAATCATGGAATGAATGAAATTAGGAGGGACCTCAAGGGGTCATCTGGTCCAACCTCACTTTCCAAGCAAGGCCACCTAGATGCAGTTGTCCAGGATGGTGTCCAGGCGACTTCTGAATATTCCCGAGGATGGAGACTCTACAACCTCTCTGGAAAACCTGTGCAAGTGCTGGGTCACCCTCACAGTGAAAAAGTGCTTCCATATGTTCAGAGGAAGCCTCCTGTGTTTCCGTGTGTGCCCATTGCCTCTGGTCCCGTCACTGGGTGCCACTGGAAAGAACCTGTCCAGTCCTCTTTGCACCCTCCCCTCAGGCATTCATATATATTAATAAGACTCGCTCTGACTGCTCTCTTCACCACACAAAACAGTGCCAGATCTCTCAGTCTTTCCTAGTGTTAGACATGCTCTATTCCCTTACTCATTTTTATGTCATTGGTTGGGCTTTCTCCAGTATTTCCATGCCTTTCTTATGCTTAGGAGCCCAGTACTGGATACAGTACTGCAAACTGGCCTCACCAGTAGTACCTTGAGTGTTTCCAGGGATGAGGCACCTACCACGTCTGTGAAAAACCCAGTGTTCCCATGTTTCACCAACCTCGTTGCAAAAGACTTCTTCCTTATATCTAATCTAAATAAACCTCCGTTAGTTTAAAAAGTCAAGGAAGCTCACTATCAGCACCAAGCTGTTTGTTCTCTCCTGTTTGCTCAATCAGCATGAAGCCGTTTGCTCTGCCTTCTGGGTTTATCTGCATTCACTGAAAATCCTGGTGAATGTGGCAGCACAATTGTGAAGATATTTTGGTATATGTACCTATATCCTTTGGGGATGTAATGACAAGTGTGTATTCCAGTGAAGGGAAACATCCTGAACAACTTTACAGTGACAGCATACTTAGCAACTCTGATATTTTCAGATAAATTACATTATGTTTTCAGCCTGATGCTACTTGAGAATGTTGAGGTGTCTTAATTGTATTAAGTTGCTTAAAATTTTACAATCATCTTAGTTTCAGATGGAACTGAGTCTTTGGTTGTATATTTAGTTGCAATCTATCTATCATTCTGGTACATATAGCAGGTATGGTGTACCATACACAGAAATACATACAAAAATATATCAAATTATGCTTATCTAGAAGCCGTGCTCTCAGTACTTCCTTGCAAGTCAGTATACAATGACCTCAAAGACCTTAATAAGTTAAAAAGTGCAGTTTATGACATTGTGATTTACACTGGATGTGAAAACGCACACTTTCAAGGAAGTAATTTTGTTTCGCAAGTGAATGGCTCCTATTTCATCAGCTAAGAGATTAAGGCATTCTGAGACAGGAAATAAACACTGAGAACTTGTCTGAAAAATGCCTCAGGCAACTGATTCTCTTTCACTTAATAGGTACAGACTGACTTTCCTCACATATTTTATACCAAAATGCAACCTATTCCAAGGAAGCTAATTGGGGTTTATCACAGCAGCAAGCTAAAAGGGAGCAGGTCCCACCCGAGAGGAAATAGCAGGATGCTGGCCAGTAATGGCTTTGCCTATTGCCCTGTGTGCTGGGTAGTTCAGGGGGTCACTGACCTGGCACGGAGCCCCAGGAGCTGCACCCTGCACCCCACAGAAGAGGGCACCTGACCATGCAGGGGCTACCGTGGCTCCTGGGGTTCCTATCACTGGACTCGTGACTCCTCTAGCCACTGCTTGCAAGCAAATAAAAGAAGATTTTGGGTGTTTAATGACACTTTAATTTGCTAGTACGTTTCCACATTTCATTCTAGTTCTGTTGTTGTCAGGATAGTCCTCTTGAGAGAATTAATATTCCTGCTGTAACTCTGCTGTATTATGCACGCAGGTAAAATATGCTCTTGACCTCCAATAAGAAAACATTTGCACCTAGTAATAATATGATTTTCAGACTTTTTTTCTTTAAAAGTCCTGTCCCAGGACTGTGCTGTCATGAGGCAGCTGCCACACTGCCATAGCCCATGGAGAGTGTCTGGTTACCTAAGCACAAGTGGCCATGGAAGACATAAACCATTCTTTCTTTGCTATCACAAAGTAAGACTGACAAACAGCCATTATTTCTCTTTCCCTCCCTTTTTTACTCTCTTTGGCATGGTTGTGGTTGGGTTTTTGTTTGGTTGGTAGGTTTTGTTAGAGGGGATTACTTCCTCTTTTTTTTTCCTTGAATTTTGGCCAGGCAACTTGGTGGACCTATTCTTTCTCCTACAAGCAATTGGCTGCTGATTCTTTTCTAACATGACCAGACTGCAGTCCGAATATTTTGAGGGAACAATCATAGCTGAATACCTAATGAGAGAGAAAGGTGTTTCTAACTGTGATTTTTTAATTTCAAAAAATATTTGGTCTTTTCCTTTCTTATTTTTATAAAACCTATTTTTACTGGAACTTCATTGAGTTGTGGAGTGGTTTATCAATTCTCATAATTTTTACCTTGCAGTTCACCAATAGGAAAAGACAAAGGAAAAGAAAGGAAGGATCTTATCCTATTTTCTGGCTGAAAAGGCTTGTATTTAAACTAAAAACTTATCTTGCAAGAAGGTTTTTTGAATGATCTTTAAGCAGTAATTTCCAAAGCATATAGAATGCTGCTCAGTTCTGAGTTTCTAGCTTGCATTTCTTACTGTTCTCTTACTTGCCGTTTGTTGTGCCACACCATTACTAGCTTCCATTAATAAGTAATACTAAGGCAGTTATTTTATTCCTTAATACAAAATTCTTCTTTTTTTTCTTTTGTATCCTAAGATCTCTCAATATTTGATACCATCAGAATGTTTGCACATGCACTTTTAGAGACATGGAGCCCAGAGAGCAATAAATAGCATGAGGCAAGGCCGTAATATATGTGTTATTTGTCAAAGTCTCTGTCTTTCTCTTTTTTAAATAGTTATTCTGAATTATTTTAAAGATGAGGCATTTTCTCTAATAAAATTAAGATTTTGGGAAGAGAGTTATCCTTAGCAGCTAAAGGATTACTGAATCATCTGCTTGTAGTATTAGATATGAAGGTGACTCTTCCTGTGTCATAAAAATGATTAGGAGAAAAAATTATTCAAGGACAGACCCACACAAAACACCACTTCCAACAGAAAATTACTATCTTCCAGATTATTCCAACTGAGTTTCCTTGGAGTCTGTTTAGAAAAGAAAACATGCTTTAACTCTCTGATTTCACAAGTAGACAATCCCAAACGTGTCATGTATTACAGAAAATAGAAGAAAGTTGTCAGTGGTCATAGTATAGATGGAATTGCACCTAGGTCATAGCAACATAACCAATTTTTAATATCTCTTACAACTTAAAATTGCAGAATAATTCAGATGGGATCTTGGGGTGGTGTCTTGTCTAACCTGCTGCTAACAGTAATATCAATGTTGAATTTAGACCACATTGCTCAGAACAACTGTCTAAGGATGGAGGCTGGACAGCCTTTCTGGGCAACCCGTTCCAACAAGCAATTATCATCATTGGAAAAAAAAAAAAAATGGAGTTTTTCTTTATTCTAGAACTCTAACACTTACAACATTTTCCATATTCCAGTGGCCCACATCCTGGAAAACCTTCAGCTTAAAAGCATGTTTTTCTAGTGCTATGTTTCATTAACTCCTTTTGGTCACATGAATTTACTCTAATAATGCAGATAAGGTTTATTTACAGATTTAGGCAACATAACGTATCAAAATAAAGTGTCCAGCTTTTTATCAGATATCCTGTAGATACTATTCTGTAATTCTAGTAATTTTCAATGGAATGTCATGAGACTAATGTGAACTAGTCAGATAAATAAATGACAAGAAAATCTAGATTCTTAAGAAATTTTTACTTTTGTTTGTTTGTTTACATCAGCAAATTCTGGTACTCTGCTTTGGGGAAAAAAATTAATTTGGTTTATTTCCTGTTATAATTTTCCTGTTTTAACTTTTTCTGTAGCAAAAGAACTCTCACTGGAACAGAATATTCTTTGGCACCAGAAGTCACTGGAAGAGTACAAAAAATGGTCTGAAGAAAAACAGTGAAAACAAAACAAATTCAAATAAAGAAAATACATTGGCTAATTCAATTCAAAGCTCTTAATTTTCAATCTCTGGATATGTGTGAAATGCAAACTTTTCTTTCATAAATGAAGAGATGATAATATCAAAAGCCATTCATAGATTATTTCTTTCTGACTTTAAGGCTAATCAACAATATGCAAGATCCAAGACTAGAGTCTGTCTGCCCATTTTTCTTTGTCTCTCATTCATAACTTGATTGCTTTCTACTGTCTATATATTGGCAGCTGAAATGGTGTAGATAATGGTACTGAAAGGATGTGTGTAAAGCACGGCATAAATGGATCAGTACTTCTCACAGGTGAAGAAACAGGCACAGTCAGATGCTGACACACTGCAACACCTCTGCTGTGGTGCTAGCACAGAGTGCTTGGCCACGTCTGGGTTGGGTTACCATTCTCTGTTGCCCACACAATGTCACAAGTCACACCATCCCTTTCTATTCTGTAAAGCAGCAAAGTTACTAAGTTATCACATAACCTGTGATATTTAAAATGCAAAAAATCAGATGCGTGCTACACTTGCTTCCAAAAAAAACCTTGGCTGATTCTATACTTACAGGATAACATTCCTGAAATGTATTTATTGCAGGATCCAAATAATTTAAGACTGACCTAGGACCATTCAGATAAATGAGCTGAATTTAGTCTGGAATAATCAAGAGACAGAAATTTCTTTTACAATATAACAAGTTGGTTTTTTTTTCTTTAGGTTACTTGAATATGCTAGCTCTCCTATTTATTTCATCTGGTCTATTTCCAGGAAGTGTTTGTCCTCTTTGATTTGAAGACCACTCATGTTCACACTCAGGAATCAGGTCAAAAGAGGGATGGGACTGCTTGAAATGATGATGTAAACTCGCATCTATGTCTAGGGCATTAGGAGTGTCTTGATTACCCCCAAATGGTCCCAAATCACTTTGGAAAATCAGGTGCAAAAACTCGTTTTGGTTTATTAGATCCACGAAGAACCCCTATACAACATTCTTGCAGTAACTTCCAGCTGAAAAAATCTGAAAGTGTAAATACACACTAAATATTTGAAAAATTCAGAAAAAAGGGTTAAAATGGTTTAATATTAATTGTTCATCTTTACTTATTTTGTATTTATTTATGTTCTAAAGAAAAGACGGGATCTACTCAATAGTGCAAAATTTCTAAAAATATTTACTGTTTGCATAACATAACTTTACAAAAGTACAGATTAATTCTATTGTGGCCTCTTGCAAAATGAAATGAGACTAAATGGTCTCAGTAAGAGCTGGACTTTCTTCAGTTTTTATATTGACAAAATACTCTATATTCTAGCCTGCTGAGTCCATGTGTCTGAGCAACTATAAATAACTCCATGTCTGATGCTTTTCTGTACAGGCAGACATACAATGACTGTATGAGAAGCACTGATTCAAAGAATGGGTAGAGGCTTTCATTAGGTTAAAGAAAGCAAATAATACAAAGGTGTACAGACCTACAAAAAGACAGAAATAATGAATAAGGGTATATGTAGACAAACCAGCCATGAAAAGGATCTGGTTAGTACTGAAGCATCATAAGAAGCATTATTATCCAAATAAAACCCACTGATGAGATTACTTACACACTAATCAAACTTACTGTAAGTGTTAATCTTCACTGGTCCACTGCTCAATAAGTAGTTCTTGTATCAGCAATATCTCAGCTACTACAGCCTGGGCCAGTCTGTAGTTCACTCCATTTTGTTTCCATGTTTTCTATTTAAAATCCCACCTAAGGGAAAAAAACCCCACATATATTTGCCTATTCTAGACAAAACACAACAGGAAAAAGAACACTATGCTGACATTTCTGAGAAAGTAGTGTTTAGTTGATGTTTTTCCATGTCTGATGCAGATTTCTGTAAATTTAATTTAAAAATACTCCTTGAAAACTCATCTAAATTTTGTTTTAGACAGAGACTGGAGTAAATGAGGTCAAGATCTAACAGACTAGTACATATATGAATACTCTGTAGTTAAAAATCCAGCTAGAATCTCTTGCATTAATTTATGCAGAAGGAAACAATACATCATGAAATCCAAACCAATATAGAAAAACAGTCTTCTTCACAAGGAACAGCTTGAAGGGAAATTTAATTTAATTTTCTTAGTCTGAAGAATATGGGTAGAAAACCAGAACAAGTCCTGGTATGCAAAAACTCTTCTTTAAGTCTGAAAGAGAAGCTGGGGAAAATATCCTGCTATCATTTCAGATATAAGTCTCCATGCTCAGAAAGTTGCCCTGTTTGTCTAACAGATGGGCTTAGCTCTGTCTGCAAATCTTTTCTGCTCATATCAGCCAAATTATGCTGCCACTATCACTTCAGATATGGCCAGAGAAAAATTCAAAACAGCCAACCAAAAACCAGCCCTCAGATACGATGTTGATAGAATAATTTAAAAATGCAACAGGAAGGTGGTACCTGCTTGCTTTAGAAATACCTGGTAAAAGAAGTACCTTGGTACCTTAGTATCAATACTCCTCAGCATCTAAAATTCCTTTTGCAATTTTTTTACAAATACTTTCTACAAAAGTTGTTGTTTTATAAATGTGATGACAAGTGCTTCTTTAGCACTGCAAAAGGTTTCAGGATTATTCTTTCTTGTATAGAAGATGATAATTCAGTGTTTGGCCAAGCTACATGCTCTACTTTTTCCCTACATGTTCAGCTTTGTTGTTGCATTAAAAATTAATCATACTTCACATAATCATCTTGAATTTAGATTTGGATTGCAAAGTTAATGCCATATGTGAATATGAGTATCTGTGAAGGAGTTAGAATAGCCACTTATAGGCAGTTAGTGATTTAGAGAAGTGATTCTTCTAACTGTAATGTTAGGGGCTTAGAGGCTTGTTTTTGGCATTTGATTTTGTGTCTTAATCTAGCAAAAATAATCTCTTCTTCCCACTAGCTAAATATCAGCAGAGAGATAAAATATGTCAATGGAAAACAGACAGATTACTAAAACAACAAGGAATCTATAAGCTTCTTATTAAAAGCATATTCTAAAATCAAAACATGAGAAGTGTAAAAGGCACTTAAAAATATAAGAAATAATTCCTCTTGACAGTTTGATAATAATTTTCTTTTTCATTACACTATAGGATGGTCTGACAAAAATGCCAAATATTTCTCTTTCTTTTTTTTATCTCCAGTTATGGGTTAAGAAAATTGATATGAACCTTGAGAAAAAGTTTCTTGATTTCTGTCAGAGCTTAAAGAAAAGAAATTAAGTACTTTAATACATATAAATACAGTACATAGAAGAATACTATTCCTCCACAGTTGAACATGCTCGAAGTGGCAGAAAGGATATGGAAAAAATACATGGTAGCTTAAAAAGTAATCTAATTCTGTTTCTGTGAGTTTGGGATGTGTAGACTGTCCTAGCCTGGCAGAGGCTACTTAATATCACTTGGTCCTTCCCTCTCACATTTTTGAAATATCCTGTATATGCTATAAAAATGTTTTTAAGAATGTTCTCTCCTTATTGACTCTCTCTGCCTCTCTGGCATAGCTCTCCGTTGTCCATCAGGACTGCAGTAGTTTGCTTTAGAAGTTGCAGCCTAAAAACTATAAGCCCTTTCATAGTGAAATCATGCTTTCAGAATGATAAAGAGTGAACTTCAGCTACAGAATAAGTTCTCTACTCTGATGCCTCAAGAACTTACTCTCCAACAAAAAACATACTGATGGAACACAGTGATTCTGATGGAGTTGTATTCCCTATTGTTAGAGGTGACTGTATGTGACCGAAAAGTATTTCCTACAAATTGATCCATTTACAGAAAGACATGGAGTTTTGTGTGGATAGAAAAGAATGTTAGTTGCTGTTTCCTTGGCTGGCCTGTTTATAAAGGCTGTAGTTATCTGTCAAGGGAAAGGACAACAGAAGCATGAGACAGTGGCCTCAACAACAGCTGAGAGATTTGGAACCTACCCCAGAAAGTGTATTATCTTGATTATTGTTAATGACAGGCTTTGTTATGTTTCCCAGTGTTGTTTTGGCATCCATCCCCCTCAGTCCTGTGGCCATATCCCTTACTCAAAGTTATCTGCTATTTTACCACCTGCTCACTCCCTTGGCACGGCTGGAAGTGGCAGGAGTAAGATTAAGGGGTTGTTGCACCACATGGATCTTGCAATCATCCTGTACCAGCTCTGAGTCCAGGTTTCTTTCCTGAAGGTGAGTTATATTCCATTTTCAGCTACCATATCCCAAAAGAACCTGATAGTAATCTATAGTGACACCCCTCATTATGGACCACACCAGAAAAGGATGGCTCCCAGACCACAGGACTCCAAAAAGAGGAAAAACCCACAGGGAATGAAGCAGTTGCAGTCCTCATTTGGGCAGCCTTCCTCTGCTGGGGGCAAAAGGACATGGTCTGGAGACAGCTCTAGTAAATGCAAGTAGAGACAAACCAAACTTGAGGGGCTAGTCAGTTCGATTTACCCGTATGATTTTAAGCAAAAGTGTAGATACTTGGCAGAAACACAGTCTTTTCCCCGCTTTTGAACATGGAAATTTTGGAATAGGTTTACATTGAACTGCAACACACCCTGAAATGCTGCACAGCAGCAAACGTGTGTTTGTGTTTGTGCAGTATGTGCAGACTGCAGAGGTGGCACCTGCGGGAAGAGGAGAGGGACTGCCCTGTGCCATTCTGTCTCCAACAGACATGTCACAGGACATCGCTGAGCCCATCAGTGATAGTGATACCTACCTCTCTGAAAGTGCCTTCTAGAAAGATCAGAATACACCAGAGAAGTGCAGGGGAGGAGGAAAAGAAGGTGAAAGAGAGAAAATGAGAAAAAGTAGAGAGAACACCAGGAGCACGTTGAGATGCTCCACAATGAAGCAGATACCCACACTGCAGCCTGCGGGGAACCCTCACACTGGAGTCATTGCCTGTTTTCTGAAGGAAATATAGCCTGTGAAGAGCCCAGACTGGAGTGTGAAGAAGGGTGATGAGGAAAGGGTAACACTAAGAAACAGTCACGTTCTTGCCATAATCCCCAATTCACCATTCACTGTGAGCCTTTTGATGTGCTTTTTAAAAATATGAAAATAAAAAATATTATTAACAGTAATTTATCATGGTTTCTAATAATTTATTGTTATCTAAATCTTATTTGATTTGAAAGAAATGTAATCTAATCTCCCCAAGTTGAGACAGGCTTGTCCAAGACAGGAATTAGTAAGTGATCTCCCTATTTTTTTTTTTCAGTCCACAAGCATTCTTATCCTATTTTCTCCCCATCCTGCTGAAGAGTGGAAGTGAGTGAGCAGATGAGTGGGCATTTGACTGCTAGCTGAGATTAACCCATCACAGTCTGCCATACACACATGTGTCTTTTCAACACAAATCCACTGGTGTCTTGTAAAAATGGGAACAGAAACGTATTGGTTTTGTTTTAATGGTGACAAGGAAATGGATTTTACTCTTTATCTATCAAGCTCTTCCATGCTCATAATGTCAGCATGACAGGATTTTCTCACTGACTACAAATGCCATAAGCTCTCAGTTCCATTAATTTTTCAAATTAATCACATCAAGATTTAGTTTTGGCTTTACTACTCTTTTGTCAGATTAATGTGATAGCAGAAATTATTACTTTTACAGTCTTAGATAGCTGAATTAGTTTTTAAAGGCTAAAAATAGGAAGCTACATAATGCTACATAATTCATTAATCAGAAGTACCTTAGGGATATGTTAATATTTAATATTGGTTTGAAGTTAATGTTTGGATTCTAATTATAGTGTGAATTACTAAAAACATGGGTACATCCAAGTACCAGCAGCTGAACAATGTTTTTTTTTTTATCTTCAAACTGGTAAGAAAGTGTTTGAAAAGGGCTTTATTGTAAGTACATTTGCACTGGAGAGCGTTGCATAGAAGTGGTCATAATTTTAACTCTTGCAGTTCCATGCTAGCTGGAAATTAGGAACTGGTTAATTAAGGCAGTGTTATAGTACTGCATGTTCTCAGTGGCAGTCCAAAAGAAGTAAATTATTTCAAATGAACATGGTGTGTTCAGAAATGGTAGCCATGGTCATCTCTTCAGTGATTTTAAGTTTCCATTGTATTTGGCAGAGTGTAGGGCTAGAACTGCAGTGGTGATTTCTTATGCAGCGGGGAGGCAATCATAGTGTTTGGAGACTCCCCCTTCCTGACCCGATGGATGCAATGTTCCTGTTGAGGTCCTAGTGAGATCTGAAGCTATTAACACCAGATGAAGCAGCAGCACCAAAACAGAGCCATTCCACTCTACAACTCCCTATAGCACAATAAGTTATTACATTTGCACAGCATCAAGCTAATGTGGACTTCGTGTTCTAAGTTAAATTAATCCTTTGTGCAACTGATGTACAGCAACTACAAGCTGCTGTTTGTGATCAGAGGATTGAAAGACAAGCTCTGCAGGCTTCTGGTTATTTTTGGTGCATTCCAATATGTACTTCAGAGTGAAACAATATTCCCAGCAATGTAAAATTTTTCTACAGTATTTCTTACCCATTCTGTTCAAGAATATAATTTACAGATGCATTTTATGTAGCATTTATTCACAATTTCATTAGCAATCTTTGTAGAATAGATTGTAGATGGGAAATAAAGAAAGACTGACCAAAATGAAATCCTATTTAAGAGAAAAACACTTGGCTTTCAATATCTCATTTCATCAAAAATAAGACAAACCTTCCCCACCCCATTCCATTCCTGAAGGGCTCTATCTGATGTATTATAAATGATCTACTGCTTTTTATTAATGAATACTGACAATTTCTTCAGACTCGTATGTGAACCATTGCTGCATGTTCAAGTGATCATTCTGTCATTATACTTTCTCAGACATGAAGTTCTGTTGAATAACTTTCCTAGATTTGAAGGTTATTTGAAAGAAAAAAACTTTGAAGAATGAAATAAAATCTCCATGAATAAAATAATATCCATGTGAAACAGCACTGTCTTCTTCAGCTTAAAAAAACCCATAGGGCTTAAAATTGTACTATCAGGTCAATCAGAAGAAAAATTACTTACCTAGAAAAGCAGGACTTGAGTGATGAAGACTGTATACATTAACACATGCACAATAACATAACTATTGAAATATTATGATATGTATATGTAAGAATATGGTAAGAATAAGATATGTATCATAAAAATGATACATTTACCAGTAAAGTCCAAATTTTAGAATAGCACAAGAGATTTCAGGATCAAATACTAACTGGTCTTTCCCTTCAGTCTTCTGTCTTAATTTTATTTTTTCAGCTGTTCATATACTCATTATGCAAAATCAGAAAATCAGAACTCCTCTATTCAATACCATAATTGTTTTACTGCTACAAAAGATCAGACAGTAAAGTGTAGTAGTGTCAACGCCACCCTGTCCTCCAAACACGCTGGTGTAAAAGCCTAAGCTCATCTAACTTATATTGTCCTATTCAGTCTTCAAAGGAAAATCCTATGACCCATGTCTGTAGGACAAAATGCCTCTGCTTGTTAGAATGAGTGATGGTGCTGTTCTGCTCTTGCATGAGTGCTGCACTCTATCTTGTGGAGCAACACTGGCTTCACAGGGCTGAAAATCATTCCTGTTGTGTTGGGTGCAGGACTGGGCACACGTTGTTATAAATATGACTCTTTTATCATAAGAGATATCAGTAACTATCATGATTCAGCATAGTGGTCCAGTCCTTTAGGCCCACAGAAATCACAGACCTCTCTGTGGGAAGTGACACCAGGGATCTCCATCAGTGCCAGGTATGCAGATAGTTTGTTTGAAGTAGACATCTGCCTATTAAAAGTTGGACTAAAACAAAAAAAACTTGTTTCGCTTTTGTTCATTAATCACTACTTGTTACTCTTATTGAAGTTCAAACTGTTGATGAGTTCTGAAAACTCTTGTTCTCTTTCTGTGTGAATGGTTAGATTTCATGCTGTATTTTCACCCCACAGCTAGTGGGCCTGCCTGCCTCTGGCTACTGGCCAAAAAATATAGATTTTATTGACTTGCATCCCAGAATATTTACAGTAAAAATCAGTTATGCTTTGTTTAAAATCAAAACAATTTAATTTTCCATCCTCTGTTGTTCATAAGGCTGAAGTGCCCTGTGTGGAAATGGCTTTTGTGGATATCAGATTTTTGCATAACATGTTACAATTTTATATCAGATAATTTGCAGTGGTACCTCAGTTCCAGAGGACTGACCTAGTTTACCAAGACTGACTTGCTATGACAAAGATGACAGATTTTATTGAAAACTTGGGCAAACATTTACTGAAAATCTTCAATAGGAAATTACATTTGTAGAAATTAAAAAGAGGGAGGGAAAAAGAAAAAAAAAGACTAAAACTAATTTGAATGAGGCTTTAAAGTCAAACTCTTTTATAAAAAAACTGATTTCTGCAGGGCAAGTTAGCTTATAATGACATTTTTAATAGAACATGAAGGCTTTCTTGTTTGCTTTGATTTAATTTTTATTTTAAAGTCATACATTTTTGGAACTCCAGTTCCAATAAATCTCGTAAAATAGCTGTGTTATATGCAGTCTGGTAATTTTTCATTTGTCTTGAGGCATCATTTTGGTTTATCTTAGTGGTCTCAGATGAGGCTTGAAAAAAATTTATTGGCTGTGTTTAGTAATGCTCCACCCACTTTCTGCTTCCTGGTACGTATGATCTGTAGATTAAAAATTTTTAAAAGTCATCAAAGTAGCAACCAATGAAAAAATATTACTGTCACTGAGAAAGAAACTGCAGATATGCATGGAAACCCCAAAGTGATTCTGCACATAGATTTGCAGGAAATTTTCACTGGAAGTTTGATTTGAGGTCCGGTTATAAATTCAGATTTTTTTTCACTTTTTTTTTTTGTTTTATTTTTTTTGCTGCTACTAAATGGTACTTTTCATGGATATGTAATAAAGCCAACAGATACAGGATTTAGCCTATAAAATGGCTTCTTCATTTTAAAATACCATACAGGCCAGTGAGTGATGTGAAGGGTCCCAGATAATATAATGATTATTTACCTTTGCTGCTCCCTTTTTTTCCCTAGCTGAAAGGAGCAACCCCCCTAGCCTGGGAGGCAGAAGAGCTGATAACTTCGCCCTTGTTCCAGGTGCAGCTCTTCTGATGCTGTGAGACAGGAGACTGAACTGGAGAGTCTTGAGATCTCAAGTGCCAGATCCTACTTCTGGCTTTTATCTGCAGTGTGAAGCATTAACTGGCATAGTCCAAAGCCTGCTCTGTTAACGAGGTGCGTGCAGGGGTGCAGATGTGTACACAAAAATGTCATTCGTGGACCTCAGCCAAACAGTTATGGGCCAAAGCTCTGGAGTAATGTTAAGTTAGTGGCCTTCATGAGAACACTGTTTTGTAATTTAGTGGCTGGGGGTACAACCATATATTGCTGTAACTGAGTCAGAAGGAAATAATGTTTGATTTCCTTTCTGGAAATGCCAATGTGAACCAAAAAAACCTGAAAACAACCCTTTAAACTTTATTAGGTATAGCTGAGTTAAAGGAAATACTCTGGGTACTAACAGGCTAGACAAAGAAAAAGTAATTTGAGTTTTGAGGGAAAAATAATTCATCAAAATGTATCTATTAAGTTCCTCTACAGGTGCTCCTTTTCTTTTTTCAAAGGTCAGTCTTAGCATCTGAGATCTAGTAGCTGAGAATAAATTCCATGTGCAAGATACATTAAGTGGAGGGAAAAATGCATGAACATTTGACAGAAGGAAGTGTCTGTAAAAAAAGTTAGCATTTTGCAACAGTGTTTCTTATTTCTTTTAGTTCTGTCCTTTCCTTCTACAAGTTATACTACAACAAAAATAATCTTTTTAGATTAAGCACTGATAATGCACAGTATAAAATGTACTACTGGTGCTATGACAGAACAAGTTCAGCACAAACTTATTCTTTCAAAAACTACATAGATTTCAAAGAGTTACTTATATTTTACTGCACTATTTATTTTACTTTAACATCCTGAATATAGAGAGAAGTCATGGATTAATGGGAAATATATGTGGGTTCTTGCTCCTGAGAAGCAGGCTGGCTCTGCTCCAGCACAGCTCTCAACTTTTAGCACTAAATTAGTCCTAGAGATTGAGTGCAAAGGCCCTTGAAGTGTCAGGCCCTACAGATTTACAGGGCAAGATTTTGCACGTGTGCAAACCCATGTAGCTTCCTTCACTGCTTTGGTGGAATTAGTCTGATTTATGCAAGCTGAAGGTTTGTCTCAGGACAGACTTTAACAGGAGAGTTCCCAGGTCTTCCCTACCAAAGGCAAGTGATCATTGCTCAGGAGAGGAAGAGCTGCAGAGGGAGCTTGTGAAAGAGAGCACTGGAGCATCATGTAAGAATCAGAGAGAAGCAGAAAATTTCAGCTGAGTTTGACACATCCAAGAACTGCTTGTGAAATAAAAGATTGTAGTAAACACTCCAGTCCATAAGCTAAGGACTGATAGAAGGAGGCAAAATGAAAACCATTTGGTAACTAAAGAACTTGTAGTTTTGTCATTCACATAAATATACTTTATATCTTTTCTCAGGCACAGCTGTTACAAACAATGTTTTGTACCACACAGATAATAAAGCTAAAAAATTATATAGTTCTTAATACGCATAGTTTTCTTTTCTTTTGCACAAGCTTTTCCACTAATTTGTAACAAAATAATTTATCGCACAGTTTTTGTGTGCAGCTATCTGTGTTTTCCCAAATAGAACAAGTAATGTAGAAAGGTCACTACATAAATTATTAATACTGACACAGCATTCTTTAGGAGAAACAAAGAGAGATTTCTTGGCAATTTGCTACTGATTTAAACAGGACTTAGAAGTGTATATGCGTGTATAAATATACATAAATATTGTCTCAAGGTGTAATGTCATAACAATAGAAATATTAATGCACTATATAATGTGCTTGACTGGAGCAGTAGTCAGAGGCTACCAAGATCTCCACTTAAACAGAATTGCAGAGCCAAGAAACTTATCTGGAAGTGCTAGTATAATTGTTTTGTGCAACATTCAAGAAGCATAGAAATCTATGAAACACTGAAGTGTTTAAAATGGGTAGCAATTGTTCCACTGACATGTTATTTCAAATCATTCCAAAGCTGATATGTCATGGACAGATTCAAACAGTTCATATATAAAACTGGAAACAAAACAAAAACAATTTGTTGGAAGAGAAAAGATTTAATGCATTTAATGAAATGAGCAGAAATTCTTGCAGTTTATTATCAGTAATGCTGGACATTAAAAAAACATTAAGGAAAACATAAGAAGAAATTAAGATCATTATACTTTATTAGTTTTAATTAAACATTTGGGAGAGTCTGTCAATTTTTGGAGCTGTGCTGAGTAAAAGTGATGCTTACTCGGCACTTAGATTAAACCCTGGAGGCAGAGTGTGTCAGACACCATTTTAGAATTACAATCCTCGCTCTTTGCCCATAGAAGTTTGTAATTTACTGGTCTCCTGTCCTAAAAGTAAACCACTGCCTTTTCCTCTCCAGGCTATCCTGCACGTTATGGTCCAGGAACAGGCACGGGGTTGCCACCTGCTCTGTTCTGCCTCTCTTGTCTTGGACTTCAAGTTCCCTGGAAGAAAAGGGAGCAAAAAGCCAGACTTCCTTCCATGTGACCTTCATGTGAAGACTAATTAGTAAGAACAGAGATCTTATGCATATACCAGTTCACAGTATAATTCTTCTTTAGATTTAGTTTCCAGGAGCTCCTCATCATGTCTCCTTTTATCTGAAAATATTGGTAACTTGGTGACTTCCATTTGTGAAAGAGACCCTGATGTGATCCCCTGGGTGATTGTGCAACCACGAAGGAGACAATAACCCCTACCAGTCAGCTTCAGAATATTTTACAGAACAGGAATCCCTTGCTCCTCCCAGTTAGCACATTTTCTGTGTTGCTTTAAATTAAAAAAATAAACCAGCTTTGGCTTGGTTATGCAAATGTTATTTGACATGATGAGCAAATTCCCAACTGTTTATCTTCTTTCTTATTACTTTACCCAATGTGGTTATTAGTCATTTAATCTGATCAATAAATCTGGCAAGATGTTCTGATAACAGAGTTAAAAAACACTTTGGAGCATCTATAAATAAATTTCCATTAACAGAAGGTTTCTTCTTCAAAGACCACAAGCCCACAAAACCCTTTTTGGCACTATAAAACCTCTATAAATCTTTTGCACAAAAAAAACCCCCAAAACAAACCCAAAGCTATATAAGCCACCAAATCCATATGTTTCAGGGAGAAAGATCGGGGAGTATGAAGGGCAATTCTAGCACCTTCAGTCCCTCCAATAACAACAGCAAATGATTGTAAGGTTTAAATGCACAGAAGCAGTACCATTCAAAGAGGCAGTTAAATTTACCAATTGCATGCTAAAATGATCATCAGCTTCAGAATAACTGCAAAAATATCATTATGGCTCTGTATTGTTAATCTAGACAGTTTTGATTTTTCTGTGGGTATTTATTCAGAGTCTGCTGGGCTTTCAATACTGGAAGCAATAGAATGCTGGAGCTTGGCTTCAATGATCACAGCCTATATCCATTTTGAAAAATAAGCACAAATGGAAAAGACCATATTTGAATGAAGTGTAAAGACCTAATTCACATCTCTTGGCATACTATGAGCACTATTTTAAAGCTTTATAGCCAAGCATATTCAAAAGCAGGAAGGCCAAATATCGCCAGGGTTTTTTTTTCCTGATTAGACTTTGAAGTGCGAAGAGAGATGCTTGCACCAGCCTATGCAAAACATCACAAAAATGTTTTTCAAGCACCTGAAACATTGAACATCTTTGAGGGTAAGTGGCATTGGCAGCAGTTTCATTCAATGAAAACTATGAACTGGGGGTTTGAACACGGAGGGCAGGAATTCAATAAAATTCAGAGTCTGTGATAAACACAAAATGTCGAGGGAGAGGGGGAGGATTTTTGTTTTGGAGCATTGAGCTCAGTAACTCTGATTCAGCAGCATCAGTTACTCAATCTATTCCTCATGTGGGGAAAATATTTATTCTGGCAAGATCCTCCCACAAGGGCTTAATGCAGAGGAAATAGTGCTTGGCAGAAAATAATTTCTTAGTGTTTTTCTCCATTGAAATCATTATATTTTGTTGGCTTCCCTTTTTAGTCCACAGAGCATTGAATAAATGTGTCGATTAATTGCTTAAGCCTTATAAAGAAAATTTTACCATGATTGATTCAATAAAAAGTGAGGTAGTCTCCTGTTATAGTATTAGCAAATTTGATGACTGGTGAAAATAATAATTTAAACTGCACAGATCAAATTAAATTGGGCTTTTTCACATGTCTTTGATCACACTGGACTGAGAAATGTCTTTCTTATAGTCTCTTGAAGGGTACATCTCTGATTATCTTTAAGTGAAAGGCTTGATATTAATTAGTTTTAGAATTTTCTAAAAGATTTCATACTATAGTAAGGAAAGAATTCTATTAAATCTTTTTTTTTTTCCCCAATAAAAGAAAGCCCTTGTCAGAATACCAGTAAGAAAGTGGCTTGTTTTTCTCCTCTGCAGGACATTAGGCCTTATATAATTACTGCCTGAATCATAAAGGAAACTTGGCTGGCAGGTCATTTGAAATAGGTTTCTGGGAAGTAAATAGCTGTGCAAATTAGTGCAAAAAACAGCTATAGACATGTTGGCACTGGAATAATAGAAGGCATGTGTGAGCAACTTTATCCAACGGGAGAATGTGCTTGTACACTATTTCTATATTCCTCAGACGTAACACTAAATATAGAATAGGCAGACTTATTTTAGTGTTCACAAATACTTTAATAGCTGCATTAACTCTATAAATTATTAGTTTACTAACACTCTCATCCCTGTGACAGTGAAATTTCTACTCACTTTCAGTACAGCCAAGTCGGTTTTAGAATAGGGAAGGACAAGTATGACTTTTTTTTATCCTTTTTTCCCCCAAAATTAGATTTCTCAGTGTTAACAGAAATTACATCTTCATGGCCCTCTATCAAACTGTTTTCAAATCAATGGTAAATCACTGTGCTGTCAGGGTAAGTCAGCCACTCGTGGGAGAACCACAGTCTCACCTAGTTTATTGTGCTGTTGATCTAAATTTGTGACCCAATCAAGAACTCCACAGGCCTGAAAATACACAGATTCTGCAAGATAATGAGGAGCAACATTAAGTAGCTTTCTTCCAGTTAGCAGACTCAAAAGGGGGCTTTGTTCAAACTAGAATGTAAGATTAAACCTAACAGTTCTGTTCCATGTCACACATTATTAACATATGCAAGGCCAGCTGAGAGCCAAAGCTTGGTAGAAAATCAGAGTGGCACCAAGCATTACCTGGCTTTAAGCAGACCTGTGGCTGCTCTTGTTAATGCTGGTGATTTAAGGAAAAAGCATTGCTCTGCAGTTGGAGACAAAATTACAGGTTTCTGACTTAACAAGATTCTCAACTTGAATTGCATACAAATTTGGAATTTAATTTTTAAACTATACATGAGCTTGAAATTAATCAATATGTTGCCATCATCAGATACCTTCTCAGAAAGGAGGAAAAGTCCCCTAGAACTGGCAAAACAAACACATAAATCTTTTCACTCTACTGCTATTAATTCAGGTGACGCATTACTTATCTTTTAAACTTAATGTTACAGCCCAGACAGAGATATAAGCGGAATTTGTAAAAATAATTTCTGGAGCATTTCAGCATTTTTATTAACTTGAAAGTCTGAGTTTTTCAGCTGAAATACTGTTATGGGTTCCTTCACGTGAAAGAGTGGCTGCAATGTACAGAGCTCAGTCAGCATTGGTGTGGTTGAGAGTGTCTGGGTAAGGATTAAGGGACAAACAAATAATGCAGATGGAAGATGAGGTCACCAATGAATTATTCTTCAAGGAACTAAGGAACACCTCTAAATCAACTGCCTTTGTTGTTATCAGGGATTTTGACTTGCCAGAGGTTAACTGGGAACATCACATAGCTGGCACAGAGGATTCCTCAGGTCCAGAAGATTCTTAAAACACCTTATAAACACATTATAACTTCATGGTACAGGTACTAAGGGAGTTGACTAGGAAAAGGTGTCCTCCCCAATTTGTTACTGGTTAGCAGAGTCTCCCGGGTGAAGTGGTGCTTGTCTTGGCCACAGTGACCACAAAGCAAGAAAAGTTCATAGCTAGCTACCTATACTGAAATCTAATTCCACCATTCCTAGCCTCACTATCTGCTTCATTTAATAATTACATTTACCAGCTTGAGCCAGCCGGCAAAATTACTAACTGAACAGAAACATCTGGAGCACTTGTGGACATGAAACTAAAATTGAGAAGTGGGGGAAAATAGGCAAGGATGAGCAAAACCAGAGAGGCTTTAATTTTTTTTAAAATTCACAGGGCTAGAATTTTGTGCTGTGGAAGGAACTGACAGAGAAGCAAGATTCTTCTAATTCCCAGTGATATATCTACTGGCCTCTTAAATGTATGTCTCCCACCAGCTGCCTGTTTCTCATGTGTTTGGTTCTTTCACAGAAAAACACATTTCCACTGGTACTTAAACAAAATATAGTCTCCTTTTTATTTCCATGGTCAGTTCCATTAAAGGAGGAGAAAAATTAATGAAGAAATGGGGAGCAGATAATATTTTATGTGTAGGTGCACTAGCACATTTACAACATATTTTATGTTTTTTGTAAGGTAGACATCGATTTAGGAGGGTAAGAAAATACAGTGTCTGTGAAGGTTGTTTCAAAAACAAGAGTTTAACGGCAAACTATTTTTAATTTCCTATTAATAATCCCAGAAAAATGTTCCAAGACTATCTAAAAGTTTCTTTAGGACTGTCCTATGTTTTCAGAAAATGGGAATTCTTTGGTAAATCTGGGAAATATTTTTAGCATGAAGATCCTTCAGCTCAGCACTCCTTGCTGCATATATTAAGAAATAGTTGGAAAATACTGTTAGGTGAAGAGGTTTTTATCCTTTTGGGGGACAAAAGTTAGAACACTGCAACTAATTCATAAAACTTATCTTCATCTCTGCAATTTTTGCATCTCAAACAAAAGGTAAAAGCACAGATGAGGATTTCATTCACCAAAATAAAATGCAGTGAATCGTAATTCCTGGTGTAGAGGGAATTATTTCAGCATAATTTCAGTGATGGAAAGACATAGCATTGAGACTTGCTGCCAGGAAATAACTAATGTTCACTTTACATTTTATACTCTCATTTGAATTCATAATGGAAAGGGAGATGTTCAAGGAGAAAGATTTTTTTGCCTTGGTGGAGTATTAAAAGAATAAACTAAGGCAGGCAAAGTGATATCTTACTTATTCTGGAATTTCCTTTTGAGTAAAAGGAAAAGTAGAAGAGATGGAAAGTTATTTTCTTTTGGAGGATCCGTGTTTCAAGCATCTAAAACAAGTCATAGAATCATAGAGAGATTTGGATTGAAAGGGACATTGAAGATGTTCCAAATCACCTGCCATGGACAGGGACACCTACTGCCAGACCAGGTTGCTCGGAGCCTGTTCAGCCTGGCGTTGAAAATCTTCAGGAATGAGGCACCCACAGCTTCTCTGGGCAACTTTTTGCTGTGCCTCACCACCCTCACAGCAGAGAAGTTCCTCATAGTATCTAATCTAAACCTACTCTCTTTTACTTTGAGTCCGTTCCCTCCTACCCTGTCATGCCCTTGTAAATCATGTCTCTCTCTTTTTTGTCAGTTCCCTTTAGGTACCTGAAGTTCACAATTAGATGTGATTACCCCAAGGCCTTCTCTTCTCCAGGCTGAACAAATCCCATTGTCTCAGCCTTTCTTCAAATGAGAGATGGTCGGTCCCTTCAATCATCTTGGTATCCTTCGTCTGGACTTGCTCCAGCAGGTCTGTGTCCTTCCTGTGCTGGGACCCCAGATCTGGATGCAGAGTTCCAGGTGGGGTCTCACCAGAGCAGAGCAGAGGGGCAGAATCTCCTCCCTCACCCTGCTGAACATGCTGCTTTGGGTGCATCCCAGGATATGATTGGTAATCAGTTAGAAGCAAGAAAGAGAGATGGAGAAGGAAATAAGTGTTTCCAGATAAGGCAAGCTCAGGAAGGACAGTATGGATTTAACACCCTTAAGCTGGAATTTATTAGAATCAAAGCAAATGTGACATTGTTTTACCTTACTAAGTTCTGCATAATTTACTAGAATATGAAGTATAATTTTATTAATGTGTGGGACAATACCAAATGCATTGCAGATGCTAAATTGTAGCTACACTGGGCAATGGGAAAGAACATTTACTGGCAAAGGCTGAAGAAAATACGGAAATAATTTTTATCCATCTTCTCTCAAATTTAAAATGAATCCGAGTGTCTCCAATGAGTAGCTGAATTTCTGTTATGACAAATAAATGTTTCGTAACATTGTTTTCCTGTGAAATGGTCAATTAGAACTGTGGAAGATAGGGAAAAGTGGTTTGTTTTTCCAATTTAGTTTCTCTTTCTGCTCCCTTCAGAATATGAGTAACACCTGAAGACGTGCTACTCAGATTTTTTCCTTTGGGCAGTAGTTTCCTTTAAGATTCGCGTAATCTCGTGCTTTGCCCCAGTGTGTACAAAGCAGCTGGTAAATAGTCTTACTCCTCCAGTCAGCTTTCCTGGAAGAGCAAGTCACATGAGAGCAAGGGATTTCTCTTTTGGGTAGGTGGGCAGGAGGAATTGGAAAGCCAAAACTGAAGGTCAGGATCATGGTGGCAGATGTTAATTTCAAAAGCATCTCACTATAAGGGAGAAAGAAGAACAAAAGTAATGCCTCAACATAATTGTTTTTACTCGAAAGCAAGCAATTAAAAGTACCATAAAGAGAGAGATCTAGAGATGCTTAGCCATGACAAAACCACACTGAAGTACCAGAAGCTAATGTGCATGAAACCAAAGGTTTCTTTTTAGATAAGTCTCATTCATTTGATGGATATCTCAGATATATGGGAAGCTCCAACTTGTTTTCAGCCACATCAGCTATAAAGAGGCTAACTTAAAGGCCAATTAACTTAGTAAATAAAGGCTATTATTTATTTTTTGTCATGTCAACCTTAGTTTTGTCAGTTAATACCAGACATGTCATGGTTAACATGACAGTTATATACATTACCTTAACAAAGCTAAAAATAGTGAAAGAAGTTACACAGTTTTGAACCTTTGGTTTACAGATTTCTCCCTCTATTTGTTCCTGAATGTAGTGGGAAGGAAGAAGAGAGAAAACTATGCTTTGGCTAAATTTACTAACATAGAAATATATGGGAGAGCCTCAAAGTTTTGTGAGACAATGGTAGAGGACACTGCTAGCAAAAGGAAAGAAACGAAAGCTGTTTAACTGGATTCTGCTTTCAATTCAGATAAAAAAAGAGGAAAAGACAGTATAAGGAGAAGAACATTTTCTTTCACATCCAGGTAAATAAGATTAAACTTTTACAATAATCTGACATTTTCTCTTGAATTTACTTTAGTCATCATGAGAGGATAAACTACTAAGAAAAGAAGTCAACAAAGAAAGAAAAATAGAGTAGATAACTTTTTCACTCTTTGGCCTTAAAAACATATTGTTACCTCTTCCTTGCAATTCATTTTATGGGGAAAGAAAAAAGAATAATTTTTAGAGAAAAACAGGGAGATGAAAAAAAGGATCAAAAGGATATTAGTGGATATTAGTGAAGAAAATGCAAACAAAGCTAGTACTTCAAAATCAAATTTCACCAAACTTTCAAGCCTATCTTCTTGGTAAGAAGGACTGATGGATTTTCATTCATTTGGAGTAAAATGTTATGGAAGGACTGGAAAGGAAAGTTTCATTCTGGCAAATATAAAACTGAGCTCTTTACCTTTTTGTGAAATCTACACTTCAACAGCATGTGTAGTCTTACCTTGGCAAAAATCCGAGTCTCAGCTTGTTTGCTTTCTCTAATGTATGTTTGACTGTATTTATGATGTCAGGCTGATTTCTACAGTGAAAGATTAAAGTGATAATAAACACCAATAAGAGCCCAGGAATGGAAATGCTATAATGAAGGAAAAAAAGTTATTTTCCTGCTGTTCCTTATATATTGTTTTACTGCACAAAAAAGTGCAGTAAAACAATAGTCATTGCATAACATTTACCTGATTGTCTTGTTCTTAGAATTTTATTCTGAGCTAAGACCAACAGTAGCTCAATATTTTTAAGGAAAAGGAACAAAACCAAATGCTTAAACCACTAGGCAGTTTAGTACAACCGTATTGGTTCAGCTCCTATCTCAATAAAAGGGGTTGATTTTGTCTTGAATATTAGTAACTTGAACCAGAACTGGATATGTTTTATTCCTTTCTTTTTTAATATTTTATCACTTAGGGTACATACTTCAACCTTTAATGGCATACAGC
This sequence comes from Daphoenositta chrysoptera, assembly GCA_013397915.1. Classification (NCBI taxonomy): domain Eukaryota; kingdom Metazoa; phylum Chordata; class Aves; order Passeriformes; genus Daphoenositta; species Daphoenositta chrysoptera. Next base: position 571,259 of record VZRO01006135.1, read on the forward strand.
TATGCCTGATAGAGACCAGTGAAAGGAAAGATGAATAGTTTCCAATTCAGTATTTTATCTGCAGTGACCATTAGATGATTTAAAATTGATTCAATTGAGTGAAGTGCTTTATTCTTTCTAATAATATGGTATTTTCTCTGACCGAGAAAACCAACCCTGCTCCATTTTCATAGTTAGCCTACATGGATTGCTTTCCACTTTGGTGATATGAGATCCCAGCTAGACCTCTCACTTCAATTTGTTTGTATCAGAGTATGTTTTACTGTGTCTCTTAAAACTACTTTAATGTTTGTCCTTCAGCACAGGCACAAAAAGCTTTCTCTAACGGAAGTGTCTCCAGAGTTCACAAAATTAGTGTAGAATGGCTGAATAACATGAGAAGAAAGAAAAAGTCTCGAGATCTACATTTGAAAGTGAAGCATAACAAGCTATATACATTTCAAGCACAAAAATGCCTAGAAGCAATTACAAAAGCAGTGTAAATTGTGGAAGATGTTGGATTCATACACGCATTAAAACAGCATTGATGAAAAAAAGGGTATTATTCCAGGGCACATAGAAATGTGTAATGTACTGATTCATTAGGCTTGCCACAGATCTTCTGGATGGAAATAGCACTGGTGTTCCCACCTTCCTATCTACACACCTGGCTAAGATCAATGGAAGAGCTCCCAGAACAGATTCCTGACTTTCCAATGGAAAAAATTTCAACTGACCGCCTTACTCCTTAAAGAATATTTTATTTTGTTGTTTTTAATAGAATTCCAGATTAAGAGTGATTAAGTAAGGCATAAAGGAGAGAACTGAAACAACTGGGCCCTCTTGGTGGCTCCATTACACATCACCCATCTAAACTCTCTTTCTCAACCCTCAATTTATAAAATCGTGGTGCTTCCCTGCTTGCACAGAGTGATGGTTTTCAAGAAGGATACTTTATAAAAAATAGTTTGAGACCTAGATAAAGACATGACAGCATGATGTACTTTTTGCTCGTAAAGAAGCTGGGTTTAGTAGGTCCTTTGCTCCCTTCAGTGCATTTTTCTCTTCTGTGTGCTATATTTTCATTTATTCTCATAGAACAGCAAACTTTCCTGTTTTGAGTCCTCTCAGCACAGCCTCAGCTTGGACTAGGAATTGAAGGCATTTGGAAAATAATTTTTATTTTTCTTTCTTTGTTAATAGACTTTTGAATTTAACATATATTACCACTTCAGAATTCTCCTTATCAGACTCATGATATGAGTCAATCATAATTGATTGACATTTCCTACTTATTTCCAGGACAGATATTCAAGTGATCAGAATCTTTGTGCAACAGACCAAATAATATTAATTTTTTAAATTATTTTTTAAGAGAAACACATGCCAAGTCCTATTTGTCCATTTGTATAATGTGTAAAGTATTACTGCTTGTATGGAAAAAAAAAGACCTCTCTTAAAATTAAATGACACGTTTTATAAAATGAATGACCCATTAGGTTAGATAGATGCAGTGACTTTCAGTGTCAGGCATTAATAATCACATTTTTGCACATCAGCTTGTGATATCTGCATCTGAAGATTTAAAGCCTCAGACCTTTCTCACAGAGACTGTGACCTAAGAAGGGTCCAACTGTTGGCCTGACAGGAAAGAATTCTATTCTTTTCAGGGGAAATAAATAAATAAAATCTTAACCTTCTCTATTTAATCTATCACTCTCTTTATATAGTCTTTCCTTCTGCTTTTCTGAAGCTTTGTTGCTATTAGAAGTTCATAGAAATGGAAGGACATTGGAATCAGAGGAGTCCAAAAACTGACACTAAGGAGAATTATGCATTCAATTAAAAAAAAAAAAAATGGTGAGACCAATGACTCTTCAAAAAGGAATGGACACAAAAGTTGCAAAGTTCATAATTTACATATATACACAGACAAAATATACAATGTATTGCCCTTGAAGTATTTGTATAGTTTGATGTGATCAAGAAGCTTTAACTGTAGAACTATCATACAGTCAAATGTAGCATATTATTTCCATATGATACAAGCTTCTTCCTCTCATTTCACTTATTGTCATTGTAACAAAAAAATAAGAGAGTTGGTGTTTAATTCTAAGAATTGGTGTTCATTTCTCTTTTCATAGATCAATGAAATTCAGATAACATTGTTATCAAGACTGGCAGTGTGTTGGCTGTGTTCCATCAGTTCTCACTCACACTTACTCCTTTTTCTAATACTACAGCCTTTGCACTGTGTGTTGTCTACATAGCAAACAATTTGTGAATTGATAGCCATATTGAATTTTTAAAATAAATTCTGATTCTTAAAACCCAGAGAAATCTTTCATTCTTCCCAGTATCACTCAAAAGCTTTCAGTAGGTGCTATTTCTGTAAAAATAATGTACCAATATTCTTTACCTATTGACACACATAGAATATAAACTCATTGCATTAATCTTTTTCATTAAAAAAATAAAACATAATATATTTTAATTCAAACTATGTGGGAATAATGCTTTATAAAATAACTGGATTTTAATGTTGTTGGTTAAGGTGAGAAGTATAGATGTTTGTGAAGAAAAATCAGTCTGTGATTTTTCCCTCAATATGACTGTATTTCTGTTAAAAAATTGTAATTATGTGGTAAGCTAAGGGTCTAATTTATGTCTTTATTCATAGAACTTGCTGTACCTTCACATAAAGTAAGAGCATAAATATTGTAGGAGACGATAATTGCCAGCCCAGTCTTCTTAAATGGTATAGTTCTATGTGAAAATCAACAAATCATGTTCGTCAAGTTCAACAAAGAGGGAAACAGTTTAGACGAGGATCCATTTCATGTAGTTTCTTCAGGAGAGCACTATTACACTATTGTGGCTCTATGTCCTACATTTCATGTGGTTGTACCTGTCTCTGTACTGTCAGTTATTTTCTGTTCTTGGTTTGGTTTGGCTTGGTTATTGGTGGTGCTGGGGTTTTGTTGTTGTTCTTTTTCTTAAGGGTTTTTTTAGGGGGTTTGTTTTGCGGTTTTTTTTTTTTGGTATTTTGCAGATAAAGTATATTTTGTAACCTGCATTTTCTCTGAAACAGGAAACTTGTTCACCAAGCACCCAGAATACTAAGTTTATCTTTACTTTAATGAGCAGTACAACGGTCAAAAACCCCTAAATTTTGTAAACACATCAGAAAGTAACAAAGAGGACCTGTCCTATTTAGTAATTTTGATGTGCAAGTTAGGAGGAAAATGTATAGAAGCCTTCAGAAAACATAACAGAATGGTATTAGAGCTAAGTAATTTCAATATGTCTAGGAGGGAAATAATATTTCTTTCAAATGGGTTCAGCAGAAGGAATGAAGGAAAACATTCAAAGGAAGTAAAACTATTTGAATTGCTGATAGTTGCAAAGTTTCCATGCAATCCTTTCCAAGGGAAATGATCTTTACTTCCATTTCTCAAGTTGCCAGCCCCTTCTAATTTCCTTTCTCTGTCCTTCCATAGAAAAATAAAAAGCTGTTTAGATGAAAAAAGAAAGAATGTTTCTGTGTTCACAAAGAGCATCCAAACACTCGTGTGAATGTCCAACCAGTGCAGTTTTCCTTTTAGAATGGCCGTTTTGTTGCCTTTTCCATTCATCTTACAAGCTTTGTTTGAAAATGTAGATAAGTAAACTGAATTCCCAGTGTAACTTGAAAAAAGCAGCAATTAAGCATATTGTGGAACACATGTTCTAAATATGATTTGCTGACCTGACCAAAAGTAGTAAATATGTTAGCAGACATCAAACTTTCTTTTTCTATGACTGCATTAGAGTCAGTCTGTCAGATAAAGTAAACATGGCAGCCCTAGTAAGGTTGGTGGATTTACAACCATTAAGGAGGTAGTTCATTATATTAAGCCAACAGCCACTTTTGACAAGAAAAATCATTTAACTTTTTCACATATAGCGTTCCAATTAACTTCAGTATGAGGCATAGCAGACCCTTCTCTGTTTGCCCCTGTCCAAAGAGCTACATGGCCAAGTATGAACAGGGATGGTTTACAAACCAAATTAGAGAGCAATTAAGATAGAGAATACCACTTAGTTTGTAATCTAGACATATTTCTGTCTTAAGAATTTGAATTTTAGATATTAGAATTTTACCACAGCTTTGTAGGACATCACTACTCAATATATTTTTTTTTTCTGTTATTTTGTGTTTGGGAAATAATACTCACCAATTCAGTGCCCCACCAAGACTCCAAAACCAGGCTTTCAATCTCTCTTATTCCCCCTATTTTGCCCTCCCTCTCTCCTCTGTCATGGGAGGGAGTGGAGAATCAGAGGCACAAAAGGCAAAGATCACTGGTTGAATAAGAAAAATTTACTGGAAACCGCAATGAGATAAGAAAATGAACAATATCAGCAACTGATAGTTGCAACCCCACACACCCTCACCAATAATAGACAACACCAGATGGCTCCTCCTGCCTTGTTTTCTGAACAGGAAGGAAACCTTTCTCCCCAGAAGAGAGTCCCTTTCCCACACCCCCAGCAGTGATGTGAGGTGGTACAGAATAACCTCCAGGTCCTGGCCATGCCCCCTCCTGGCTACCGCAAAAGTTAACCCTGTCCTGGCCGGAACCAGGACATGTTGTTAGAATCATTGAAAAGACCTCAAAGATCATCAAGTCCAACTGTCAGCCTGGCAGGATCACCATGTGCACCTCTAAACATGTGTTTAAATGCCATATCCACACAGTTTTTGAACACTCCCAGGGATGGTGGCTTCACCACTTCCCTGGACATCCTGTTCATTGGCCTTCTTTGGCCACCTGGGCACATGCTGGCTCATGTTCAGCCACCTATCAACCAGCTCCCCGAGGTCCTTTGCCACTGGGCAGCTTTCCAGACACCCTTCCCCCAGTCTGTAGCACTGCCTGGAGTAGATGTGATCCAAGGGAAGGAGCCAGCCCTTGGCCTTGTTGAACCTCATGCCACTGGCCTCAGTCCATTGATCCAGCCTGCCCACATTCTTCTGCAGAGACTTCCTGCCCTCCAGCAGATCAACACTCTCACCTTTGTTCTTCTTTGTTCTTCTAAAGTCATTAAATGGCAGTCTTTTTGCTTGTTAGACACCTTCATCTGAAGCTAGTCCATGTTTTTAATACACAATATGATTCAAACTGCAACAAAGGGCATGAACACTTCAACTAGTAGATGCTTCTTCAAACAAGACTTGTTTAAGTAGAATCATAGGATCATTGAAAATCTTAAGCTGGAAGGAATCTGTAGGGTCAGCAAATCCAGCTCCTCACAGGACTACATATAACTAAACCACATAACTAAGATGTTGTATCAGATACTCCTTGAAATGTGCCAAGCTTGGCGCTTTCATCACTTCCCCGGGAAGTGACTGAGCACCCTCTGGGTGAAGAATCTTTTCCAAAACTCTAGTCTGAACTACCCCTAACACAGCTTCACCCTGTTTCCTCGAGTTCTATTGCTGATGACCAGACTGAGATTGACATCTTCTCTGCTGCCTCCCTTGAGGAAGTTGTAAACCATGATGAGGTATCTCTTCTCTCCACTGAACATGCCAAGTGACCTCAGCCACTCATTGTAAATCTTGCCCTCGAGACTTTCCACCATGTTTTTTGCCCTCCTCTGGACACACTTCTAATAGTTTGATGTCCCTATATATTGTGGCACCTGAAGCTGCACAAAGTTCTTGAGATGGGACTTCAATGGTGCAGTGTAGTGTAGAGTGAGATATTCATACTAAAGGTACATTTCCTTCCTTACCAGTGAAAAGCCATGAAAGACCAATGAAACCACCAGAACAACAGATTAGAGATAGCAATAGGCTGCAACTAGCTGGCCTCTTCCTTCCAAGAGCAGTGCTTCTTTTTACCCTCCTCTGTGGTCCTGTTCAAAGTCATACAGGCTCTGGGAAGAGGTCAGATTTTCCTGATGGAAAACTGAGACACATGGGGGTATAGCTGGGACAGAGGAGAAACAAGGACAGGAAGACTCACTTCCCATGAGCTGGCTGCAAAGTCAGTCTGCTTAACTGTCCTGCTCTACAGTAAGGAAATGTCTGCACAACAGAGCAGCTACAGGGTGCCCTGGTTGGTACAGGTTCTTTGACTTTTCAGATACACACTGACCGTCTTTGGAACCTATTATCTTTTTCTATATCTCAGTTCGATTTTTGGGATTTTTGTTTCTTTTATTTTTAATGGTTGGTTGGGTCTTTTGGTTTGATTTTTTTTTTTTTTAAAGAAATCTGGGCATGCAGGGAGCATGAAGTCACACTGATCTGAGGAGGAGAAGGCACAAGATGAGACACAAGAGCTTGGATGTTTAGAACCTTTGTGGAAATGGATGTCAGACTATACTATGCTTAAGTTCAGATCTGATCTAAATATGTTGATTTTATTCTCATAGCTATGGTTCAATTAATTATCCTAATTATTATTCTCAATTCATATGCCCACTAACTGAAACTTCATTATAATTTCATATTTGGAAGTCTTGATGATGAAGATGAAAGGCAGGGACGCATAGGCCACCAAGGTCCTGTGTTGCAGTTTTATTTTTCAGCGCAAATCACTCCAACACCTAAAAATAACAGATAAAAAATTATTTTCATATACCACGTTACATAATTCATGTGGACATCATATACTAATTAGCAGGAAAATTTTCTATCTTCGTTGAAGAGTGATTAAAAATATTTATCTGCTCTAGTCTGAACAGCTGACTGGCATAGACTAAGTTATCATAGATATTGAAACTGTAAAATCTTTATATTTACAGTTACTCTGTTAGTCATCACTTATTCCATTTACAATGGGGTAAAATGATGACTGACTGCAGATTTCCAAAATTCTTTCTTAAAATACATGTTATGGACTTGAGTCATTCAGTACACATATAGTCATGGACACAGTCTTTTGGGGAAAAAGTGAGCATTTCCCATAAAGCAGTCCTGAACTCATGAATATGGCCTGCTATATGTTTTAAAGAAATGTTATACATACTGGACTGTGAGCATATTAACAAGAGAACACTGGTGGCATTATCTTTACACTTTTGCTCCACATTGCTTTTCTTAGGATTCTCTAAAAAGCACTTTGTATTCTGATTAACAATGAACTATAGCAAGATAGATAGAATTTATATTTTGTGGCTTTAATATATACTCCTTGGAAAATTTTATGATGTTTCTTTTTTGTTTGAGTGGGACAGGAATCTCACTGTATACTTTTCATCTATGAAACAGGCTGTGATTTACATCCTTAATCAAGAAAGTGTTTAAATGTTTGTGCAACTTCAACAACATGTATGAAACACACAAAGTTATTGTTTTCCAAGTCACCTAACTAAAAATGAGCTTATTCATATGCCTGCCTTTGCCAGAGTTTGCATTCACACAAACTGGGATTTGAGTCTTCCTTACTAATGGAGTCCAACCCATAATGTAGGCATTGTGTTCTTTGGATTTTTCTCTAAAGTTCCGTGTTATGTGCCAGTGGCCTACATGATGCACGGACAGAGACAGGAACTTCAGACATACCAGGTAAACCCTCTACACAGCAAGCAGAGAAACAGTTTAGGGAGGGGTCAGCAACAGAAAATGCAGGATTCACTGTCTGTTGGTCCCCATGCCTAGGAGACAGCCTGCCCAGAAAGGTGCTCCTCTGCAGCTCCTCTGCACAGCAGACAAGAACTCTGACTACCTCATACAAAAGGCCCAGGTTCAGGACAGAAGTCAGGTTTCAACCTTCTGGCTGCTGTGGGATGCTGAGTCTGAACCTTTTATAATATGAGAAGAAGGTGCAACCACCTCTCTGCTTTTGTCCTACCACTAAGCTACAACATTGCTGGAACACACAGCCCTACTGTGCCAAGATGTATTTTCTTTAAAAATCGACATTCTCCTCCACAAGAAGAGTGTGTTCAAATTAGCTTGACCTCTTTGTTTATCATTTTTGTACTCATTCACATCTGTGCACTAGATAAATCAAATGTGTTTGAGTACTTTCCCTTCTTATCAGGAGGCTCAGGCAAGACTAGGTGTTTAAATGTTGAGGCCAGGGAGAAAGTAAGATGTCGAGACATGAAAAGATAAATGCATAAGGATCTTTACTTTTCAATGGAAAGCATTTTCAGGATATTCTGAGCAATTCTGGGGATGCAGGTTTCCAGGAAGAGTTTTTCCATACTGAGTTTGAACATACATGCTTAAAATTGGCTTCAATATTTTATAAAATAAAAACAGATAACAATCTAAGAAAGTAGCAAAACAATTATATTGCTATTAATTTTTTAGGAGTTCCTTAACAGATACATCTAGCTATTTAGCTGTGGAGATAGGAAACTGACTGCAGCCTCTGGAAGAATTTCCATAATGGAGAAGTGGTTGAAAAGAAGCAGAGCAATACACTGGTTACAGACAAGTGCTGGTAAGGTGATTTCACAGTGTTTGGGGCAGCCATGAAAAAGAAAAGTTAAGATAAGGCTAAAGATTACCCTGAATTTTTATTTTTCTTCCTTAATCAGTCAATGGGTTGTTTCTTGTACATTAATCTTTCCATTTTCTATCTGTTATGATAATAAAAAAACCAAAATGTGAAGACATGTTCATCCTTCTCATAGAAAGATATCACTTTCCTACTCCAAAATGTTATTTGTAATATATTTTTTTCTTTTACTATATCTAGAGCCTAAATACACTAGCATTTTACAACAAGAACACAACAAAATTGGGCAAGTCTCAATTGAGAGATGAACTTTGCAGCACATATTAATGCATCTCGCTGTAAAGAATCATTCAGTTTTTACTGTGCCAGCCAGCAGAAACTCAGCAAATTGTCATGGCAATTTTCAGCTATTCATCAACATGGTAGTGCACACCCACACTTGGCATGGAAAACGTGCTGTGAAACAACAGCAAATGATGGATTATGATGATGGTAAATAACAATGATAATGGCTATTGATTTTTTTGGAGGGACACTTCACTGCATATTGTATGTGTAAACAGTGACAAAAACAGCTGGTGTTACTAGAAATGGTGAATTCGCATAAGGAAACTGAACAGTTGCAAATCTTTCCATTCATGGAGGTCAGAAATGTCAATTCTATTTCCCACGTGAGTAAGAAATGAACATACCCTGCATTGCCTTTCTTTGATTTTGGGGGATTTTTTTGGGTGGTGGTGGCTTTTTGTTTTCTTTTTTTTTTTTTCTTGTTTGTTGAGTTTTCAGTGGGTTTTGGGTTTGGATTTTGTTCTCTTTGTGTGTTTTGTTTTTTTGAGGGATTATATAAACTGTGTATAATATTGTGAAATGATATTTAGTAAAAAACTTGACAATATCAGTCATCAGAAATTTGTAACCATGACTTAAGTATTAAAAAGTGTGAGGCTAGGTCAGTTTGTACCTATTGCATACTGATAAATAGGGAAGAAAGTTACAACTAAGTTATGGGTAGGTACATTTTTTGTAAGAAATAAATGGCCTTTCTAGACAGTTCAGACTCCTTTGTTTCTAAACTTTTTCATGCAGCATGTATCTACTGTGCAGACAATAGCATGTATAATCTGATAAGCAGCAATAGCATCTAGTACAACATTCAAGGTCAATACATTCTTGACTAACATACTTCAGGTTATTATTGTTAAATGTAAGAAATTAAAATCCTTGGTTAGCTCTCAGACTTTTCAAGCTGCAACTTTAACAATTTGTCTTATCTGACTTCAGAAGGATTGCTTAAAATGAGGAATGTGAGCATAAGTTTAGAATACTAACACTTCAATAACAATGCAATGTATGAAACTTATCTTTTATCACTTCACATTTACTCTGCCTGTTAATTTATTTGTATTAGGTTTACTGATACTACTTCATATCCTGAGCAACAGCAGTTATTTCCATCCTAACTGTAAATTATGTCTAGCTTTTCCCCACATCTCTTTTTCAAAATACCGAGTGAATTTTAACAGTGAACTGGGAGAATATGCTTCCTCCATTATTTGTACTTTTGTACACGACCTGAAGAGAGATGAGAAGGGGGGTTATTTTTAGGTTTGGGAAGCCTGGAGTCTCATTAGGTGATGGAAGGGAATTTCTACCTCTAATGTGCCACATTAAAAATATGCTCAGCACAGAATGGCAAAAATCCAGTCCACCACAGCATGCACTAGTCACTCAAACTGCTAATGTCAGCCCTGAACTTTTGAAAGTGTTGGCCTCTGTGGAGTGCAGCCAGATTTCCCATGTTAAGTAGAAGGCAAATATGTTGAAACAAATGCAGCATTTCCCCACCTCCATGGGAGAACAAAGATACTGGTCTATAGCTCTGCTGGTGGCCAATTGCTTATATATTTTCATGGATCTTTCAAAGTGGCTGGAATGTTTGATGTGTTATGATTTCCTTTGAACTCTAGGAACACTGCAGTCTTGTTTGTATTGCTGATTTCCATCTACTACTTCTGTTGCATTTCCTCACACTCTGTGCAGGAGGAGAGACTTTGTTTATATGACAGAAATTCTCATTCTTTTGTTAATGGGTACAAACCTGTATTTAAATTACTTCTTTTTGCTGGTTACAATAGTAAGATTGTTTTATTTTACTCAACTACCACTTTATATTTGCTGATATGGGGAAAGGGTATCTTGCTAAAAGGTAACTCTAACTGGAAATATATTTCTGAGGTGTAGCTAAAATGTTTACATTTTTTTCTATATAACTTGGAGAAAAAAACAAGCCAGAAAGGAGAAAGCAAAGGCTAAGTACTTCCTTATTTCAGATTGGCTTTTAGGTGTTAGCTGTGAGGAAAAATGCAATGGGAAAGAAGAGAGAGAGAAAGAGAAATAAAGAAATGAAAAAAATCAAAGAAGCAAAGAATTGTCCAGCTTCCTGTCAAAGCCCAGTGACTGCAGTGTGGGAAACATGTAGGACTATGAAACGGAGATCACACACCACCCCATGCCCCCACACCCTCGTTAAATTATTTTGTCATATCACAAGAAACAAAGCAGCTGTTTAGTAAGAAAGTGATCTTTTGCTGTGTCTTGAACAAAGCAGAAAGAGTGCATGGAAAGGCAGACATCAGGGTTTGGTGCAGATGAACCTAACACAGGATATGCACAACTATTCTGCATGAAATCTCATTAAACCAAAAAGGTCTTATCTTAAAAAACTTTAATGTTTGGGTGGTGATCATATTTTCAAAAGCATAAAATAATTTGAAAAATCTCGCTAAGCCAGTGGGAATTAATGATGGTTTTTGAAACCAGTGGTTCACTAAGTAGTAATATTTTGGCTTCCAGTTTTAAAAGTTACCTTTCTGGCATTTTCGGTTCAGCACGTGTAGTGAGATTGTTTGTATGCCATAGAGAACACTGTGTATTTTCTACACATAAATGGATGTGTTCCGTAATGACTATCTCCCTCTCCTGAAAGCTTACACCATCAAGAAGATAATCTCAGATCAGATGAGAGAGATAAAAAACTGTTTGCCTGTGGATGTTAATTACTTTATTGCTTTTATGAAAAACCTGTAGTGTTTCTATATTTTCAAGCAAAAACTGACATTTTGTATCTGTTTTTCCCTGGGAAAATAATAATAATAGAAAAAAAAGCACAAGCTAAATGTCAGCGGAGTTTGCAAGGCTTTGCGAGTAACAAACCTCAAATTGCAAGTGCTCAGCAGAGGTTTGTCAGAGGCTGGCAGCTAAATTTGCCAGAGATTCCTGCTGCAACAAAGCCATGCCAGAGAGAGAGAAGGGCACTGGGGCTTAGCAAGACAACCTTGCGATTCTTCCTACTGGCAGCCAAGATAGATTAATTGTGAACAGGAGAAAAACCCAACCTTCACAGTCCTCCTTGCTAACAAGTAGGAGCATGAAGCAGGAAAACAGAAATGGGAGCAGAGAGAGAAAGACAAACAAACGGGAACGACATGAAAGCAGACTGAGAAAGAAGCAGAGGAACTGGGAGGAGGTGTTTCAGAGAGGCAAGGGCACGATGACTGTAGCAAGCTGTGAGGAGCCAGGACAGAATTTGTGCTATGACAAAATGTTTCTTTGTACCCTCAAAGCTTTGGGTAGCGTCCCAAAATCCATGGATTTCTTTGTTCCTTTAGAGCTCTCGAGCAGGTATGGAAAATGTGTATCAGGCCTCCTGGGATCTGGGTTCCACTTGCTGCCAGTGTCGGTGGTAGGACATATAAGAGAGAATTGTGACTTGTATTTGTTTTAATGCCTGCTGACATTGGAGTCAAAATTACTTTTTGTGGTAGAATTTTGATATTTCTCTCTAATCTAAGGCTGTCTTCAGAAACACAAAACAGGAATATGACTGTGCAGTTAAAGGCTGTACCAGGCCATGCATACGAAAATAGCGAATTAAGATGGCATGTGAATAATCCTAACAGTGAGAGTCTTTAACTTTTAATGTCTCTACTTTGCAGCTGTAATATTTTTAGTGATGGTTTTGTGTGCCCTTGTACATGTGTATTTTTTAATCAGAAAAATTGTAGAACTGCTTAGTAACTGCTACATGACCACTTTCCTTTCCTTATCTTTACCCATAGAGCCAGATGACTGGAATGTCTATTTTGCTGAGTGTGCCTTGGAGAAATATACACAATGAATTAACAGATTTTGTTTCCTCAGTTAAATCATTCATAAAATTAAAAGCAGGGTACTGAATTTTCTTTTGATGTGTTTCAGTTGTTTCACATGGCTGTAAGTTTGAATACTTTCTTTTTTACTTTTTTTTTTCCCTTCTTTTTTGTTATTTTTACCAGTCTGTCTGCTGCAAATTCTCAGCTTGTGGCAGAGGAACTGAGACATGAACATATGCTCTGAAAGAGAGGCTCTTTCACATTCGTATTTCAGAGTGTTTTGTTGCTCCTTGAGCCCAATAACCTCACAAATTAATTCCTTTTGCTTGCAGTGACATCTGTTGGTGAGGGCAGAGCTGATTAACTGAGGGGCTGGTTTCATTGAGGCATTTCAATGCAGCAGATGTTTCTTCTCTCTTCCCACCATCTTATTTCCAAGTGGAAACATTTTTGGAGAATTGATATAAGCCTCGTTTACACAGATAGATTAAATCCAAAAATCTGGATATCTACCATTGCTACTGACTATAGTGCCCAAAATGACCACTGGACCAGAGTTATTAATCACTAAATCTATAAACATAAGGCCAAGCAAAAAATAGATTTATATAACAAAAGGATATTTCTAGCGAGAAAGTCCTATTCCTCAGTTACTTTGTGTGCACACAATAATTGCTGCCCATATCCTTGTAGAACTCTGCACTGAGACAAAGGAAAATAATTTGAAAAGAGATACTTAAATATTTGAACCATAGGTTTTATTAAACCAAAGAAAACAGATGCATTCTTAGGAGTCTCAACATTTTTACTTTTTTTTTCCTATAAACTTTTTCTCTGATGTTTTGTTACTGCACTAAGAAAAAAATCATATGTTGTCTTGGAAGTATTTTTGTATTTATGATCCATTGTTGGGTTTAACATTAAAAAAAATCACTTCTCTGCAAACAAATTCACACAAAGTTTCAGAAACTTTCAAAATCTCAGGTAATGCTTTTGTATGTGCAAATAACTATATGACAGACAACAGCTGCTCTTTACTTTTGAGACAAAATTGAAATATAAACTCTTGTTTGTCTTGGGCCATATCATCTTTTTCCATGTCTGAAAAGATATATTTTCTCATTTTTCTGTATCCCTTTTGACAATTATTATTATGGAAATATTTCGGCAACTAATACCTGACTATCTTTTCAAGGAGCGAGTTTGGGGTATCTGAAATGAATATGAAAGGAAAGGTATATGAAAGGAAAATATTATCTAGGACAGTTTCTTAGTTTCAATTGCATGCAGAATGCCACAGAATGCCACAGCTTCAGTACATTGAAAAGCTTTCAATTCGTGTACTTTCTTTTCTACAAAAATAAAGTGTTGATTCTATGGTGTGTAATTCAACCCACCAGTGAGATTTCATTATATATCTGTGGTATTTTTCTTAATGTGATTTTATTATTTCCCCTATAATTTTAATGAGAAGCAATTTCTTCCTTCTGTGGTTACAAATTCTGTAGGACAAGTTGTACCGCAGTGGCAGTCTCACATGTCCTGCAGAAGGATGCATTCTCTGAGGCTGTGTTTAATAGCCCCAGTCTGTTATTAGCTTTCAGCTCACATGGTAAAGGTGCAGCTTCTAAACACTAGTCAGGTGTTTCTAGTGGCCCACAGCATACAACATTAAAAAAAGTGGAGGAGGAGGTGGGCTAAGGAGTCAACATCAGCTTAACAATTCTCACTGCTTCAGGCCTGAGATACTGAGCCTGATACTTTCATTGTATCTGAACTCCAGTACACAAGAGGGGCTTCACATGGGAAGAATGTGCATGTTCTTTCCACTATGTACATATGGTAAACCATGCTGACCACAAAATACAGTTAGACCACTCAAAAGAGGTTGAGATTTTTGTCAGACTTCTCCGTTGTTAAACTCTGTTACAAATGACTGGCAGATGTTTGACTCAAAAGTCAAGAGCAGGGGGGGCTGTAAGAGTCTATTCATTATTTTAAAAGATAGCATGAAAAGCAGGTAACTGAGAGTATAAAAATCTTGCCCTTTATTTTGCTATAGAGAAGTTCAGAGAGAAACACGCCTAACTAAAACAAAATGCAAACCAATAATACTAATCCTCAAATGTGAAAGTGCTCATCTGTTCTTGTACAGGATTTTTCCTTGAACAAATAGCACTGATGAATGCTAGAACATTGTCTGATTTAAGTCTCAGTCCACTTGCAGTTATTTGAGCTATGATCTAATTCAATTGATTTAACTGTAAGTGCATTGGCTGCAGTGGGTGACTTCAGGATACTAATGAAATCAAAGCCCAACTTCCCTTGCAGCATGGATCTGCTTAAGACATTGCACAACTATTGAAGATAAAAGCTGGCAAAATATGAAAACATGGTGCCAAGAGAAAGCAGTATTCTTTATTAATATATATCCTTTGGGATCATCTTTATAAAATAAGCTGAGTCCTTGACATTCACTTTGTCTATCCCCCTTAAACTTAACTGTTAAAATACCTAACAGATGGTCAAATGTACCAATAAGACCTGATCCAGATCCTAGGGGGAGGTGTTTGTATAAATGCTAAGGTGTCTAAGTGTCTGCTGAAATGGGATGTTGACATCCACATTTTCTAAGCAGCCATAGCTATGAGGGGGAAAAAATGTCTAATAACATCACATAAGCATGTCAATAAAAGGAAATAAAAATGACAGAAGGCTTGGTAACACGCTCACTGTCAACATATATCATACCTTAATTCATATTACTGTTCAGCACAAATTTCTCATGTTTAAAAGTGCTGTTGATTTTTTCAGAATTATCCTCACCTCATGAAGACAGTTGTCAGGATATATTTATGGAATTGCTTTTGAGCCATTTAGCCATTGGGGGGCAGGGGATGTTTTTTGTTTTGTCATTTTAAATGTCACCAAGGTCTGACCCCTGGATTTGATAATTTTAATTTACTTTCCCACAAGGAGAAACTGTATCTATTTCAACATAGATTGAAAACCTCTACTAAAAGCTTGATATTATAAATTAAAGCCAAAGTTTTAAAACTATTTTGAAGTCATAGATATGGGCATTATGTGGAGTTTTTTTAGCGTGTTTAAGTAGACTGGATAAGTGTATTCCTCTATGAGGAGTCCCACGGTTCCTATCTCTCCCTGTGCTCTTGCTGCAGGGGCTGTTGTCATGGTTTTGCAGCTACTTGCTGCAAAAAACTTAGGGGATAGTTAGCATGAAATCTGATTGTGAGTGTTCCAAGGCTCTGAACATTCTCCCTGGGAAAACAAAGTGGTTTGGTTGGTTTCTTTCAGAGCAGATGTTTGAAAAAATTCAAGTATGGTTAAACAGGAAAAAAGATATATAAATCACGATGTAGCTTAATTTCGTGTTTAACACATCTGAGAATTATGCTGTTACACTTTATTATATTTTAATTTATTTGTTTATTACTGTGCCTGGCATAGATGTTCTCTCAATATGAGGAGAAGTAAAAGAATACCAGCAATGGGACTGGAAAAGCGATAGAAAGGAAAATCACTCGCTGCTGCTTTGTAAGCCTTGGGAAGTCTGACTTGTATTTGCAAGTCTCCACTACCTTTCTCAGTCACTCAATACATTCTCTGCAGTCGAGAGAAGTTGGGATTCAAAGCCCTTTTCATCCTGTGGGATCATGTACCCCTTTGCTAAACCCTGAGGCTCCAGGCTAGCTGCCAGCACTGCGGCACGAGCCGCAACCTCCCAAAATCCCTGCCCAAGCTGTGGCTCCTTTTGCAGCTGGGGGAGCAAGGAGAGCCCTTTTGGCATGTCCCTGGGACCGCCAGACGCACAGGGAGCTGCTGTCCCCTGCCAGGTGCAGAGTTTCCCCTGGAGGACAGGGAGCCCAGGCGAGGGGTGTGCGCTGCCTCTGCCTTCACAGCCAGAAGGTGCAGAATTCCTCCCTGCTGCTGCATCTGCCATTGCAACTGAATCAGCTCATTTCCTCATGAGCTGGCCAAGAGAGCTGGGCATCTGAGGTTCTTTCCAAACACAACTGGTTAAGATAACAGGCTGAAAAATGAACCCAGAATAAGCAGTGGAAATAGTCAGCATTTTTTTTTTCCAAAGAACAACCATCACCAGGCATTCTCAGATTTGAAATTTTTATATTTTTTTTAAGAGTCTCTTTTTTAGATCTTTTTATTACTTTATTTTTTGTCCCCATTAAGAAAAAAGAAATTGAAAAATCAGTGTTTTCTAATTGCCTTCCTTTGTCAGCAGAAAATATAAGCACTACCATTTTTTGAAACCTAAAAATGTCTTCAATATTTTCAAGGTATTTTGAAAGCAGCCTTTCAAATCCATGGTCCATTTTGGTCATGTGTCTTACTTACATAATAAAAGTTCACAACCTCAAATTTCATTGATAAATATAATCTCTAAAAGCATAATAGTTACTTTTTATATTACATGGCAGAAAGAGAAAGAGTTGTTCCCATCAAGTAACAGACAGATTAAGCCAGAGATGAGTTTGTGCGTATCAGTGTGTCTTTTCACCACAGGTGATTTTGAAACCATAACAGACAAGACGATGTGAATAAGCCACATTTAAATTTTTTTTCCCTAATAAGATGATACAGAGATATTTCTGTTGACTAAATGTGACCACTTGCTTGAAGAGAGAGAGAGGGAGTACTCCATAGGACTCATGAACTGTTGCTCGCTTTTGATGAGTTTAGCAAACAGTGTTGTTTAAGCTTTCCAAGCTGTCAAAATTAATTTTCATACATCACATTATAGTTTCTATTTAAATTATGTAACTAATGATTCAGTACTCATGCTAGTTTTTTCAAAGATACGTTCTTAAACATAATTGATATAATTTTACTTTTCTCATTATGTAAGTGGAAAAAACCAATCATATGTTAGTTTTAGCTGTAAAATATGCAGTATAATTATGCATGCAATTACAGCATAGTTGAGGAAATACAAGAAATAAAATAGCAGCTGTGCCTAAACTTCAACAATATTGTCAGGTCCATCAATCTACACCAAGAAGGGGCTAAGGACTTCTGTAGTCACCAGAATAAATTAGTGTTAGAAGGGTTTAAATCCAGCATGAAGTTTTTTCCTAGAGCCATGAATATTTTTCTCTTAAAGGTGTGCATAATAATATCCTTAATTTCATGAATACTTATGAAAAAAATGTATATTTAACTTAAATCATGCTACTAAAATCGACTTATATTTAACTTAAATCATGCTACTAAAATCGACTATGTCCCATAGGGTGTGAGCAAGTGTTTAGTTTTATTTGATAATATTTCTCACTTAGGTGGTTTGACACTGTCATCTGAGAATTTGTTAGTAAGGAGAGAAGGAAAGAAAAAGAAAAGCTGGTTCTAAAGTCCCCAAGACCAGTAACTTTTTGGTACTTTCAATGTACCTGGCTTAAATATCTTGAAGTGGGAAGGCCTGGAAAACTGTACAACACTACACTAAGAAAGAATTAACTTTGTCTTATACATTCTTTTTGATAGGAAGTGCTGTTTTGCAGCTGTTTTGCTGCAGGTTTTTTTTAATTAAGCTATAATTAAGGTGATCTATTTGCATTACATATGAACTAGCAGAAGGTTTTCAATACATGAGTACATTTGGGGTGAAAAAATATTAAAATTTACACAGATAAACCCAGCAACTCAAGGAGTACAGAGGAAGTAAGAGAAAGGCTGCCCTATTTTGCGTCACTCATACAGTTGAGGCAATTCTATTTCAGAGAAAAAAATTCAAGGCAATGAGGGCCTGAAACCAACATAACTCCTTTCCCATTAAAGGTGCAAATACTCTCGCCTCCGGGATGTCTCATATCCTAGACAGGAAATCTTGAAGAAAAAACCCTCATGGTAGCTCTACTGAAATCTCACATTAACAAAGAAAAAAACCCAAAAAAAAAGTCAGAAAGGGTATTTGTGTCTGAAATCTTACAAGAATGAGGTTTCTCAGAAAAAGCTGGCACAATCCAGTAAATCCACCCACTGTTTATACAGGTGGGCTCCTGCTGCCTTTGGCAGCGAGAGGAGGGACATTCTCTCTCACACCAGTTTAGTGACTTCCACTTTTCAGTAGTTCAGGTTTACTAGGGGAGGAAATTTGAGGATCAGGTCAGGAAACTTTTGTTTGTCAATCATTGTGAGAAATAAGATAGACCATTTCTCAGCCATTCAGGTACTCAGCAACCTTGCCAAGGGAAAACTGTAAAACTGAATTATCTGAGTCACATAGGAAAGGTTTTACTTTGTGTTGTGGTAGCATTTAATTGGCATAAATATTTGACACATAGCAGTACTTCAAATTCCACATAAATTCATTTGTTACCTTAAGAATAAAGCATGTAGTTATACAAATCTTTCTTTTCTCTCTCTCTCTCTCTCTCTGTCACTCTCCTTCTCCTTCCTGACAATTGCCACTTGAAAATTTAGCTGAAGACAGTTAGCTCTAAGGATAAAAGGCCAACAGAGGTATGAGAAAGCAACAAACCTTTTTAACAAGGAACAGTCATTTGTCACTTAATCCTAGGCCTTCTACCACATCTGCACAAAGCAGAGTATGCTTACAATGTTTTTTTTACAAATTCATGACCTGGTCCCATTTTATCAGAATCCAGCTTGCTCATTTCTGGGACACATTACTCTTAATAAAACACTGAGATTTTGCAATATATATTATTTCCAGCAATTGAGACTTGGATCAGGCAAACTTGTCTTCTTTCAATTTCCGTATGTTTAGGGTTGGATTCTATTTGCTTTTTGTTTCTTTGCTTTTCTGAAAAGTATTTCTGGGAAGACAAGAGGTTCTTGAACCTGACAAGACACTTAGGCTGAGCAATTTGCTCAGAAAAGGCAGAAGAGAGCAAAGATTCAGCAGCTAATGTCATAGCCAAGGTCGATGATACTGAACTGGAAGTCTCATTAAATAATAAAGGACAATGTAAAATGCAATCAGATTCAAAATGAATGGAGTCATTTATGTACCTGCATAATATATTGCAAATGGACTTCACTGCAGACTCAAATATATTCGTAAATCCTAGAGTATAAGAGAGTATACGATCCAAAAAAAAAAAAATAATAACATGTGTAATAAACCAACAAAGAAATAGATTTCAAGGAAAATATAGGAAAAAGCTTTATTAAAAAATGTCAGGCTGTCATCTTCAATGAAGAAAACAGCCAGGAATATTTGTTGGAGAAAGGTTTCACATAATAAATGCTACAAAAGGCATACAGTTCTTCTTACAAGAATGCAGTTATCTGACATATCATCACGTCTTCCTTGATTTGGGGTATAACAAAACACTGAGAAACTAGAAGTTATTCATGCTGCAGAAGAGGAAGAAGATTTCATAGGTTCCTAATTTCAAGCTTTTGGAACTGCAATGGGATTGACAATATTGATCCCCATTGCACTTCACAGTTATACTTCTGCCTTGGAGAAGTTTGCAATCTCAAGAGTAGTAAACCATTAAATTTTATCAAAGGCTCCAAGGTAACTAGAAAGCAAGATCTTGGATGTGCTTAGTTTTTATTTTTCAGGTGTGATAGGGAAACAGATAACCAGAGGGGTGGACTAGTAGCTAGAATAATTTGGGACAGTTCCAAATCTACACTAGAAATTGGCACTAACTTTGCTCTCTGCTGGCACTTGGATTGCAGTCTCAAAGTCCTGGAGAGATTTGCATGTGAATTTATGCCACACTTGTGTAAGGCTCTACCACTAGTCATGGGAGTTACAAAAGAACGTTTTGGAAGGAAGATCCTATAGACTGTTCTATACAGACACAGGTTATAAGGTTATTTTTTTCTGTAAGAAATTCAACACTTCATCATTTTAGGTGATGATCAAGTGTGATTTCACAAAAAGGTTTGCAATTAGAGGTCCGTAGTCAGGATGAAGTGGTAACTTACTAATAGGGGCAAGGGTTGCAGCCAGGTTGCATCTTTTAATGGGCCATGGAAAAATTAATAAAATTATGGCAAAGAAGGGCAGGCTTGAAAAAATAGAGTAGACTTAACCAATCATTCTGAATAAAGCCATGGTTATTCAGGTGGACACTGGGGCAAATTATGTGTTCTAGAGGAAGGATAGCAAAGGACTCAATAAACACATCAGTGCATATTTTAGAAAAGATGCAGGAGACCCTTTGTCCTTTATTTGGAAGTCAGAGGCTGTACTGTAACCCTATCCAATAGCATCCAGATGCTTTTCTCTAGTTGTTGTCTTTCAATTTGCTTTCAATTTGAATGGCAAATAACAGGATCCAGAATTTGAATTAATTTTTGAAAACCCCAGTATTTGGTAGGATTATGGCAGGTAGGACATACTGAAGAAATTTGAAGGGGGTTGCCCCTGTTTGGCAGAGGGCTGAGCTCTATTGCCAGCAGCTGGAGACTAGAATCATTTTGTTTCAAGACTGAAATGAGACTTCTAAGAGAAAAAGCTCTTCTCATATATCAACTTGTTACAGCCATCCAGAATTAATTGTTTTCTCTTTGCCTGTTAGATATTAAGTTTCCTCTTTTCAGACCACTTAGTCATCAGTGGAAATCCTCTCTACATTGGCATGGGGATTTGTAAGGTGGACATGACTTTTCCTGGATTAGTGATGGAGTCTTGTGCCTCTACCAATCTTATATGTGTTGTTAAAATAAAGTCCTCATCTGAGACTAGGCAACAAGCTTGTACTCAATAAATGAATATGAAGCCTTTTTTTTTTTTTTTTAACTGAAATGCTATTGTAGCAACTACTTACTAGACTGGTAGATTAGGTCATTTTTGTTCTTCTTCCCTGAAGGTTTACTGGCCACTCCATTATCTGTAGTTCTCTAAAGCTACTAAATAGTTGGGTATATGAATGTAATAAATCAAGTATGGAAATATTCTTGAGGATTTTTTTTTTTTTGAAGATTCAGAATGAGAATGTATCTGCAATAAGCTTATGTATACATGAAAAGTACATGTGTTTGCCTGGAGTTACGTTTGGTCTTCATTCACCATATTATGAGAAAATAAAACTAAATTTCTTAGTACTTTTTGGGATATAACTGTCTTTTTTTCTGGTGTTGATGATATTTCATTTCCTAATTCTTTGATACAATGACTTGAGATGAACAGTTATGAATTGGAAAATCCCACTCCTTTAAAATTATGTTATTAAAGCATTTCATTCTTGGGTTATGCTGGTTATATTTTGGCTAAATATTTCTTAAGCCCATAGTAAATGTTTCTTTTCTTGTAAAGACTTTTTTTTCTCCCTTTTTAATAATGGTAAGATTTGCTAAGACTTAACTGTCTGAATCAGTTTTATAACCATATCAATTCAAGACAAAAAAGTAAAATAATAACTATCTCAGCTTTTCAAATACAGTATTACATCTCTGGCATCTGTTCAAGTTCAGAAGCAATAAGGAAAGTGGTTCAAACTTCAAACAAGAAATGTAATGTATTTTGTTGTATAAAAACTATGAACAATCATTCTGGTAACTTTCAGCTTCTAGGAAGGGGCAAAGTGAGTCATAATTAATAATTGTAAAAATATTTTTCGAATCTAAACATTATTTTTGCTGTTTAATTTACTCTTATTTTAACAAGTGAATTGAGTATTCCACTGCACAATTACCATAAATTCTTCTTTGAATAAATGAAGCATAAAAATACATTTTTTGAAAATATGATACAGATTGTGTTGACACAATTACAAACGGCAAGTGAAGTGTCTCAAACTGTACAAGGATAGTAACTCAAAATGTTTTAAGTAACTCAATATGTACAAGGATAGACATAGGGAACTGGAGTTGTTTAGTCCAGAGGAAGGAAAGGGGGCTCAGGGGGAATCTTATCATTCTCTACAATTACCTAAAAGGATGTTCTAGCCAGGTGAGGGTTGGTCCCTGCTCCCAGATTACAAGTGATAGGATGAGAGAAAATGGCTTCAAGTTGCACCTGGGAGGTTTAGATTGGCTTTTAGTATAAATTTCTTCAGCAAAAGGCCTTTGTAAAGCACTGCAACAGTCTGCCCAGGAAAGTGGTGGAGTCACCATCCCTGGTTGTATTTAAAAGACGTGAAGATGTGGCACTGAGGAACATGGTTTAGTGCTGCACTTGGCAGTGCTGGGTTAACAGATGGACTTGACAATTAAAGGTCTTTTATCCAACATAAATCATTCTGGGACTCTATGACTCTATGTTTTCTGACTGACCATTGCTTTTAGAACTAGATTCATAGATGGAAAAAACAGTGTGAATGGATGTTCTTTTGGTCAGCATAGGGTTTATGTCCATGATGTTTGAAGAAGAAAGGTCTTGATAAGATTATTCATGGTAAAGCAAAAGGAAAAAACTTGAGTGTGGGAGCTCCATTTGAACTTAAGAAATAATTTGACCACTATCTAGTGCTAGCTCTGAAACTGGATTTCCATGTAAATTGCTTTTAAGTATTTTTATTTTATATGAAAATAAACTACCTGTAGCAAAACAGAGAACAAACTAAAAATCAGTAAGAAGTTTTAATTCAAAACAAGAGTAATAAACTCTTCATTAACATTAAGATTCTGATTTTTGGTTTATCAATAGCCCTTTCCAGTTCCTCAGCTCTCTGAAAAATCTTTTCTCTGACCTCAGATTGCCAGGATGTCTTTGCAGCTAGATTTTTTTTTTATTCTGGACTTGTAGGAGTCTCGTTCAGAAGTAGTTAGGAATATTAT
This sequence comes from Daphoenositta chrysoptera, assembly GCA_013397915.1. Taxonomy (NCBI): domain Eukaryota; kingdom Metazoa; phylum Chordata; class Aves; order Passeriformes; genus Daphoenositta; species Daphoenositta chrysoptera. The sequence goes on from VZRO01006135.1 coordinate 594,600, forward strand.
TGTGTTTTGTCTAGAATGGCAGAGTTACAGGCCTTAAGTTGTCAGAAACAGTGTTTAAAGTTTCCAGAGGGTTCCATGTTCCTGAGCTGTAAATCAGCATTATTTCACAGAGATCATCATTATTTCTTTTCCTTGCGTTTGTTTTTTATGGTTTTGCGGTTTATTTTTGTTTGGGTTTGTTTGGTTTTTTTTAAAAGCTATCTTTTAGCAACGAAAGACAGATAGATCCAAACTCTGTGTACCATCTACCAGGGATCACCTCAGTACACTCAGTATGACTGTATAAAAAAAAATACTGTGACTGAAACAAGCTTAAGTCATTGATCTATCCACAGTGTTCTCTGCTATGCAAAGTACCATCACTTTGTTAAAATCGATGAAACACTGACAATTTACAGCAGTCAGTGACATTCACCCTCTGTCTAAATGTATAATGTATATTAGAGATTAAGAGAAATCCCACATTTAGTGGCTGTAGCTGTTTTTTATTGTTTAACCAGAATCATCTCCCTATTTGAGCTTGCTGGTGAAGTGAACTGATCAAAGTCTTAGTCTATGACCTCTTGAAGACCTATAGCTCTCACTGCCCACATGAGTGTTTTTTAAACCCTTGAAACCTGTGTCAGCCACTCATGACAGCTAATTCTATTTTGTTGATTTTATTCCTGTCATTAGTAAGTAATTGCAGGACATTTACTTTGAAATATTGACCTTTCATATGAAACAGAGTTCTAGTCCACAGAGAAGGACTACTTGAGAGTAAACTGAATATGAGTCATCAGAGACCCTTGAGATGATGAAGACCAAGCACACTTATTAGCAAGAATACAAACAGTGGGTGATAGAAATCAGAACAGCCCAGCTTGAAAGGACTTCAGAAGATCAGGTACAACTTTTTGTGGAGAAGGGAGCCTAGATGAGTTTATCTGTCACCTTACTTAACTGAGTTTTGAAAAACTGCAGCAATGGGGTCAGACAGAAAAAGTAAGAATGGTAGAGGTTTAGGAAATATGTCCTTTGAGGAGAGGTTGATGGAAGTTCTTTATCATTTACTGAAACCAAAACCTAACAGAGAAGTCCATGATGTAGTGTATTGTGACAATATTCCAATATGGAAAAATGGTCCCAGAATGCTCAATTGTTTTCTGAGAAAGATAGAAGTTACAGGCTTAATTTAAAAAAGAGGCTGAGCTTACACTTTACAAACATCCAGCTCTTAAAAGGTGAAACAGACACAGGATATCCAGAAGTTGTGGATGTCTTCTGCTGAAAAATTTTAACAAAACATTTGACAAATCTGTGCAGTGGGTTATGCACAGAAAAGTGGAGGATCCAGGTTGTCCTGGTCTGGTCTTCACGTTCCTCTCAGCCCCACATGTTTATGATTACTTCCTTCCCCTTGACATGCTCTGTGGAAACTGTCTATACTCTCAGAATAGTCATATACCCAACAGGCACATATTATTACTATATAATTTGATGATAATTTTAGAAATATCAATGCAGAGTTTACTAATTTTATAAACATTTTAATAACTGCCCAGACTTAATCTGCCTATACTACGCCAATGTCTAGTAAACCTAGCAAGACTTCAGAACAGCATCAGTGGCCACCACAAAACAAATAGTATTTTAATGATTCAGATGTTTAATGTAAAAGCATAAACCATCCTATTACAGCATCTGACAGCAAGATTAGCCACCTATGTTCCAAAATACTGTATGCTGATTCAGCATTGTACAAGTGAAGAAAATGAAATTTTTAAATGCTGAGCTAGAATTTGAACATGAGCTAACACAATTATCAGAATGACCACAGATTTTGGCAATTTTAAATAAATTAAACCTATCATCAAATCTTCCATGAATTTCACCTATTTAGCATAACATAAAATCATATTAATTCTTATTGAAAATATGATTTTAATCTTTACAACTCTCTTTAAAAGACTGTTACTTCACAATTAAATGAAGTTTCAAGGTAGAGTAGAATTCTTCTTAGAATATTTGCTTTTAATCAAAAGGATACACACAGTTGTGAATTCAAAATTAATTTCACCACTTCTTTCTCACCTAATAAGTGATTGAAGTTTGTTTATACAAAGTTTAACTAGTTTTCTCTGCTCTCCTCACTTGAGAAAACATCTATCAGCAACCCTACATAAAATGCCCATTTTAAATAGCAGGATTTGTAAATGACTGTGGAATTCTATGGAAATATTTAGTCAGTTTGGATGTGCCTTTAGTAAAATTATCATAATTTAATATAAGGTGACCATTGCCAAGGGGTAACTTATTTGCATTCACAATGCTCCAGGCAATTTTTTATTCCCATTTCCCAGGAGTGAAACAAACATGACATTCAAAATTGCATGCCATATTGTGATTATCTGAGGAGATAATTCAAGTCATCACACTAATATTAATTCTGAGCAGAAACTAGGTTAACAAGGCCATACAACACTTTTGTTTTGGAATGAAACTTCGTCTGAGCATTCACAGCAATGTTTGAGTGACAGCAGTGCAAAATGCAGTATAAATACTACAGTTGGAGGCAAAATTATATTAAGAACATAACGCAGGAGTATCAGCCTTCCAGAACCAGCAAATGTCATGTTTTTCATCTCAGACTGCAAAGTCTGAATCATAAGCTTTTGTATCTGCTTCAAGAAAAGCATAGATTTGAGCTTTAGGACTAATGGTGCCATGAAGCTGTGGGTGAGTGATTCATCTCAAGCCCTTTCCTCTCCGGAGGTGGGGGGCACATGACCAGTCCTCTCTTTCCATTGCTCCATATTTTGATGAAAATAAAGAAAATCTTCTTTTGGCAGTCTTTAGCATGATTTTAATACCCATTATTTTATTTATTGTACCACTTCACATTGGATTTTTTATTTAGGGATTTTTTTGATTGGGAAACTTCCAAGGTGCTAGTGTCAATTAGGATTATTAATTTTCATTGCTTACATCAGAAATTACTCTAAACATTGATGTGCTTTGTACTTTAAGAACCTTCCATGCTAGATTTTTGTCTTTGTAAAGTCCTATAATTCTGCAGACCCAGCAGATTCTGTTTCTGCTATTACTTGTGTTACACATACAAATTTTAAAGAGAATAACTTTGGGATGGCTAGTGCCAATGCAATATCTTTAAAATTCACTTGTCAAAATAGTAGTTTATGGTAGAGAACACATGTATTTTACCACTGGCTCGCAAAGAAAATGTGGAACAAGAGGTATTTAACATGAGAATATGAAAGACTATAAAGACCAATGTTTAGTTTATTGAACAGGAATTTCTTGGCATAGAGTTATACATCTCTTTTTAGAAATCTCAGTTTTATTGAAATCATGCACTAACCTCATTCCATTGCCCCCTTGATTCCTTGTCCAAGAAAGGAATAATTTCTAAGTCCAATGCCCTAATACAATTGTCAGTATAAATCACCAGGAAAACAGAGCAAGCCTTTGAAAGAACATGTGAAATTGATTTGGCAGCTGAGACACATAACTGACACCTAGAGATAAAGGCATAGAAATCTATAAACCCCTAAAAAAATGATTCTGCATCACCACAGATATGCAGTCTAAACACCCAAAGCCAAACAACAGCAACAGGACTTTACATATAGCAATAGCTTAGACATAAACTTCAGATTAGATTGTTTACAAGTTGGAATGTAAATAATCAAATATCCAGAAAAAAATTAACTTCCCACTGTTTATGGGAAAGAGTTATGAGCCATGCTTACAGAATCATTACAAATTTTTCAACAATGTTTGTGAGTCAGTGCATGGAAGGACAGTGAGAGAAGAGAGCTGGCAAAGAAAACTCCTTTTCTTCAGAACCAGTAAGAATAAAACTTCTTCCTAAGAGCAACTTTACTCTCTGGATATGTTGTATGGGACTATCCAGGCTGATGACAGTAATTTTCTTTTATCTGGTCATTGTGTCATTGCATCCTTTCTCTGCCTTTGATAACCCATGCCTAACTTTGCTTTCTGACATATCTGTTAAAACAACCTCTCGGTCAGTCACTATGCTTTTTGCTTTCAGCCACAGAAATATGGAGGCCCTATCAAGCATTTTGCTCAGTCTCTTCATAACTCCTTTGAAGAGATGGTATTATCAGATTCCTACATAGTACCAGAGATATTTTTGTTCAACTTTAGTGAAGGACTAGTGATTTTATGAAGGAAGGTATATTCTGGCTTTTAGAGCCTCTCCTGCACTTAGAGAAAACACAGCACTAGGAGGTTTGGAGTGACAGTGGGACTAATGTCCTCCACCATTGTGATCCCTGAACTATTCAGCTTGGGTACTAAACAACCTTTGTGAGAAAACAATCCTTTAGAAAAAAAAAACTGGTTCAAATGTAAGTGCAATGTGGAGACTACTTCTGGGGATAAAAGATGAAGTCTGTTTTCTATTTATCTTCCAACCACCAACTATTTTCTTCTCATCAAAGATTGCACAGCATGGCATAGGTTAGATTTTCTTTGATGTTTTCAAATGCTGAAAAGAAACTCCTTTGTCTGAGAGCTACTTGGCTTCAGGTAAAGAGAAAAAGCTCCATCCTGTGTGAATGCAAGCTAAAGCCAATTATAACCCAACAGTTTTTCTTGGCATTAAAAAACAATGACAAAGTCAATAGAAAATACAACTCCACCAATTTACCCCTAATTCTTTAGTGTTTCTGGGTTGAGTCTTAACTCATAATAGACATACCCATGTGTGAGAAGGAGGTATTTTATGTTTAAAATGGAGATTTTAATTGTGAAAAACTCTGACCTTTAAAATCTTTGTAAGGCAAGAAAAAGAAATATTTAAACCACATGTTCTTCCAGGTGAAAAGTGGGAAATGTACTAATTATGTTTCAAGCACAGTTTACACTGTTACTTATTTGAAGTGTGCCTAAAATACCTTTCCCACAGCTTTGTTAAATGGCAGAAAATGAACTGATTTTTCATGTGTGAAACATATTGCCAATACCCTCTAGCTCTGATTTCACTCAAAGTGCATTTTTTAACTTGTTGTAGAGCAAAAAAAACTTATTATATGTATGGAAAGAAGTGACTATCTTTCCTTATGCAATTATATAGAAGTAAAATCCCATAAGAATTTGTAGATGGTATTGATAGGGGAAGCACTGCATGCAACTCAAAATCATTCCCAGTGGAAATTTAAGCACAAAGGATCCCCTACTTATAATTAGTTTGTTAAAGGAGAAATAAGAGGAGTCAGAAGAGAGGAAAAAGTATCCACATGCCCCTCTGTCTCTCCACACCTATATACATGAACACACATGTATACACATACACAAGTAGCATATATTCATGTAAAGTTACTAGGGCAGTAATAGCAAGCAACAGCTTATGACAAGAAATGAAGAATGTGATATCTGCTTTGTACATAGCAAACTGGTAGGAATGAAGACAGATGTTCATTAGATGATTTTATTAAATAAAAATACCATGCTTTACTCTAGGCTGTTATTAAAGCAATTACTTTTTTCAAGTGCACAGTAAAAGCTGTAGCATTGTGGTACTCTAGTAAGCATTATTACATTAATATAGTGAATTTACCTGATCTATCTTTCATTACCCAACCTCACAATGATATTCTGATTAATGATGCATACTGTAGATTTTGCAGATGCCAGCCAGATGTTCAGAGAAAACTAATGTTTTTGGCCTGGGAAGATAAGTATAAATCACATATATATACTGACACACCTACTGGAACAAATGGAAGGCATTCCTTAGTGTATTTGCTATCTAGCTTCTATTTATTCTTAGTTAGACAAATACATGACACAACACTCTTCAGCCTTCTAGATAAAGCAGTAGATGAGAGGACAATGCAAATAATTAAAAGCAAAATTTGACCTCTGTTGGGAATCTCTTTTGCTGTAAGGTACTCCCCTACCTCTTCCAGCTGTCTGCCTCACAGGACAGGAGCCTTAGCACACAGCTCCTGGTCAGTGTACAGTAAAAAAGGAAAGGAGGAGTTGCTGACAGCACAGTTCCCAGCAAGGAGCAGGGTCAGGCAGGTGTCTCATGTCCATCACCATAACCTCTCCTCTAGCCTGTGTTTGTACTCATGTGTATATGTATCTGCTGCTATGAAGGGAAGAGATCTGCTTCTTTTTCTGCAGTATTAATTAACTTCAGAGCATTAATTTTTCAGCCTTCATAATAAGATCCTAAAATGGTATGCCTAGGCATGTTAGTCAGGAGACAGGAGAAAGGAAATCTGAGTGCAACAAATCTTAATGACATCTAGGAAAAAAAAAAGATTGTATCCTTGTCTGTCTCTAGGGTCACCCTCCTGTTCTCCAAACACTAATAGCAGTTTCCATATCTTGTTTACCTGAGCAAAGGAAATGAAACCTATACCTCATAAATGTCTGCCTGGTCACTCTGTCCCTAATTATAAATAAGTTGCTTTTAAAGACAGCAGCTGAAGAACCTCTATTCCTCTCAGGTATGGATGAATGGCCAAGAACTTCAGTTTAGGGACAGACAGAAAACAGCAAGTGGAAAGGTACAGTGTATTGTGTGCTCAGCAATTCTCTGATCCCTGCCACTTTTTCTGCTCACTGCTCTTCACTGCTGCCAGAGCATCACAAATGCATCAAGCTCAGCTACTGCTTGAAAGCTTTCTGCAGGGTACAGATTTTTAGTCACACTGCATTAAACAGTGAAAGTGGAGCAGAACTGCCCTGCACAGAAGCGAAAGAAACTAATAATGGATTTTACACCTTGCCAGACAATAAAGGTTTGCTCAATTTAAATCCACTCTCCAACTCAGGGTCTGCAAATGGTGGTGTGTTGGGTGGAGTGCAGTGCATGCAATAGTGGGGCTTTGAAAGCAAGCACCATTATTGCTGTCAGATCCTGGTCTTTGATTTGGATTTTATGAATTCTTTTGATTTTTAAGGGAGATAAGAAAGTGAGAAGACATACAACATAGTTTATTTAATCTATTGCATCTATTACTGTTCATTGCATTGAGCACTGAATCTGGACAGTCTGTCCTTGAACCATTTGGACAGACCATAAACTACTAAAGTTGCCCACTTTCCAGTGCAAGTGTCCAGTGTTGCTGACCTCCTAATTTTAGCACGCCCACATCTTTCTTCAATATAGTGCTGATGCTGGATCTAAGTGTTTGAAAGGGCAAGAAAAAAATGTTTCCTCTTTCGTTTGCCTTTTACTCCTGCTCAGAATAGCATAATAGTGGATACAGTGTGTCAGCAGATTTATTATAACATTACAGAAATTAATCAGTGAATTTGGGTCACTTTTAATAGCTCCACACTGCTCTCCTATGATCATGCCAATTTTGTAGCTCACATGAGATCACAGAATCACAGAAACACTGTTTGGAATTCCTAACTCCAGCTGAAAGCAAGACTATTGACAACACTGTGCTTCTATCTTATTAAGTCTTGAAGAAGATGGAGACTTCACAGTGTCTCAGGACAACGAGTGTTGCAGTATCCTTCCCAATAAAAAGGTTTTTCCTGATGTTCATTCTGAACCTCCCTAGCTGCAATTTGTCTCTTGTTATGGTATCCACCAATACTGAGGAGTTTGACTGTGTAATGTCTGTAAATCCTCCAAAGAAGTTGTAGGCTATTAGATCACCCTGAACTCGTTTTCCATCAGGCTGCAGAAACCCCATTCTCGTTACTAATCGCCAGATACTGAACCTTTGGTTATTAACAGTAGAGTATGCTATTCCTTCCAGATGAAAATTCCATGGGAGACAGTGTCAGAAGTGTTATTAAAGTCAAGATATCTTCTGTTCATTACTGTCCGGGGTTGGTCAGATATAATTTTGAATTGACAGATACTTACTGATTGCTCCTGATTTCTGCCTTTTCCTTCATGTATATGTCAATTTATTAAAAAAATTCTTAACATATAAACTATCTAAAAGAGTTAAGAAAAGTCATCTTACATTACATTAACTCAAAACACATCCTGCCTTTGCCTTAAGCAGTAAAATCAAGATGCAGTAGAGGTTATAGTGTTCTCTGACTAACAGGAGAAAAGACTGCATGTTAGGTTTCACAAGGATACACAAGGAAGGTTTTGTGTCCTCAAATTCCCACAAATTAAATGGCAGTGCAAATTATCACCAAATATACACTGAACAAGAATACTAGAGATCTTCTCCCTGGTTGACCTGTGCTTATTTTTCAGTGTTTGACATTTAGGACTTCCGGAAAGCAAAATATTCCATGGTTTCATTTGTGCCAGGACATGTTAACCTAAATGATTCATTTTTCCATGCATTTTCTTCAGGCAGGTAAACACAGAAATCCATTTGTTCTAGTGGGTGAGCAGAGTGAAATAGCAAGAAAATGAAGTATGGTTGTTTTGCCCAAATTGTGTTAACTAATGTGTAGGAATCTAAGGTTATTTTGTGCTATAACTGTACCCTGGCACATACGGATCGATTTCCATGATATGCTATAGATGTGCACTGTAACTTTTCAAACTATTGACAAATATGAAAGGTGTTACTATAAAATCAAACTAAACTTCAGTGTACTGTAGCTTTTCTTTTTGCAGTTTCTATTGTCTATTATCCATTCCCAGCATAAAAACCTTGGTAAATTTTTCAATTATAATTTCAAAATTTGTTAGAAACAAATATGTAAATCCCAGAACTTTATAAGGTCCTGCATGAGATTCTTAAAAAGACAAACATTAGTGTCCCAACTGCTATCAGAAACTTCCTCATTAATCTTCCAGATTTCAAGAATGGACATAAGAGTGTAATGAATGTATTTTATTAATATTTTTTTCATTATAAAAATGACCACATTAAGATATCTGCCTTTTAGTCTTGTGCAGTGAACACAGTAGTCCTGGGCTGACTTTGGTCCTTAGTCTTTTTAATATCTTTCGGAGAAAAGAAAAATATACCATTAGAAACACTGGTGCCTTGTACATCCTTAAAAGTTGTATTTATTGCTATGTCTGCACCAAGACTATTTACAGAGGACTAGATGTGCTGAGGCTTGTACTCCCTGAATGATGAGCTGTGTGAATATGTTTCCTTCACAGTGTCAGGTGGAAGAAATTATGACTTCCTCTGGTCCTGTAAAAGGGCAGCCAGAGGAGATAAAATATGTTGTCAGGTCTTGAAAGACTGTCAGATTCCTTCTTGCTGCAAGAGCAGCAGGCCTGGAGTGAAATGTGCACACAGTGAAGCAGTCCCGGGTTTCTGCCTAAGTTAATTCCAGAACCTGCTTGAAGCTGAGGTGCCCAAGTCATTAGAGCCTGATCTCCGTGACACCGGGTCACCCAGTACCTCTTAACCCATCCAGATCAAATGCATGACTGCACCTCTCTTGAACTGGACAAAGCAAGATATGGAGCTCATCAGGACAAAGGAGCCCGCCTGCACGAAATTAACTTGTCAAAATGTTTTGACCAAATTTGAACTGGGTGGGTTTGTATCAGATCAGTGTTTTGTGTGAGGCAGCTAGTGGCTTCTTGATCTGATATCAGGAGACCTAAGAGTGGGTAGTCCTAACAGAAGTACTTAATTCACAAGTATTTCTTCTATTTGTTTTTGTATAAAGAGACAGTTGTTAGATTTAAGCTCTAATTCAGTTGTCTCATTAAACTCTGTGTAAAAATATTTTGATTTTGTTATCTCAAGATCCATTGGTCTAAATTCAGAGAAACAGAATATTGTGATTTCTCATCTGGAAAATGACGTTTTTCCGCTCTTCTACTTGCCTGACTTGGACCAGCAAAAAGCTGGACATAAAGTTTTTTATGCTTGTTTTTTAGATAATACTGCTGGCCTATCTCACTGAACTGCTAGACAAGTCACAATGTTTTTTGGTTGCTCAGCAAAACCTGCTGTGTACAGCTACAGAACACAAGGGGTTGACAGACACCTTCTTGCAGTCTTTGCCTAAAGTGATGGTTTCCAGGACCAGCAGGACAGAGTCAGATGGAGATTTGCTGGACATGGAAATGCTGGCCCACTCCCTGTCCAGCTTCCCCTCCAGGTCAGCACACTAGGCAGGTGTGGCAGCATGAGGCTGTCTAAAGTGTGGGAAAGGGTGCACTGACAACAAGTGCTAACACTACAAGACTTCCTCCTCACAGGATTTTTACTCTGAGGAGGCATTCTCAGGATTGTCAGACTGCAGTTGTGGCTGGCCTTTACATAGACACAGACTCACCAGCAGAGGAGATTGCTTGCTTGCCACACACAGGCACAACGTGAACTTCAGAAAACGATAGCACCCTGTGGAGCACTCTGCCTTACAGACTCCCAGGGAGGCTACATGGAGAAGTACACCATTCTGCCTTAGAAATTCTGCAGGTGGGTGTGCGGCTGCAGAAAACACCATCAATTTCCTTTTTAATTGGTCCTCTATTGCCATTAAGAGCACTAAGGATTCAGAGAACCGTGATGCTATAGCACAGAGTAAGCTATGATGCTGCAGGTGAATTAATTTATCACTTTCTCTTACTAGTGTTTATAGCTTTTTCATACCCATCTTTTTTTTCTCCAAAAAGTGTCAAAAATTTTTGAGTAGAGCAGCCTTAAAAGTGTTCTTTGGAAATATATCCCCTAACTTACAGAAAAATGTGCATGTAAGATCATTTTAGTATGCAGTTTAGTCAGCTAAATTTTTATGGTCCTTTTTCTGTTTTCTTGTTGGTTTACTCTTCTCGTCCTAATTTGCATAAAATATTTTTCATTTGTTATAGCTATCTTAGCCAACAGATGGTGCTATGTATAACATTTTTATGATATTGTATAAAATAAAAATAAATACTACAGTTAAACTGTACATGTAATTACTTTGTTAGAAAATAAACATGGAATTGAAGTTCTCAATAATAAAAGCTTATCATAAAAATTAGATGCAAGGAACAATAAGTGTTGAGAGTCAGTGATGAATGTTCATTTCAGCTTGCAGGTAGGGAAGGATGGAGTTGCATATGTAAAGCTGGCTGTGGTATCAATGCTGCTGTGCTTGTACAGAAGGATCTCTTGCAAAATCAGGGCTTCAGGGAGGTAGATTTTAAGAACACTGAAATTATCAGTGTCTGTTCTGGTTTCTGCTCTCTGGGATTAATACATTTTATCTAAATTGAAATAGAAAAGTGTAGTATGTCATGGGTATTCATACAATTGAAGTAGGACCATTCCAGTACATACAATTTATGAAATGCAATTATAAGCACCAATGTTGAGTACAACCAGTGTTTCACAGAGTGCCAATATTTCATCATCCAAACAGTGCATTTAAGTTTGCTGGTACTACTCATGACTGTAAAATTAATCATGCACATGCAAAACAGATTCTGTTTTCTCTGGGCTTGGAATTTCTCTCTGTGAAAAGGATGAGAGCTTCACTGTAAAAGGCATGACCGAGTCTACCATGGTGAATATATTCTAATAAGCTGTTGTCAGTATCACCTTGTGTAATCTATTATCTTTCCAATAACGATTTTTTTTCCAAATTCATTGTTTTTTTTTAAACTGGGCCATAGTTAATCCTATTTATCCAGTCTCATCCATATCAATGAATTCAATAAACATTTCATACTATTTTTAAAATACTTCCAGAAAAGGCAGGTATTCTTAGAACATAAATATAAATAGAGCAAGCCAAATACAAATATTCTACATGGAATAATCCTGTACTTTGTTCTTTGCTGGAATGAGTTGTCAGAGACTGAATCAGTGTGGGATCTCATTATGTTAACAGGGCTCATCATATGTTTCAGTGAAGGATGAAATAAGATGCCTTCAGTCTTACAAATGTTGACACTCATGTCCTTGTTCACATGAGTAGGTGCATTTTTTTTCTGGATTTCAAAAATACTTCATTTCATTACAGGAATGTTTAAAGTTTGAGAAAGTGGTCTTCATTTTACAGCTGAATTTCTGGCAACAACTGCTAAAAGTATCTCAATTAGCTATTCCCCATCTTATCATCTTCTCATTTTGTTCACACAGTTAGGAACAAAGGCATGTACTATCAATAAAACAGTTGATCATTGCCTTTGAATGAAGATTTGAAAATGTCAGGCACAATGTACTAAGTAGTAAAATGATAATTTCACATACTCACCAAAAATATATATTTTTAACAAAAAAGAAACTTCCTCTTTAGTCTGCCCCATAGATTTCATTAAATGCTATATTAACTAATGATCAAGAATCAATGAATATTGCAATAGTTTGGCTACATGTCAAGACAGTTTTTAACTGAAATTGAATTGCTGGTGTTTGCTAGTCTGGAGGAGGAGAATATTTTTTTTCTTTTCAAAATGAACATTAGTTTTGAGTGAAAATTATGTCAACTTCAAACCACTTTCAGGATGGCCAGACAAAAAACATTTAGAATTTTCTTCCAACTTTCTCACTATCTGCACTTTCCTCTTGTGAGTGAGGTGTCACTAGGTTTATACTTCGCAACATGGCAAGAAGTTGTGTCAGGGGAGGTTTAGGTTGGATATCAGGGGAAGGTTCTTCACCCAGAGGGTGTTTGGGCACTGAACAGGCTCCCCAGGGAAGTGATTACAGCACCAGCCCGACAGAGCTCAAGTGTTTGGACAATGCTCTCAGACACATGGTGTGACTTGGAGCTGTCCTGTTCAGGGGCAGGAGCAGGACTTCAATGATCCTGGTGTGTCCTTTCCAACTCAGAACCTTTTAGGACTCTATGATTCTATTTTCAATAATTCTGCTGCAGCCTCTAGTCCTGTTTCTGTAGAACAGGAGCACTTTCACAAAGAGTTCTTAGGGCCATGTTCCTGCCAAAATTTGGAAACAAGGGAGGGATATTCACTGCTGGTGCATAAGTTACATAATGTTTCATTTCGTCTGAGATCACTAAAAAAATGTATCTTTGGTATAGCTGACGGAGTAGATCTGCCACTGGACCATCTGATTTTGCCACAAAATCAAGGGAGATAGGGGTGGTGGGGTTGTAAATGGAAAGAAATTGGAAGAACTTGGTCCTCATCAGAATTGTATTGGGGAAGTGAATGCAGAAGCCTGGGACAGATACCAGAAGTAAAATTTATGGGAAGCTCATGGGTTTTTATAGGACGATGGCATCTAAGTGGAATTGTCTTTCATTTTTTTCATCCTCAGTGGCACTCTGCAATCCATGATCTGAATTACACATTGTCCTGTGATGAAAGTGTGTGCACTTTATGTCATCCTCTCTGTCTCTCTCTTCAGGAGGAGGATTTGGTTGATATAAAGGCTGAAAGTCAATAATGGCAGTGTGGCAACAGTTGCCATGATGATTCTACCAGAGAACCATCTCCTTACATTCCTAGGATGAAAGTTTCAGATACAGTCTTTGCTACCAAGAGTTCTTTTTTTTTCTTCCCTAAAGATTGCAGCTTTAAATGTATTGATTAATTACTTTGTACCAATTACACATCTACAATGCAGTCTTGAAGCTATTCAAGCCAGCAGTAAAACGTTAAATGTAGTTGGAGAGGTAGGAGATACCTAACAAATTGAATAGATCTAAAAATACACTTGCAGAGCACTAGCATTAGTATCTATGTTTCAGCCAGCTAAGCAACCCTAACTTAATGCCAGTTTGAGTGTGCCTTGCCTCTGTGTTTAAACTCAGTGCATCCATCTTTCTTGCCCACTCATGCTGTGGATTAAGCCAGCTGTGACTTTACTGGGTATTATCCTCCCTGCAAAATTTCCAAGCCATCCACAACAGACTCCCACTTGACCTAGGAGTCCTCTGGCTTCGCTGCTGGATGGCCTTGGCTGGGGACATCAGGGGCGCACCAAATCACTCTATCAATCCCCTTTCTCAGCTGGACAGGAGTGAGAAAATACTACAGAGAACACCTCATAGGTTAAGATAAGACAATTTACTAAAGCAAAAGTGAAAAGTGAGGTGCACACAAGCAAAGGGGAAAAAATCATTCTCTACTTCCCATCAGTAGGCAGTGTCTGGTCACTTCGCAGGAGCCAGGGCTTCAGCACATGCAGCAGTAGTTCCAGAAGACAAACATAAATAACTAAAGCCTTCCCTTCCTCCCTCTTGCTCTTACTTTTATACCTGATCTTATGGTATGGAATATCCCTCTGGCTAGCGTGAGTTAGCTGCCCTCATTATGTCCCCTCCCAAGATTTGGCCCACCTGAGCCTACTGATGGCAGGGCAGAACGTTGTAGAGGCAGCCCTTGTGCTGTGAGAGCACAGCTCTGCAGTAGCTGAAACGCTGGTGTCTGATCAGCACTCTTCTAGCTACCAATACACATGTGGCACACCACTGTGAGGGCTGCTGTGGGGAAAATTTAACCCCCTGCCAGCCAGACTCAACACAGCTTCTCAGCACCTACTTCAAACAGGCACTATGGATTTGTGTTCTGTCCCTGCTACTCACTGGGAGGAAGAACATCAGCTCCAAGATCAGCTGCACTTTTCTGCTGGGACCAGAGGCACTAAAAGAAGGCAGTCAGAAACACCTTGACTTCCATGTACCTGGCTAGCAGAATCCTGGGGACTGGTTACTTACATTTGCTCTCACTTGCCAGTGGCTTTAGCTCTCTACCCTCTAGCCTGTGGAAGTGTAGGGGAGAGGTTATAACCACTACACTGGACACAAATTCATCTCTCACACCTGAGAAGCCACATAATGAGCTTCTTCAGTGACTGGGTCATGGAATTACGTCCCGATAGGCCTGTGTTCAACTGGCATAAGGAAATGCATGCCATACAAGTCACTTTGTGAGACAGGTACGCATTCTGACAGATGGTGCAGCATTCTCAACCACATGATGTAAAAAGTTGGGGTGTCAGACTCATCTAATTGTCTGACAGTACGTTTGAACTCCAAGAGTTCATGTCACCATGAGAGCACTCATGTTCCAAGATGAAGAGGTACCCACTTGTTCCCATGCTCGGTAAGGGACCATTGCCACAAACTGCACAGCTATTCTGTGCCCCTCTTCCCCTACTTGCTTTGTTCTAGCTCTTTTGAGTTTATGTTCATGGAGGTCCCAGATTCCTTCATCAGAGAAAATAGCTCCCACCTGCTTGGAATGTGCTGCTGAGTTATACAAAGGTTTGTTAAGAGCCTTTTAACTGAAATTGTGGGAAGTCAGCTTGAATGAATTTGTGTGCTTATTTGCAATTTAGCTGTTTTCTGAGAAATGTTGCATACTGCCAAGAGTTGTTCACTACCTGAGTTGCTATAACTACATTATTTTTCTGGTACATGCTGAGGTCACTGCTGTAAGAATGTCTTGACTTTCATAGAGGAAGAAAGTTTTTATCCTTGGAAAACATGAAGAAAGTTTTATTTTTATTATAGGATTTTCTTATTAGATAACAGTCTACATGATTATATATTCAATTATTTTGATCATAAAGAGGATTGCCTTAGTGAGGAAAGGTCTTAGTTATGATTGTCACTCCTCATTGCATCATCATGTTGGATCTTAACAGGGGCACAGACAGAAACATCACAGAATGTCTTGAATTCCCTGTAAGCTGGATATGAATTGTCAGCAATATTAATTCACAACACAGTTGCTTTGTCAAAGTTAGTTACACGTGTTATTGTTTTGAGAATATTTGACTGATACAGTTGCCTCTATAATTAGGAGTCTGCCACATTTCAATTATATTTTCATACCACTTTCCCAAAGGCATATAAATCAGATAAATTCCCTTTGGGCTGAAATATGCCATGATAATTAGTGTGAGGACAGTTGCATTTGTGTTCTGTGGTCCAGTGCTTTGTTACAGGATTATTATGCAAATAGGGTGGGCATGTTATCATATCTTTTAGACCTTCCAAGAAAAACCTTGGAGTTAGTATTTTGAGTTTTGGCTTAACCATTTTGTTATAGATGACACTGAGACTTTTACCATTGGTTTGTCACAGTATCCTAGCAATCCTAAGTACTTACTAAAAGATACTTGCAATGTAAAAGTAGTATATTTCATAAATAAATAATACTGTCTCAATAAACTATAGGAGGAAAAGGAGGATCAAATGTTAAATTGTCTTATTTGTGAACACCTTTCTCAGTAGCAGTTCTTGACAAGAGTACTTTGTGTGAATGTACAATGTAAAACAGTTGGAGAAGCTGCAATTGTGTGTAATTAGAAATGCATCTTTGGAAATTGTGGAGGAAGAACAATTAATGTCTTGCATTTGTTTTCTCAAGTAAGAGTTTTAGGAAAAAAACATGGTGTCCAAGAAAACCCTTAAAACATGTCATGATGCACAGATGTGCTGTGAAATTCTTAAAATGTGAGCTAACTTTAAGAAGATCCTCACTGAATATTAAACAACCTTGGAAACTGCTACCCAGAAATAGCATTTTTTTCTCTGTTCTTGGAGTAGGGGTGGAGTGCCGAGAGATAATTTTTCTGAAAAGAGGCAGTTGTCAATTTTTTCAGCCTAATCTAGCTTTGTATGTAAGTTAGGCTACTGGATTTGCATTTGTGGGTTGTTATTAGCTAGCGACAGGTGCTTTTAAAGCTGTGTCATGCAGACTAAAGAATCTCTGAGTGTTTGCCCATATTTATCCATAAATATTGGAATAAATAAAGGGATCAACTGGGTGGCATTTTCTTGTCCAAGCAGGCAATGCACTAGGGATGGCTCTTCCTGCACGCAGCCCAGCTGCTTTCAATGACATCCCTTCTCTCTGGGGACAGCATTTTACTGGTAATGCAGGGAGGCAGATATGGAAAAAAGATGTGGGGGAAAAAAATACGCAAACATTGTGAAATTCTGTTTTCATGCTAGCAATCCAATCTGAAACTGTGGAAAAGGGTTGGCTTTTTTGTATCTCACATGAATACAAGCCATATTTTCAATCAACTTTTCCAGCAGATTGTCATTATTCTTAAGCAGAGAAAATTTATTATTGTAGAGGAAACTGGAGCAGGCCAGCTGTGAGGTTGTTTAGCTTAGCAGTGTTCATCTTCTAATGGTCACAGAGATAAGATTTAGTACTGCCTCTCTGCTGGGCAGAGAACAATATATTTTCAGAGAAACGTAGAATTGTTTGGGTTGGAAGGGACCTTCAAAGACCTTCAAATCCAACACTCCTGCCATGGGCAGGGACTTCTTTCACAAGACCAATTTCCTCAAACCCCCATCCAACCCAGCCTTGAACATTTACAGAGGTGGGGTATTCATACCTTCTCCAGACAAAACCTCTTACAGTGTCTCACCAAAAATTCTTCTTTATACCTAATATAGATCTATTCTATTTTACTTTAAAGCCACTTCCTCTTGTCCTATATATCCTTGCCAAAAGTCCCTGTCTGGCTTTCCTGTAGGCCCTCTTCAGGTAGTGAAAGGCATCCAAAGCCTACTCTTCTCCAGGCTGAACAACCCCAACTTCCTCAACCAGTCTTCACAGCAGAGGTGCTCCATCCCTTGGACCATCTTTGTGGCCCCCTCTGGATTTGCTCCAGCAGGTCCATGTCTGTCTTATGTTGGGACCCCAGAGCTGGACATAACTCTGCAGGTGGGGTCTCAGCAGAGTGGAGCAGAGGGGCAGAATCCCCTCCCTCCCCTGCTGCCCACGCTGCTTTGGGTGCAGCCCAGGACACGTTTGGCTTTCCGGGCTGTGAGCACACACTGCTGGCTCATGTCCAGTCCCTCATCCACCAGTACCCCCAAAACAATCCATTCTCTTTCCAGCCCTTTCCTGTACTGGGGATTGCCCCAAGAAGACCTTATAGTCGCACTTGTTGCATTTCATAAGGTTTGCATGGCCTAGGACTAAGGCATGATATTTAAGCCCATCACATTTCCTTTTGAGGGGTTCTTCCAGCTGTCTAGTACCTTCTGAGACAGTGCCTCTGCATGGTTTGAGAGACAGCCTAGGGTACAGGGTGGTATCAATGCCAGCCTTACTTTCTGGTAATAAAAAGTACCCATGTATACAGAGATGAGGAATGCTAGACCCTCACTCCTACTTCTCTATTTTGTCTATGAATATAATTTAGAATGGACATAACTAACAATACCAAAACCATAGTGCTAAGTAGCAGGCAGAATCAAGGAGAGAGAGAAGGAAAATCACTGTTGGGAAATCACCTCATTCAGGAGAGTGCAGAAGCATATATTCATGTTCTTCTGGAGATCAGGAGGTACTGAGGACCCACTTAAATTTAAGTACTTGCTTAAGCATACCATTTAAAATAAGATTTTTCTTTCAAGTCGTGCAATATTATAGGACAATTAAAACTGCAATTTTTATTTGCCTAATTATGGAAATCAGGATTTCTTATTCAAGGCTTGCATTTCTCCATGCATAGGTTCTCTATTCATCCTTTTAAACACACACAAAAAAAAGAAAAAACTTAAAAGCAGAGAAGAAGAGACACATTGTTCTCTTTTATGAAATCCTTCTAAAAAGTAGTAAGGAAAAAAATGTTGACTTCAATATTTCTTGGATTTGGTTCTGCAACTAAGAATTTCTTCAAACTTAATTGCTATAGCATACTTCTGTTTGTATTTAAATACAGTAAAATATTTGTTGCTAAAATTTCAAACATAACCACAAAAAGTTAAAAGTTTTAGTTGAATAATTACTTGGCTTGACCTTCACTGCTTGTTTTCTTCATGCTAGCTTCCAAAAGTTGTCAGTGAGCTTGCTTTTTCACTGGAAAATTACCAGCAGCACTGCAAAATTTCCTTGCTAGTTTTGAGTATCTTTTCTTCAATTTAGAAAAGTTGGGGTTTGGCTATTTCTTTTTTTTATTTTTAGTAAGACACACACAGACACATAACTACACTGTACACATTTACATAAATTGAGTGTTGAACTGGTGTTTATTTTAGAAGTTAAAGTTTTTAGTGCTGGCATGTGCATGCATGTCTGTGTGTGTAATGCAGTTGATGATCTGTTCCCAGAAATTAGCTGAAGTCTTCTCTTACTCACTTCAATAATAAATGAGAACCTCAACAGTAGCCAGGGCCTGCCTGATGAGAGTGCCAAATAACTGAGCTATCATCTGCAAAGACAGGTGTCAGTCCTCAAACATGAAGGCAATTGACTCCCCTGACTTTTTAAAATGTATTCCAGCCCCCAGGGATCAGCTTATGGTGTCTCAGTCACCTCAGCCAGAAGCAGTACCTCTGCACAGACCAGGCTGTGGTGTGCCAATGTCCTTGGCTTCCCACAGAACTGTCCCTGTGAGATATTCCTCTCTTCCAGCTCCTCTCAGTTCCAGGGTTTGGGACAGGAAAGCCCTTCCATTCATCATGCTTCAGTCAAACAACCAGGGGACAGAAGACACCTTGATCTTTCACTCACTACTTTGAGGTCTGAATTTGTTCTCCTAGATGATTAATTTCTGAAGGCTACAAAAACTCTACCAGCCTTTTAGGGAAACTGAACCCTGCAAAGGGTTTGTCCATAGTCTTTCACCCCACCATCCACTGTAATGCTGCAGCTCTTACCCAGATGTATATCCTCTTGTAGGCAATATCTGATGTATTCCTGTGCTTTCTTTCTGTCAGGTACTGTGCAAAATGGTGCAAATGCCTCTGCTATTGAACTGCACAACCTTAGGAGAGCCTTATTTTGGGAAGGATCAATAGAGTGAAATATTGATATGAAAAGCCTTTGGGTACAAACTTCAGTTGATTACGGCTGGTAGTGCAAAGAGTTATGGGTAACTTCTACTTTCCTTGCTTTATTTTTTCCTAGACCAGAATTGAATATTTACAGTGAAAAAGAAGAATTTGGAAGAAAAACTATCTGGATTCACATTTTAAATACCTTCAAAAAAACATGATGCCTGTACGTATTTTGCAATTCTGTTTTCTACTTTTATTTTCCCTTACTAGATTATAATATTTGCACTGTGTCTATGTAAAATTCTGTGACGCACCATTTATGAGTTGTGTGCTCAGAACACATAAGATACACCTCCAGACTGAGTCCTCTTGGTCTTTAATTTGCAGCACAATAGTGGCTGTGTCCAGTTTTGCTAGGCAATGACAATGAAGAATTTTGAATTCCACTGAATTTTTTCCGGTATTTCATACCTACCTTTTTATTTTTTTGAGACACATAGATATCGCTAGGAAGAGGTAAGTGTTTTCTTTATATTTGTTAAAATGTCTCACATTGATAATAAAAGGCATTACTGCATACTTATTGTTGGATAGATTCAACAAAGTACTATCAAAATGCCTTGAGGTGTGAAGAAACAAACTAGTTAATATTTGATTGATAGCTTTTAGTCCTTCCTATACCTTTACATACACTTCTCATTCATCTAAACTATCTATTAATTTTTTAAGTGATGCAATTTTTTTGTCCTTAATATGCTAGTCATATAAATTTTTCTGCTATTCACAAAGCACACTGTCCTAGATAGTGCAAAACATTGCAGAGCGTACGAGAGAAACCTGGGTCTTTGCAAGGAGATGTTTTAGAATATGGGAAAATGGGAATAAAAAGAATTTTATCAAATTTGACAGGACTCCACTTAACAGCTCATGTTATGAATTATATGTGAGTTACAGAGCATACTGTGCCGTCTAATTCATTGTACTAGTACTCCATGGTAGAATACAAAGATTGGTACATTTCTGAGAGATATCCCATTTTCCTGTGAAGTGCATAGATTTAAACCTTCCCAAGCACACTTACGACAGTAAATTCACAGTGGTATTAGGGTGACTAGAGTGTCCTTGATAAATGTTGCAACAGTGTGCAGCTGTAGATGGAAACACCTCCAGGAACAGTTCCAGCAGAGGGAGGGTGATGCAAGCCACAGCTGCTGGTTATACACCCACACAAACACAGGCTCCAGCTGTAGCTTGTGTTCCTGTACAACAAAAAGGGATATTGTGAGTGCTGTCTTCTATTAAATCATCCGAACAAATGATTGGAGGGCAAGAGCACCTCTCCTGTGAGAAAAGACCCAAGAGAGTTGTGGCTGTTCAGCCTGAAGATGAGAAGAGTTCAGGGAGACCTCACAGAAAGCTTTCAGTACCTAAAGGAGCCAACAAGAAAGCTGGAGAGGGACTTCTGACCAGAGCATGACCAGAGCAGATAGTGTAGGGATAGAATAGGGCAGATTTACCTTAGATATACAGAAGAATTGGGGTTTTTTAGGATGAGGTTGCCTAGAGAAGGTGCAGGTGCCCTGTCCCTGAAAGTATTTAGGTCAGGTTGAATGGGGCTTTTAGCAACCTTGTCATGGGAATGATGTCGTGGAAGACAGTGTTGGATTTAGGTGGTCTTTCTAGGTTCCTGCCAACCCAAACAATTCTATGATTCTTGTGATCTACTAAACGACCACTCATTATGCTCATTTACTCTTATTTTTTCTTGAGACCATTGCTGCTTAGCTGCTTTTTCACCACCCGGGGACAACCAACTCTTCTGACTGTGACATTCCTTTCTCCATTTCCCTGGTCTAGAAGTGTTCCAGGTGGCATTACCCAGAAAAGGAAGATGAAAAAAAAAGGGGAGAGCAGCAGTTTTGACTGCCCTGACCGTGTGAGAGGAGAGGAAGTTTGTCCAGAGGTTTCTCAAGCAGAGAATGTGTCTCCTATCTGAGATACCTTCCAGAGCTCGTGTAGCAACACTGATCACACACCAGGTTCCCTTTAAAGGTAAAAACGTCTCAGGGCTCTCCAAGCTGTCACAGAAAGGATCTGCCAGGGGCAACCTAATGGGAATATCTCTGTTTAAGTGCCTTGAGGACAGCTGATAAAACCACATCTCATGTGAGGAGGTTCCTGGCATCTATTATCTCCTGTCACCTCAAGATAAGCTATGAGACCTGTGCTGGATATTTTGTAACCACATGAGAGAGTGTGAATTATCAAGTACCATTGGACTGTGCTGCCACTGCATGTGGCATTGCAGTGGCACAAAATCTTTGGAAAGTTTTGCATTGCTATGCCAGCCACTGGAAAGCAGAACAAGGAAAACAAAGCAAAATTTAAAAAGAAAATTAAAGCTCTGGATGTCATAATTTTTATTAGCTGGGACTAAAAGTGAAAAATGCATTATTTAATTGATGATCTGCAAAGACAGTAGCTAAAAATTAATTTTCATTATTTTTTACAAATACTGTATTTTTTTGCCCTCAATTACAATTTGAAACATAATATTGCAATCATTTGGCACTTTCAAAGCTTTCAAGCATCCCTTTAATGCAGGATGCACAAATGGAAAACAGAAGTGAGTCTAATAGAAAAGCATTTGAACAGTACATGTCTAGTCTCTATTTAAGCAATATTAAAAAAATAAACAAAGGTCCTGTTGTTGCAGGGAAATAAAGTTGGAAGCGCAACTGTTTTAACTTATAGCTTTAGCTGCAGCTGTAATGATATTTTTAACAACCAAACCACTGTGAGCTGGTTAACTTCAACATAAATTATATATTTGAACTAAGTTAGGAAAGCACTTAAAGTGGTGTTGTCTTAACAGAACAATGTTAGGTCATAAGCAGTCCCTGGAAATACTAAGAGAAGTACTTACAGTTACAGGTTCTCGTCAGAGTTTTCAGTAATGGAAATCACAGTGGTAAACAGTCTTCTTGGCACTTAAAGCTCCATGTCTTCCTGGTAAGGATGAATTCGTTGTGAGAATGCTTGTAGCACTTTAGTGCCTTCCATTTTATTTAGGGAGAAAACTTTGTACTGACAGGGTTTGAGAATTGAGTGGCTTTGCCAGAGGGTCCATGCACAATCTGTATGTCTGTCTTACACCTGGTCAACAGGAGAAGGTCTAAAGGGCAGGAGAACAACAGCATGTCCTCCTTAGAAATATCTCTTGATCAATATTTATCCAGATGTTTCTGGGAGCAAGTTTGCTCTTGCTGTGATTTCACACTGGAATTGATATACTCCATTCTGAGTAGCTAATCTTACGTATACTGGACTTAATTCAGAATCAGAATCAGACATAATTTTTCTGTCTCTGTTGTATGCTGCAGTCTCTATTACTGTTTATGAAGCACATCTGCTATTTAGAAAAACTATCCAAACAGATGTACAGGATCACTTAATAAGTAAAGGCTTGCTCAGATTTCTCTAGTTCAACTGCTCTGGAAAAAAAAAAAAAAAAAAAATTAAGAAACCCCATTGTTAAATTTTACTTCAGAAGTTGCAGACCCAGCAGTCTAGGGTGAATTTGATTTTGTTTGTGTACTTTTTATCTTCCACTCTTCTAGCACTTCAGGTACAATATCTATATGACATTTTTACACTGCCTTTATTATGGAGGGCAGGTGAGGTAGAATTTTACTGCATTTATTTCTTCTATGATTCATTCCTGTACTGTCCAAGAAATAGAAAAGCAAGATTGCTATGAGGAAAGCAAGATTGTACTTTCATTATATTTTATGCCTTAAATTTTTACTTCGGTTGCTTAAGTAAAACCCATATCTAAGTTCATTTCATCGTCCTCTAGAACCTTCTTATTACCTGTCTAGTAAATTCAAGGCATTCCTCGTTTTTGTTGCATACAGTTCTTCAGCAGTTTATACCAACAGTTAGGCACTTATTCTGAGTAAAGGATTTGGTGTCCATTATTATATTTGTTTTTCTCACAGGGCTATAAGGTTTTATTCGTAATATTTTACTTTTCAGTAAATGCATTTGCCCTTTTAATTTAACCTAAATATAGTTCAAGTAATTTAAATGTATGTAGCTTTCACTCACATAATGGATTTCACATCTGAGCTACAAAAGTGGAGGACAACTGCCAGTAAATTAAAGTAAATTCTCCTTCATCTGGCATTTAAGCTTTCTCCTAGAGCTTTCAAAAACATTAATTTGCTTACAGTTTTACAAAGAGAAGAAATGTGAAGACTTATGTTTGCATATGACTCACCTTTAAAAGAAACACAATTCAATCAGTCTCCTTAAACAGCAATTAACTACTGATTTCAAATCCCCTCACAGAAGTAATATATTACTTTACTGAGATACCTGCTTATCATAAGGTTAAAAAATATTTAAAAATCCTTCTCCTGACCCTATTTTTCTTTTCTTCTGACATTTCAAGTGAGAAGGAAACTTTACCTAAAAAATTCATTAGTTCTGCTCTCTTCACCAAGCAGAAGTGTCTGCCCTTAGTTTGGAATCAAAATGGGAAATATCCATTGCAATTACAATGTTCACAGATTGGCTGCTAGCTGGCAGATTGTCCAAAATGACGATTTCACACATATCAATGGGAAATTTAAAGCAATTTATTCTGATATATACTTTAAAAGTTATTAAATACTGAGGTTTGTACAATTTTAGACCTAGGAATTTTAGGGTGATGAGAGATCATTGAGTAAAAATACAACACACAGTATTTCTGTAGCAAAATGCACAAGTTTGAAAGTTCTACCTCATGCACATCAGGTTCTTGGCTCAAATGAATTTCCTTATTAATTTTATAAGCCATACTTATCAGTTGCTGAATAAATTGCTGAGGTTTTTTTCTACCAGTTTTTTTTTTTTTCTCAGATGATTTGCCAAAGACAAGAACCTTTACCAAGGTTGTGAGATATCCACGTATAGCAGTTCTGGTTCAGTAGCCTACCAAAAAGTGTCCTTCCACTTCAATCAGAACTATTTCTGGAGGCTTTAGAATTTTGAAATTCAGGGTATGGAAACAGGAGATACTGCTCATGATAAGATACTGTTCATGATAAAGCTGAAAGTTTTAACTCAGATCCTTGACTTCCAGTATAAAAAAAAGTGAGCTTGCCTCCAACAAACATTTACAAAACCGTAGACATTTTCAGTGAAAGAAAATAGATTGTCTAGTGCTGCTATTTACAATATTATGTACAGGTTTTGCTGATTACTGAAGTCATGTCTGTGTTACTGTCTTAATGTTCATTAGCAGCATCTTTCACTGTATTCACATTCTTAAATACCCCCAGTTCGCAACACCAAAAGCTTATAAACACCTTTCAAAAATATCCAGCACTTGAGTCAGCACTTGGTGCATAGCCAATTTTGACAGTTTAATAAATGGCTTGCATTAAGCCATGGCAACTGGACGTGCAGTTCTCCCCACAGTCTGGAAGCAGCCCAAACCATTCAGTGCATAACTAATCCCTGTAAGCAGACACACATAAAGACCTGGTGGAAAAAGACCAATATTCTATACTGACATATCTTTGGAAAACACACGGGAGCCGGAACATACATGTTATAGAGTTGAGAATTACACTGAAGAAATGTGATATTTGGAAGGAGAATGTGCCCCTGGGTTCCTCAGTCCTTCTGCTTTCAGAGCCCCAGGGAAGGATGTGTGTAGATTTCCCCCAGCCTGCCAACTCATCCATTGAAATTTGGCAGTCTGTTTTCCTTGAAATAGGATGGGTGTGGGGTCGTGCAGAGAAGGAGTCACTCTGTTATACATTGACCAAGCCTATTATCTTGTCTTCGAAATTAACTCTCCTCAGCTAAAGATTGGACAGCAGAGGGCTTCTACAAAGATTTCACTAATACAGATAAACATATTTAGCTAAATATGCAGAGCTATCTACACTCTGTGCATTGATTCTTGCTAGGGTATGTCAGTCCTGGTTTGGCATGATAGAAACAGGTTGACATAATATTTTTCTGAGAAACAGATAAATAGCAAGGAAGATCTGGTCTAAATGCTTCACAGTGCTCCTGACAAGGACTTACCCTTTTGGCAGGAAAGTCTTGCTCTGTGACAGTGCCAAATCACAAGCACCACCTTCACCTATACCTGTTGACACAAAGGTGCCAAAAATATAAATTCTAAGAGAAAAAGATGTAGAAAAAATAGCCACTCTAGGTGCTACTGACTGCGAAGAAGACAGGTTGTACTGCAGCTGGTGAATGGAAAAGTCATTAAAACCCCTTGGAGTGTCACTAAATACAGTGAGTAACTCGAGAGTGCAGCCTGCCATCACTCCATGTGCAGAGAGTTGATCCACTGGCAAGACAGCCCAAGCAGGAACTTGGCTGAGCTGCAGGCAGGGCTACAGCAGAGTTCAAGGCATGCATTGTGTGCTTTCCCCAAGAAGCTGTCAGCTGGTGGATGATGCATAGCCATGGATGGTAGGGATGCCAAAGCAGGACAAGGAAGATGAGAACTGGTCTGAATTTCACATTCCACATCTCGGGCAATGTTGTTGAGGTGGGAAGTGCATCTGTAAACAAAACCTAAGTCCAGGAAAGGTTTAAATATATGATTTACAAGTACCAATAATCCTAGTAGATACCCTAATAATAGTGGTAAAGTAAATTGGCTTATTTGAAGCAAAGGGCCTTGCTAGATGCTTCTGAAGCAAGGGTATATGTTTACAAAGGTGAATAGTCTGATGCCAAAACAATGATGCAGTGGTAAAATACAATATTTCTATTGAAAAATATTGTTTTCCCCTAAAATAATCACAAACAACCATCTATGAGAAATGTTAGAATTGGCCTTGCTTTGCTTCAGGGAAAAAAAAAGGTGGATTATTTTTTTTTAAATGTGTTCTCTACTTTGAAAACTTCTTTCATTTTCTAGATGTTTTGGAAAAGTGACCAAACTGTAAAATACTTGTAAAACCAGCAACATCTTTCCTTCTTATAGTTTTCACTGATTATATGTCCCAAATTTTACTTTAGAAGTCTGTTTCTGTAAAACTAGAAACTTTTTACTTCTGTTGTTAACTAAATCATCCATTAGTTATAAACACAAGGCTTACCAGCCAAATTCTTTTTTCAGTGGAATAACTTGTATGAGAAGTGCAAGACAAACATATATTTCTATCAAATGTCATTTTCTCACTCATTCTGTAGATTAAAGCTTCTCTTTAGGCTACTGTTCTCTGAGGAGTGGGACCTGGTGCCCCTCAGATGCCTCAGGAATGTGCACAGGGGGTGGCTTATGCTGGTGGTTTTCAGGGATGGGGTTTTGCATGGGGTCTGGAAGTCACACCACTCTCTGTCAGCTTCCGAGGCCGACAATTGCTCAGACACTTAACAACAACCTTCAACTAATTAAAAAACGTACATCAGAAACCCAGCTCTAAGAATCATTCTCCTCAGTAAGGAGATAGAAGTAGCCCTTTGGCTTGGGTGAGAGCAAAATCACACAACAGTTCCAGTACCTGGAAAACTGAAGATCTCTTTATCATGCCAATATTAAGTAATTTTCTTTAGCCACTAAGCAGCCCTGCAGTACACATGAACATGGTGTACTCTGGAACTGAAATTTACTATCCATTTCTTCAAAAATTTGGCATAAAATAGGCCAAAGAAATAATGGTGTTCTTGACAAGTGATCTTTAAAAACATTTTCTGAGGCTGTTCTTTTTCCAGCAACCTTTTCACATTTGATTAATATTCCTTCCTGTTTTCTGGTTCAGAACGTTACTTCTTTGAGCTGCGTTGGATCTGAAACTGAAAGCAAGAAAACTCCACTACCTTTTTGATCCTAGGAAAACTGACTCTATTATTTCTGTATCTTGGGTTTATCTTGTATGTTGTCAAGGCACAAAAAAGATATGTAATTTTTGCATATGATGCAAGAAAAAAGAAAAGTAAAAAGAAGCTAAAGTTTTTCAAGCTAAACTTGCGTTGCAGCTAAATGCTTTTCAGATGTCCCAAACTCAGCAGGTCAAATATTCTAGGATTATGTTCAGATCTCTCTGAGAGCACGGAAGTTCATTCAAAATACTCCATAAACGAAAACAAAAGACAAATTCATTTAGTAGGGATCACAGAATTTCCCTTGGTTAAAAGCCATGTATTAATGACTGACAGAAAACATTGGATCTGTTTTAGTGAAATAGCTGACACTTTCCCCCACTGGAGACATTAACAATACTACTCCAAATATTTGTGGATTAGGCTGACGTAATCTTTCATTTACCTGGAAATGTCTTGGGCACAGGGGATTGTGTACATGTATTATTTAGCAGACAAAATGCTGTATGGCTACAAAAAGCTACTTGCAAGCACTAGGATGAGGTCTCACATGCTTCTGAGATGCAGTCTGAATAGGAAGGTGGCGTCTAGGAATGTGTGGAGTTTCCATAAGTAACATCCTAATCTACTTGTTTTAGTTAAATGAAAGTACACTAAGCACTTTGCAACCCCACTGCAGTAATAGCAGAGCTATAACCTCCTAACAACTTTCACGGAGTAAGATTTTGTGCTTGTTTGATTGTTTTCACATTTAAGGGTATTTTGTTTTGTTTTTTACAAGGAGATGTATTATGGCTTGGGACAAAAGTGTGAAGAATATGAGGCAGTCTTGGGCATCAGAATATAAGAAGTACACTAAACTATTAGAGGGTGTCCAAAGGAGGGCAATGAAGATGGTGAAGAATCTTGAGCTGCAGCTGAGGTCACTTGGTCATTTCAGCTCTGAATTAGAGTTGGACTATCCCAGCTTTGCACTAAAGTTTTCATCTCCTGACAGCAACCATCATTAATCACTAAGATGTAAAAAACAAAACAAACAAACAAAAATAAAACCTAGAAACAAAACAATGCAAACAAAAAAACACTGGAAACACCAGCAAGGCTTGTACTGTGAGATGGTGACATTGACCTGGGTGTATTGGCTTGTTTTTTTAAAAACTCAAAGGAATAACCTTCTGGATTCTGTCACTTCTTGGCTTAGGCTATCATCGACTTTTTCATTCTATACTTTTGCTTTTAAGGAGTTTTCATTTCCTGCCTCACCAGATTTGATCCAGAACTTATTATTGCTCCTTCAACTTCAATGGGCACTGGAAAATACTAAGGTTGACACTGCTTATAGGTTTTTAAAGAGTTTGTCTCTCACTTTTCTATACCATTATAATCCAGAAGTTTTTCCATTACATTTAATGGTGCCTGAACCATGCAGAAAAGATAAAATACCCATAGTAAAGATAATGTGTCTATGGAAAATTTGACAAGAGTCCTGCTACAAGTGTTTGAACTCAGTAGGCATCAGTTAAAGTTTGGCATTAATCAAAAAGGACTGATATATGTAAGGAGCATTTCCATAGGAGTACATAGAACACCAGAATGAGTCTAATCTTCAGTCCCTGGGCAGCTCCAAAGACCCCAGAGAGATGGAGGGGAGAATTGTATAACAGCATCTACAGAATTGAGGAAAGCTGAAAGAGAAAGAGTCCTTTTAGAGTATATAGGCATAGAGAAAGGACATTTATATACTTCAAAATTACTTTCTTTGTTTTTTAATATCCTGCTAAAAACAGTTCTTTATGCTTAATTGTCGATCTGGAAGTGCACTGGTCAAGGCTGTCTCTGTGTTTTGTCAGATATCCACTGAGGAAATATCAGGCTGTGTCAATCTAGGGTAAGAAACCAGTTGTTAACTAGCTTGCTGTTATTGTTTGCTGTAATGGAAAACAAATAACATTGTGCATTGTAAGGAATGAATGGCTCTCTTCTCAGTTGTTAAAGCTGTCTGTAATGCCCACACACAATCCCATTGGAACAGGGAGGTTAGATCCCAGCTACTCTGGCTCCATTATTAGGTGGATAGTGAAGATATGTGATGCAGCCTAATAGTTTCTCTATTTCAAGAGTGGTGCTACAGCAAGACACTTGAAGAACAATGCCCGTAGATTTCACTGTTATCTGATTTCTCTCTGCTTTAAATTTACCCATGAATCTCAAGTATTTTTTGGTCATATTATGGTATATGTCGAACTAAAACCCTGCTAGAGAGAAGGAAAGAAAAAGGGATGTTTATACTAAAACTCAAATAAAGGCATCATACACCCACTTTGTTCTTGAGGGAAGGTAACAGGGAAGCAGCAGTACATAAGGGTTGAAGAAAGCCTTGTTCTGCTGAGAGAATTAATATGTCTTTTCTCAACAAGAGAACTTGTAAGGCTGCATGAAATTGGTGGACAACTTTTTCTTATTTGAAACAAGAACTGCCGCAGTCTTTTATCTTGAGCAGAAATGAATCTGGAGATGTCTTGCCCCACAGTGCTGGGCAGCAGGTCAGTGCAATGCTGTCTGTCAGGGGGATGCAGACCCTGTCCCCACCTCAGGGCTCCTTCTCCAAGTGTCTGTCAGGCACCCAGCACACCTGGCAGCCTGCAACTCCTGGAACTACAAACTGCAGATATCTCTACTCCATGACTTTTCCTTCCAGGAGTGCTCAGCTCTGCACACAGGTGCTGTAACACTGGCTGTTTGCTGGCCACTCAGCCACAAGCCACTGAGATTAAGAGTCCTGGTTTATACGTATTTGAAAATATAAGATTAAGGTATCAGATTCCTAGGAACTACAATGTTGTTATAAACCTTGATGTGTCTCTTTGCATGTGAAATTCTGTTTGATGTAACAAGAGCATTTTAGAGAATGGATGCATATTAGAAAATCATATTATCTCCTTGGGATCTTTGAGCTCTGATTACTTCCAAAATTACTAGACATTATATCACGCTGTTCATTATACCTGAGACATCTGAAAACTGTTTTCTTTCCTTACAGTTTCCCATTTTTCAGTTTTGATAAATTATGGCAATCTGTATTTGAGGGATTCACATTACTTCAGTATAAGGTGTGTGAATCCAGAGAGAAGTGCTGGCAATATTGTGTTGGGCTATTCTGCAGTCAACAATAGAGAGAGACAACAGAGAAAGGTGTAGAATTGGCTATTAAGGACAATTGAATGCTTAAAGTCACCACCCAGGCTGCGATGCTAGAAATCAATACTTGACCTGGTGACTTCAAATCCAGTACATAAAGACACAATGATTATGGTATCAAGTAAAAATACAAAGGAGTCTCTTGAACAACCTCCAATGCCACCCCATGACAGAGCAGTGGATGAATGTGCAGAGAAATTTGAAATTTGGGGGCAGGAAAAGGATTGTAAAATGGTGTGATCTGTAAGAAGAATGCATCTCCAGGTTTTGAACAATTCACCTTTTTGCAGCCTGGCAATTTTCACATCTGTGAACAAAGATCTCTTGTTTCTGCATAGCGAAAGAGAAGAGGTACAACTTCGTGTTTAGGACAGTACCTGCTTGCCTTGTCGTACAAAAAATCCCCCAAACAAAAACCACAAAAAAATCCAATCCACTAAATCCAGTACCTGAGCAGCAGTCACTAGGGAACAACACTTGACTCAGTGGGCTTGCTTGCATCTCCAGGAGCAGTTTGGCTCTCTGATCTGTCTCTCTCTCTTTGCTTTTTATTTTCAAATCTTAATGGAAATACTTATTGCTATGCACAGATTCAGGGCTTGGGAAGCTTGTCATAGTTTTGTCAGAGAGGGAAAAATAAATGAAGACAAAGTGAATTCTAGCACTGAATATGCCTAACTCAGAGATTTTTAGCAAGTGTCCAGTGTTTCTGTGGGCACTGGTGGACAACTTCTAAGGCCATATGAAAACCAGTGGACAACTTTCTCTAATTTGAAACAAAATAAGAAAAAAAAGGGAATGGAATGGAATGGAATGGAAGGGAAGGCAAGGCAAGGCAAGGCAAGGCAAGGCAAGGCAAGGCAAGGCAAGGCAAGGCAAGGGCCTATATGTCATATAGATATCTTACCCATAAAAATGTCTAAAAGGAGCTAAAAATTTTTAGAGGTAAAGAAATTTTTCTTATTTGAAATTTTTACAGGTAAAGAAAACCTCAACATTTAAAAGGACTGTCCCTTCATACTTTCTGTTCAAGAGATGACAATTGCTATTACTTTGCAGAAATTATTTTTTCCATACTAAAATATTAATGCTTGCCACAGGGCTGACTTCCTTATATCAAAGCTCTCAATTTTGGACAAGATGTTTAAGAAACTGCTTACATGACGACTCTAGAGAGAAAGTGAAGTGATCCAGTAACTCTTCCTCTGTGACATGCCTGGGAAGTGTCATCCAGTTTCCCTTTGCACTTTTCCATTGATAGAGGCTGCTGGTGGGAAGAAAGGATGTGAATACCAAGTGCCATTGGGTTCAGATCCTTTTGTCTTATTTCTGCTGAAATCAATGTGATTTTAGACGTATCCACAAAACCAAGATGCATGTTCCAAACAGCAAGAAGAATGTACAGGTTGACCTACAGTAAGGACACAAAGTTTCTCTACAGAAAAAGAATAGAAGAGAAACTTCTCTCTATAAAATCATCAAGAGCTGGGAGTTTATTTTTATGTTTCGAA
This sequence comes from Daphoenositta chrysoptera, assembly GCA_013397915.1. Classification (NCBI taxonomy): domain Eukaryota; kingdom Metazoa; phylum Chordata; class Aves; order Passeriformes; genus Daphoenositta; species Daphoenositta chrysoptera. Next base: position 626,753 of record VZRO01006135.1, read on the forward strand.
GGAAAATAATGGGCATGTTAACTTATGTAGGTTCTTCTTTTGACACAGTATCATTGCTGATGAAGGCAGAATTGAATACTTTAAAACTTGTTTTGTTTTGTTCAATTTTTTGACTCAGTAGCAACTATTACTTCTCAGTACTAATTTTTAAAGTTCCTAGCAAAAGAAGTTTCAGATCTAATTCTGGAGAAGGTATTTTGTGCCAGAATCTTTGCTTGGATTACCAACAGGAACTCAGCCAATCTGATCCAATCTGAACAAAAGACTTGCTGGCAAGACTGAATCAAAAGATGAGCCAAAAAATTGCATATCGGCTTTACTTTCTCCCCTAAAGAGAGACACCTTTTTGACCTGTTGGTCTTACCCTTTCTAATATCAAGGGATGGAAAAATATCTCCAGCACAAATCTGCTGCAGCCAGTTAAGATGTACTCCTTGCATTTAGTGATGTGGACTGAAAAGTGAGAGACGTTTTTCCTTTAAAAAGAAAAGAAGCTTTTCTAGTGAGAATAATTTGCTGTTGATAAAACCAGAGTGATTAATTTACACATACAGCTGCCTCCCAGGCTGACAGACATCCTCTTGACAGTGTTGAGCAGCTGGAACTACCAGAAATGAATATTTCATAACAAAACTTGGCTCTTTCTGATAAACATGGAAGAGGTGCTGGTAGCAGCATTGCCATAGGCCAACTTCTTTCAGCAATGAGCTTTGTAGCATGTAAATGGTGTCTTTGACACTCCACTCTTTGACTGAGGAGTTTTGAATCTGTGATTTTCCAATCTCCTCTTACATCTTTATGTTATTTTGGGCCTTCCATGATGTCAGCATATTCTTCCTTGGAAGAAACTAACATGGTGTTGGTAGTAATGATCTATGGGGTCAAGTTCCAAAGGTAGAATGTTAATTTTTTTTTTTTCCAGTAGCAAATGATAATCAAGGTCTTTATTTTAGTTGAGGAAGATTTTAGGTGACTAAGGATAGTCACAAGGATAAACTGGTTTATTAAGTCTAACAAAGAGAAGGTGTCTACCAACCAACAACATATCATTGTATAAGCACTGTTACATCTAATTTCTATATTTATTGGTATAAATTCTGTATTATTCATGTATGTATTATTCAGCTGTAGTACTGAATTTTTAAGAATGGTTCCTTGTTTTTTTTTTCTAAATGAATAATTAGAATTTGATTCAAGTATATGTGTAGGCACCTAATCAAGCACTAAGGCACCTTAAATGAATACCTGGACTTCTGAATATGAATGTAGTTTCTAACTTGGAGATATCCATCTTTTGAAGTCTGCTGTTCCTCTGGATACTGTATGTTATCAGACTACTGCAGACCAGCTATCTTCTGCTTAGGATAGAACAGAGCAATTACTTACTTCAAATTTTTAGTATCAGAATCATCCAGGAAGCTACCACAAATCTCAGCAAAAATTAGTGATGTTTAAATCTTATGGATGGCTTGTTGGATCTGAATCAACAATGCAGAAACAAAAAACATTAAGCAGTCTCTTTCTGATCTACATATGCATAAATCAAGCATCTCTCTTTACCAGAGCACTCAAGATGGATTGCTGTAAAGATGCTTTTCCCAAGATGTTCCATTAACTGAAAATCTAGGTCTAACACACTCCCTTTGAAAAAATTAGGTCACTACACTCCTGGCTTGATTCCTTGCACATCTACTGTTTTCCAGAAAAATAAAACATGCAGTCAGTGCTTATTACATAAAAGTTAGGGACTCGCTGGCTGCCAGAGACACCTCTCCCATTGTGCTATCAATAAACAAAAAAGCAACAAATTTAGCAGAAAATTTAAACACTGCTAATCCCTAAAAGAGGGGACAAAACTCATCATCAGTCTTGTGTAAAAATCAACTGTTGTCTAAAGGAAGCAATAAACAATTCTCTTGTTCCCTTATATTTTGCAACTTAATTGATTATGTCAAGATTTTACTAACATTCCACACACAATTTAGGGTTTTTTTAGGTTTGGGGCTAGAAAAATTGAGCAAATGTTACAGAAATTTATTTTCTTATAGGTGGAACTACTGTTCATTGACTTGTACCTGAAAGTATAACAAATTTTTCTGAAAAAGTGTCCTTTACATATCTACTTAACAATAATTACCTACTAGGGCTCTAGGACGGGAAACATAAATATAGAAGTCTGCATCCTGTGTAGCAAATGCAGATGTGGCAGCATATACTTTTTTCATGTAAAGCAAAAGTTATCTGTACTCTTAGGTACACTGTGGAACTAATTGTTTGTCGCTGTTCTGAACAGCTAAGGAGAGAGCTAAAAGAAGAGAAGTTGGCTATTGTGCTTTATAAAGCTCAGAGGATAATGTAAAAAAATGTCCCAGCATTCTTACTCATTAATATCTACTGGACAGACATAAGCATCTAAACCCATTTTTGGGGACAAAATGAACAGATGCACTTGAGATCCTTACTTCTGACTGTGCCTGGGTTTTGGTCATCACTGCCGTTGCAGCTTCGGTCCCCTAAAGTGGAAGGTGAGCTCGGTGCTGGCTTCTGCTATGGCCCAGATAAAGGGAGAATGAACTGCTCCTCTCCCCCTTTCCCAGTGCTCTTGCACAGCTGTGTTCGTAATATATCAGTGTTCACATATATTTTTAAACAATGAATAAAAATATAAGAACTTAAAACATATAAAAGACTCCCTTTTTTTCTTTTTCTTTTTTTCTTTTGAAGTATTATCACGAGAAGAGACAGGTTTTTGACTTGTTCCAGCACAGTGTCTGTGAGAAAGAGGTGCTTTCAGGTCAATGCCAGCTATTTCAGGAAAGGATGCTCACAATATCAGACCAGGGCTTCCATCAGTGAAGTCACAGAGGTCATTGTGGAGGAAAACTCTCATTAATGGTGCAGGTGTTGGTCTCAGAACTCACCAGGGTTTGCATTTAACCTGAAAAAGCAAAAGTCCCAGTATTACATTTTTTGAAATAGTATAATTTTTTCAATGTGAAATATTAGACACATGCATTCTCCTATCCCCTGAGCTCTATTCGGCAGAATATAATTGATTTCTTTGACAACAGAGTTACAAACACTATAGCAAGAGCTGTAGTAATGGTGGATGGCAAGATAAGTTATGAGGGAAATGTAAATGACTAAATATTCATTAAATGTTGAGAAGCGTCTGAAATGTTTTACACCTCCAGAAAATAGTTAAGAATAGAGTAATGACTGCAAAGGAAAGTGTAAATTTGGAATTGTTCTCAGGAAAGTGTAATTTTGGAATTGCTATTAAGAAGGATCAACTGGACCCTGAAATAATCTCCCAGGAAAAGTGACAGAAGCCTTAAATATCTGACTATAACTGTGCAGAACATTTAAGAATATGGCACTGGTAATGGGATGGACTGAGCAGGTGGTCCATATTAATTTCCCTCATAATCTTTCTCTGTGGCTCTATTCAAGAAATCTACAGTATATAAAAATCTTCTGCATGCTCCTATAACACATAAAGGGGCCCTTAAAAACTTGTATGACTGTAATATCAGCCATATGTTCTTATTGTCAAAAATAGCAGCAAAAACCACAGTAATGGAGGAAAGCTTCTGAGTCTGGTCCATTTTTAACACCAGCAAACACACCACATAATCTCATTCAGAGATGTGTGAAGCTTCATTTCAAACCTAATTAAATTTTGCCCCTCTGATTCGATCCAGTAACTGCAGCCCCAGTACCTCACTCCTTTCACACAAACCTCCATTTAATTTTAGCCCATACTTATTCATGACTGCTTACACTCATTTGTTCTTGTGCCAGCACCATCCTTTGGCTTTAATAGCTCTTCTCTTCCCTGGTATTTTTTAGAGAGGGCAATTATACCGTGTTTTCTTCCCCTGTGTGGCGAGGCTAAACAAGCCAAGTGCCTTTACTCTCCTTGTGCAAGATAGGTTCATCATTCCTCTGATCATCTTAGTAGCACTAATTGCCACTTTCTGTAGCCTGAATTCATCTTTCTTGCATGTGTGTCACCATGCAAGAGCTCATCAACAACTTTATTCAGAGGGATTTATAAGTTCCCTGTCTTGAGTGGGAATACCTCACCTGATACATTTATTCTCATGCCAACAGCAACATTTGAGGGTCACAGTCATCCTGTGATTGATTAAAACTCTAAATCTTTCTTTTTCTCTGTCACTTTCAGTTGATGAGTTCTCTGTTTATATTAGTGGGTCTTGCCAAATGCATGAGATGGCACTTTGCATGATTGAATTTTGTCCCGTCTCACTTAGCTCCCTTGACCAGGTCATTTAGTTCTGCCTGCTTGTTATTCTGATTCTCCTGTGTATTGATGATGCCTCCCAAATTCGCACTATCACTAAATTTAATTATTACATTCTCATTTCTTGTTTCCAAGTCATTAGTGTCTAAGATGAGTCTGTCAAACCTCTGAGGACTCCACCAGTAGCTTCAGCCAGTTCTGTTAGTAGTGTCTGTTACCATTTCCTTTTGTCTTCCTTTCTAATGATTCCTGTAGTAATGACCATGTCTACCATCTTAACCTGGCTATGAGCTACCATTCCATTATATGTTTTCTTGAAATCAGGTAAGTCCATCATTCACCATTTGTTCAAAAAATACATGTTGTCAAAGGGGGCTGTTTAACATGACTAAAACCATCTTTGGCAATCCTTTTTTTTTTGGTGATTTTTGCCAATGTATTTAATGCAACCTATTTTTTTTTTTTATACTCCTGTGTCAATTGTCTAAAATTTGCTCACAAGGTTTCTGTTGGACAGATTGTATCATGTTTGTTCTTGAATGCCTTTCCTTGATAGGGGTTATCTTTACTCTTCCTCAGTCAAACAGTATCACTTCAAGCAGATCAATCATAAAATCTTTCTGCTGGACCTAACTCTATAGATCAGACCATATATATTTCGGGGACTTCATCTGCTACCTCAGTCTGTGTATGCTGGCTTTCTACAGGTAGACATGGCAATTTCCAATTCTAAACACAATTCTGCTGGCAGTTTTGCATCATCCTTCTTACTGGAAATTGAAGCAAAGGTCACATCATGTTTGTTCCACATATGAATCCTTTCTACACTGCATCCTGGCCCCTGAATATTTTCCTGTCGTTTCTTCTATTTCTGCAACAAGAAAATCTCCTTCTCTCCTGTGTGTATATTTTTGATTTTCCTTAGCAAGGCTTAATACGATTTGATTTTTTTGGCTATTCTGGCTTTATCATATGCCCCCTGCTCTCCAAAAGATAGCTGACAGTCTTTTTTTAACAATCAACCATCTGTTCTATTTCTTGCAGCTTTTTGTTTGTTTTCAGCATCTTTTACTGAGAGGAAGAAAGATATTCTTTGTCAGTAGAATATCAGATAATCTTTTTTAAGCCTAAGAGAACTTTCCTAAGGCACCTTCTTTATAAACTGCAATACTACAACTATAAAAAGGCTCTCAAGAACAGAAGAGGCTTGAGGTTTGAATAAAACAGGATCTGTTCCCTTCAGTGAAAGTAGAGGTGACTGGGATGCTTTAAGTGTGCTAAAAGAAGAAAAAAACCCAGAGAAGGGGAGGGAAAGGTGGAAAATTAAAGACCTGGGTATTAGCTGGGATTTTCTTACTCAGGTGACTAGTTGGGATGGAAAATATTTAACACAGCCACTATCACTATTTTCACCTGTCTGTAAAGAAAAGATTGTGTTTCCCCTTACTTTTTTCTTTGTCCCAGCTTGCTTTTCTATCATGTTCAGCTATCCCTGCTTGATATTTTTATGGCACTGAATGAGGTTTTCTAACGTGGTAGTTATGTTTTGAAATCAGAGAGACTGGGACAAATGGCAGGTAAAGCAAGAATAACGGAGGTTTCTGGGGCAAGGGACAAGAAGCAAGACACTAGAGGAAAGAAATATTTATAAGCCCATGAGTGAAGACTGGGAGGTTAAATGCATGGATGGATGGATGAACGGATGGAAAGAAAATAATCACGGTGGATGTCTGGAAAGAAAATACCTGCTATTCTTAATCTTTCCTTCTGTTTACAAAGAAACTCTTATGAAAGTGATTGAAATTAAGAAGAAAATGAAAGGTATTTGATTTTTGTTTCTGTGCATGTATGTGTTTAATCAATTTCTCTTCTGTCTCTACTTTTTCCGTTTTATTAGGACTGTTGTCTAGAAAATTCGTATCACATCATCCTTTAGAGACAGGTGAATGAAGATGGGGTGTAGTGAAGCTCAGGCTTCTGTGTGGCTCAAAAACCTGAGCCACACCTCAGGCATCATCAGTTTGGGTGCTTCCTAATGCGTCATGGCTCCACTGACACACATAGCAGCGCAGCATCTCTTGGCAGAGCAGAAACCCCTGAAATGACAAGTAGAAATATAGCAGAAGAATGACACTACAATACAACAAACTCATACACAGGTAAACATTAAAAAAAATTTGTATAGCTAAAGACAGACTGGGGAACAAGATGCTAAGGAGCAGTATCACAGAAAGGGACCTGGGGGTCTTGGTCAATGGTGAGTTGAACATGAACCAGCAGTGCCCTGGCACCAGGAGGGCCACCCGTGTCCTGGGGGCATCAGGGACAGCATCACCAGCCAGGCAAGGGAGGGGATTGTCCTGCTCTGCTCTGAGCTGGGGCGGCCTCACCTCCAGTGCTGGGGGCAGTTTGGGTGCCACAATACAAAAAAGACACTAAACTGTTAGCAAGTGTCCAAAGTAGGGCAATGAGGATGGTGAAGGGCCTTGAGGGAAACTGATACGAGCTGCAGCTGAGGTCACTTGGTCTGCTCAGCCTGGAGAGGAGGAGACTGAGGGGACACCTCAATGCAGTCTACAAATTCCTTGTGAGGGGAAGCGAAGGGGCAGTGATCTCTTTTGTCAGGTGACCAGTGACAGGACCCAAGGGAACAGCATGAAACTGTATCAGGGAAGGTTTAGTTTGGATATTAGAAAAAGGTTGTTTCCACAGAGGGTGGTTGGACATTGGTAGAGGCTCCTCAGGGAAGTGGTCACAACACCAAGCCTGAAAGAGTTCGAGAAGCATTTGAACAAAGCTCTCAGGCACATGTTGTGACTCCTGGGGCTTTCCAACTCAGATATTCCATGATTCTATGATTTGTAATATAAATAAGGTAAGGCCCTGATCAACTGCTTAATCAGTGGTAAAATTGTATTAACTCTTGAAGGCAATTTCACAAAAGTCTTAACTTTGTAGTATTAGTTTATAGTTGTTTGCATTTCATATTTTGCTTCCTACTGTTACAGTTCCAGAATAAGAGAAAAACCCTGATCACAAGGTTGTTCTTGAACCTTGCTTGCAGCTGAAAATGGACAAGCAGTAATAAGCATCTTCATTTACAGACCAATGCACATGGTCTAAAACTTTTAGTGACATTTCTGTTGGGTCAAGAGAAGGAGATGATCCATATCTTCTCATCCTATTCTTATTTGCTATTCCTTGGTCTTGTGTGTGGAAAGATTTAAAAAGAGCTCTTCAAAATTTGTGTCACCATGTGACGGATAATCTTAAACAAAATGTTATGCGTGTGTGAAAACACCGTGGAGGAGGATGACTTTTTTTAGTAGGACGAATATCTGAAGGAAATGTTGGATCTTGATGCTAAATGAGGTGAAATACAGGAACTGCTACTAATATGTGTGGCAGCTGCAAAACATTCATGAGTATGGCAATTTAAATGTACAGGGAAACTACATCCTTGCAGAAACTAGACTTTAACCTCTAAACACTAAAATAAACGTTCTGGAAAATATTTGCATCTGCTCACATTTTCTCTATGTCCAGAAAATGGTGTGTGTATGTTTAATAGTTAGAAAACTAATAAATATTGAGAGGCATATCAATGGTTAATTAAAATTACATAAAGAGATAATGTGTTGCTTAAGCAACTTTCTTTGCTGCATTGTTCTAACCCCTGAAGCATTCCATGCAATACACGCTTTTAAGAATAACAGCAGTGATTGTACTGTGCATCTGTAAAACAAGCACTGAAACAGTAATGGGCACATAAGTGAGCAAAGCTATGGTATTTATGTGAAGCATGGGTCCCATGACATTTTGTTCTATTCCAGAAAAACATTTCGTAGAAATTACTGTTTTCCTGCACTGTAGTAGCTTTGTCCTCAACAAGTGCACCTGAGAAGTAATTTGTCAGGGACCCATGGCAATGACCGGATTTCAGAGGCAAGGACTTCATGCACTTGAACCAGACTCCCTGTAGGTCAGTAAGAGGAGCTTTCTGGACACAGCAGTTTCTGCCATCTGTTTTAGACTCCTGCACTGCAGTTTCTTTTTTGGGACCCATCTATATCCTCTGGCTGCCAAGGTGCACACCTGACATTTTATGTCTCCTGGGAAGCTGATGTCTGACAACTGTTGCCTTCAAGGTAAGATGCTATCCAAGATGAGGGTCTTCAGATAACACAGCTATCTTACATGGTCATAAGTGTCCTACTTAGACAACTATTTAAGTAACATAGTCTTATTTCCGGAAAGTTGTGGGTTTGTCTTATCTCACTAGCTGTCTAGAGACAGATCACACTGACTTTTGTCCTCGCCTTGGCTCCTGAAAGGCTCCACATCACTCTCTCCATAAGGTGTCTTAGCCTCCTGACAGCCAGGTCAATTGCCACAACAATTCAGATATAAGGTTTCTGTATATGTGTATGTATATCTATATATATAGTTTTTCCACTGAGAAGGAAGAGGGACAGCATGGCTTAATTCAGAAAAGCAGAAGAAAACACCTTCTAACAGGGCAGCAAGATTTTTTTATCCTTTTTGAAACAGATATCTCTTCCTAAGAAAATAGGAATTGCTGCATGCACCTCCTGCTTCCTGAACTAGAAGATTGTTAAACTACAGAAGTTTAAAGCACATGTGAGGGCAGGGGTGTATGCTGACCATAGGACTTCCCTTACGAATAGTAACCTGGCCAACACAGCATGTGAGCCTGCAGACTTGTGTGTTTAGGAGGAATTATGCTAGAGATTGTTTTTAGGTACAGATCCAGCCATCTAGCATCATACAAATAGTAAAGAAAGCAAGGAAAATAAATGGTAGAAAGGGATGATAATGACCTGCTGGAAGGAGTGTTAAATTAATGCAAAGAGTTGCCCTTGGGTAGATGCATAAAAACTGCAGGCTGGGTATTCAGTATCCAAATGAATTACTTGCAAAATGATTGCTTGGAGCTGCACCAGCTTTTGCCTAGTTAGCATTCATCAACACAACTGCCACAGCTCTGCTTGCAGGCCTGCATATAAGCCCACATGCATGCCAAGAAAGGGAAACATGAGAAGGGATAGAATGAGAGAAGCAAGAGAGAAAAGCCCCAGCAGCACAGCATGGTAATTCACTCTGACCAAGACAGTCTAGCCCAGCTTTCCCAGGGCAAAGCCACGGAGATACAATGAAGAGAGATTACAGCAGCTGTGCAAATCAGGCACACATTGTTTCAACGAAAAGGTCTTCGTCAGTGTAAGGTAAAGGTGTTACTGGCTTCTCTGTTACTGTGACATATATGGAGGATTCATGTGGTATCCATATTCTATCAATACACAGAAGCACAGGATGAAGTAGCCAAAACCAGTTAGCATTTCTGATGCCAAAAACGAAACTGTCTGAAAGAAAATTTACATGTGGCATTATCTTTCACTTCCCAAGCAGGAAGTGATACTCCCTGCTTTCACTCACTGACTACTACAAACTATTTATCAGCCTTTTAAGAGAGCAGTAACTTCCTCTGAGAAGTCACATCCTATGGGTTGGTGCAAGAAATTCAAAGACTTTTATTCAGACAATAAACTACTATTTATATCGCTCAGAGTTTCTCTGGAACAAGGAGAACATATTGACGACCCAAAGATGTTAGGATCCAGGCTGTATACAGTGAAAACTTCAGCAGCCATTCAAGTGACTGGAAACAAAAAAAAGCCCCAAAGATTGAAGGCAACACAGATTTCTACCAGCAGAACTGTCAGGCGTGCTTTGGTGGAGGTTCAGGACAGCAGAAGGGCAACTCTGGCTCAAATCCTTCATAAGTTTATTGTATGTTTAAGGAGGACCTTTTTTCTAAGATTTGTCTGAGATTTCTGCAAGTGTTTCTTATCAATTGTCAGAAGAAAATAATTAAATATGGGGAGAAAAAAATTTAACTTCATAAGCTTTCCTTCTCTTTTCTGCAGTCCCCAATGATTCCTCATATTTGGATAAGATATTACAATAATGTCATTTCCAAAAAAAACCTCCATGCTTGTATAGAGATGGAAGGCAGGGAAAGAGAAAGGCTGGTGAAATGTCAGCTGAAGAATACAGTAATTTACCTCTAGGAACAGGAATACACAGGGAAGATTTCACGGAGGGAACAAGTAAAGCCTAAGCATAGAAACTGATGTGTAGGATGTAGTCCAGGTCACTTCAAGAATTTCCTTAATCCTTTCCACATCCCATCCTGATGTCACTACCCAGCAGGAAAAAGACCTAGAATTTAATGTTACTAATCATAGCTCCATTTCTTCATCCCTCACTGAATATGTTCCCCATATTTGTTGCACCAGTTGATGAGATTGCATCAGAGAAAACATTTTCAGTCTCTCTAAGGCCAGAAAGTAATTCTGAAAGGATGAGTAACACATTTAGAAGAGATAGAAAATGCTTTAGGCTCCCAAGCCATTTGAAGGACCTGTGGCAAGGACCTCAGCACTTTTGCTGGGAAACGCTTTTGTTTTCAATTTCACTTTCTCTAAGCAAGCACTTGTGATTTCACACAGTGTTCTGTAAGGTGATACACTACTGGGATTTTAAATAACAGCAGAAATGTGTTTAGTACAATAGGAGTATTGCTAATTCAAGCACAAGAAATATTCTTTAAAAAATATTCTTTTTTAAAAAAGAGCTTGTAATTGGAAGAAAATAACAATTCTTAGCCTACAGCTGGAGTACTGGGGGAACAGGGAAAGGGAAGGCGAACAGACTGTCATCAGGACTTTTTGGAAACACCTTTTATTCAATTAGCTTGAAGTTATTAACAGCAGATAACTATTCAGGCACCACATTCAGTTATTCCCTCATGAAACTGACTCACACATTTCCACACAGTTGCCCCCTTGGAGCAGCAGTGGGGAGGCCAGCTGCATTCTCACCAGCCAAGAGTTGTGTTGCCTTCTCCACTGCTGTTTGGAGTCCCCCAGGGACCCTTTGTTTCACCAGGTGTGTGTGGAGCCCCGCAGTTGTCACCTGTGCATGGCAGAATCTGACTCCATGGCTGTGGTCCACCTTACATGCTCGTGTGCACTGTTGACTTTCAGCAGGTTTGCTGGGCTCCCAGTGCCCGGGTTTATCAGTTCTTTCAGTTTCAACAGGCCATAACAGCACCCAGAGCTTGTCAGCCCTTCGGAAATTCCTGCATGTTTCCCTCATTGAATGTTCTGTTCCCTCACCTTTGCCTGCCTTTCACTGGTAGCACTTCTTCCCTCCAAACCTATAGACCCCCTTCCCATCAGCTCATGCAGAAGGATCCTTCATGGCCGAGTGTCCATCCTTGGATCAGGTTGTGCAGACTGATTGCAGACTAACCATTCCTGAAAGTTTTCCACATACACAGTGAGACCAGGCTACATCTCATCTGGTTTTGGTTTGGCTACCATCCTGCTTCAAGACTAGATGACAGAGATCCAGTCAACATTTCTATGATTCCATGAAATGGCAAAGCATATTTTCTGAAAAATTTCTTTAGGAAGAGGACAGATTTTGCTGTTTGGAGTTCTCCACATTGGATAAACACCCTTTGGCCAAGGACAACCTCTCTCAAATTATGTGATCAAAGCCTTCACCAGAACCAATACACTTTGGAAAACACTTTTTGGCATAAGGTTATGCCTTCTGTTCTGAACAAAATATAAGAAAAAAAATAAAAAGTTCTCTTCAGTTCTATTATAATCTAGTTTTTTGTATTATTATTCATCAACCATGGAACACTTTGGGTAACTCAATATGCATATAAACATGGGAGAAGAATTGTGATTTTTTTTTATTTAAATCTTAAGCCAATCTTCAGATATACATTATTTTACTTCTTCACTTGTGATTATAAAACAGATTTTTTATCTATCCTCAAAAATCATTTTTTTGAGCTAAAAACTCAGATATGGCTGAAGGACTTCTACACAGATTTTCCTTCCACTGAAATTTAAATGACATTATTAATTCAAGAACTGAACTGAGAGAGAAACATGAAAATAACCTCACCATTTGGGTTTCATTACAGAAAGTTTCTTCATCCTTGTGCAACCTTCTGCCAGGTGCTGGCAGCAAAAAGGGACAAGTCAATCTGCCTGTGGGCCCCTTCAAACACTTCAGTAACACTGGCTCATTCCCCAAACAAATCACCTTATGAAAGGCTCTTGCTGGGGCAAATCTTTCATTTAGAAAGAAATTTAGGGCTGAGCACCAAGAAAACTTTCTTAGGGTTGTAAAGAGGGTACCAATTAATTTGGGAGCTGGAGCAGTTAGCAGATCAATGATAGTTTAATCAGATATCTTGGCTATAGTCTTCCTTTTTCTTACCAGCTCGTGAATGTAAACAGTACTCCAGCTCGCACTGGAGCCCAGAATGTTGGGGCAGGAGACTTTGTTAGCTTCCCATCAATTCCAGGCAGAATCTTTGCTGTGAAATACAGCCCCACATCGCAGATACTCAACTCTCTGTGTGTTTCATGTCACCTCAGTGGCATATCTCTATATCCAGACACACTAGAGGATATCTAAGTAAAAGCTGATCATTCCTGCTTGGAGATAGAACCAGTTTCAACAAAAATTTATATGAATTTGTTGTAGGTTTGTAATCTGCCACATTTTGATAGAGGAGAGCAAAATACTGTTAATAACTAAGTTGGTTTGGCTTTCAAAACCTGTCTTGGGCAAAGCCTAAGCTGAGTTTGTCCAGCTGGAGTTTTCCAGTCCTGACATGTTTGCAGGGCAGAGGTGCAGGTGGCCACCCCCCCATGGTTACTGAGTTTGGGGAGCAGTGGTGTTTCCCCTGTGTGGGTTTAACAGCACTGTGATGAAAGCCACATCCCACAGCAACACCTTCATTGTCTCTGCTCTTGGCTACACGAAGACCTGCCAGGGTGAAGCATTTCAATAAGTCTCCGAAGTGTGAGCCTTGAGGTTTTTATGTAATTGGCAGTAATTTCTACAGTACACAGTTAAAATCCTTTACTATTTAGCACTGTTTCTTTTATTAGAATGCTTTCTGAAAGTCTAGTGCAACTGACTCTGCAAGACCTTACAACTTCAGTAAACTGAATTATTTTAGGGACAGAAAGGATTGAATCCTGCGTCACATCATCAGATTCTTTCAACATCTTGTTAGCAAGCATCTGCAACATGCTTTTCTGTATAGATACTGGGTAACAGATGTCAGGCTTAGTGAGTAAAATGCTTAGAAAAAAATAACTACAGAATTGTTGAATCCTCATAGCTAAAATGATGAATTGCAGTGGCTGCAGTTTAACATGTTGTTGTCTTGAGAGAGAAAAATGTTTTCTAAAGGAATGATTTTGTGTCAATTTTTAGTCACAAAAGTGAAAATATTTAATTTTGCAATCTGAGTAAAATGCAAAACAAAAGAAATCAATGTAATAAAGTTAGTAACACTGATTCTATGTCTCTCTTATTGAACAACTGAAAAACAGATCTGCTCTGATTAAGTGTACAAATATAGAAATGTATTGATTACAGGAGTGAAGCTCCTTGAAGTGTTTCCTAAAAGAGACCACTATGTATTTTAGGAGTAAAAGGTCTTACTAACCTTTCCATTTGCACAGTTTCATGACTTGACATATCAATAAATAACAGATGCTTATTGAGTTCTTTATGAACTGTCAGCAAACCTGGGTGATATTATGTTGAACACCATTTACAGAAATGTACAGCATCATAATTTGATTTCAGCTCATGATTGTAACTCTTGTTAACTGCTGGACACCAAAGCAGAAGAGTGAACAGTGAAATACATGTATTTGCATAAAGTCTGAACCTTGAGAATCTTTGCAAGTTTTCAATCTCTAACACTAGTATTCTGGTTTACTTTCTTTCTTCTGTTCTGAAAAAATGAAAACAAAATTGATTTGTCTCTCAGGATCTCTTACAATTGCTGCTTCTAGTGTACATCAGCCAGCCTCCATTCACACCTTAAGCCATGCAAGTGGTTGCTTTGGCATGTTCAGTACAGACAAGTACTTTGAATAAAGCTTATGTCATCCTTTGTTTTCCCATCATGAGGGGTTTTTAATTCCTTTCCGGTGAACACTCTGAAGAAATGTTTGCAAAAAATACAGCATTAGTAAAATTCATCTTTATGGTGCTCATTCACTCTAAATACGGGAATAGACACTACAATTTGGGCCCAGTTCTTTCAAAAATATTGCAAGAAAAGCATATGTCCCATCCCACATTCCCATACTTTCTTACAGAAATTCTGATTGAAGCGGTCCTTAAAATAAATAGCCTAGTAAATAAATAGCATCATAGAGATGCTTCACCTATTTGGAAACATGCGTGAAATTGACTATTTGGAAGTAGATGGGGAATGAAGCTTGTTTCATAACCACTAGAATCCAGAGGACAGATTTTTCTGATTCACAGCAATAAATTCAAAAGCCATACAAAGAATATTCTTCTGGAGACCATTTGTGAAAAGTTCTTGTCCTCGGTAGGTACTGGTTGGAAAGTGACTGAGTCTACACCCAACTGTAGGTGTAAAAAACACAGAGGGGAAAGTAGAGACTCATTTATTCATACAGAACATGAATGCAGCATTGTCCAATGAAGTCACATATTTAGTGACTTTTAGTCTTTAAGCAGTGATCATGCTTCCACAGGGTGACTTGCTCTGTCTTAAGATTGGTGTGTAAGCCTCCATCTAAGTCTGGTTTTCTTTTAAGGGTCTGGACTTGAGGTGTGTTGTGTGATGACTTGCAAAACACTAATTTGTGTTCAAGTCTTCCATCTGATCACACGTTACGTCTACAGAGACTGTATGTGATGGTACAATGTTAACAACCATTTTCCTCCCCTCCTTGTAAGAGCAATGAAGTGCTACCAAAGAACTCTCTGACAGGGCTGTGTAACTGCCTGGATCAAATCCTTTTACAGCACAAGCCGTGTAATACAAGTTCAGAAGAAAATGTATAATGTCGTCCATTACAACAGCATTAAACTTGCTCTAAATTATGACAAGGGGCTAAAGCAGAAGCTTAGAGACAGCTCCTAATATTTCTCTACTGGAAGTAAAGCTTGGCTCCTGTTAAATGTAAAATACCAAATAATTCCACAACACATTTTCATGCTACTCCAAACAACAGTGAGTAAACTTTTGCACTCTTCAGTGCCTTCTAAAGCTAGTAGTAGACCAGGAGAGGACCAGCAAGATGAGAACAGTGGAAATTAATTAAATATTGGGATTTCCTTTCTAATGGAAAGAATCTTCTTCAATTTGCAGGTTTTTAATCTTTACTTATTTCCCTTTTTTAAACTCTGTATAATATAACTTGAAATTATTGTTAATTATCTTTTCTTTTCTTTCCAGAAAAGGTTCACATGTTCACATCCTAGCTGAAGAAGTGAAGAGAACATCCAACAAGCATTAGCGGAGCTTTCTTCTCAAAACAATGTAATCTATGCTTTTTAATCAATAAAAGGATCTCCAGACTCTCATCACACATTAACAGAAGTTAGAATATACATGGTGGGTTTGGCCCAGATACTGCAGTTTATCTATATTTACTGAAAATCACTGTAAATTACTTGAGATGGTTCTTAATATTTGAGTAATGTGTTATTAAAAGCATGAGGGGCAGTCAGGTGGTCTGACTAAAACACATTTGAACAAACTAAGGCTAGAATACAAAAACAGTTCAATGCAAACATTCTGGAATACACTTTGAGAAAAGAGCCAATATTTTAAAAGAAAATTTTGTTCTTCTTCATGCCAACCTACTTTGAAAACAATTAATTACAAGAAAGAAAAAGAGTAAAATATTTTCTGAAAAGCAGCCTCTTTTTAAGAATCTCAGGTTAAAGCTTAAAAACAATAGATTCCCAAAGTCATTGTCATTTATTTGCCCTGAAAATATAAGGGAAAAACATATGAGATATATGTGTTTTGTAGGACTGAAAATTAAAATTAGTCCTTTTTTTATTATTGGGAGCCAATAATTCAAATAATGAGAAACTCATATTCACCCTTCAAAACACAGGTCCTACATTTTAACTGATTTTCCTTTTAGCGATTACACAAAAATTTAAGAATTTCTTTTCTTTTTTTCTTTTTTTTTTTTTTTTTTTATCCTTCTGAAGAGCAAGCAAGCATATGAACTTAACTTTAAAGACATCAGAAGACCCCTTGAAGCCAGTAACAACTTTGTGCCTATAATCTCAGCCAAATCTTTTTTATATGCCTCTAATCTTGCTGCATCTTTTTTTTAAACTGAATTCTTTGAGTTTCAAGGTAAGTGTTATCTGGAAGAAGTAAGAGTAATTCAAATTTATGTAAATTATAATAAAACAGATTCCTAATAGACTAGTTTATCTACTTGCCCTTTGCTTTTACATCCTAAATATTGATGTGTGTTATTTTATTTCTTCCTTTGTTTTGAGTGTATGTTGTTTTTTACTAATCTTCTGGTGATTGACATTTGTTCATGTTCTCTAGGCTGACTCTGCAGGCATTACAAATAGAAGTAAACGAGCAAGATACTCTTTGGTGTCATCATAGAGCTTTTATTCTTTTTGAAAGCTTCAGCATACTTGGTATAATATACCAACAGAAGAGTTTTACTGTCAAATATCATTGGGTGCGATATTGATTTATACATATAGAATTCCATGTGTTTTGATTTTCCTAAGCTTTGTCTTTCCCAAAGATCTGCTGCCTTCCAGATATGATAGGGAACATTTGATTTTTATTAGGTTTTACTTTGTCACGGATATTTAGACAGTACTAATGCAGCAGATATTTGTTCTTATGATTCACTTTGCTAATATATACAGTACATTGAAGTCAAAGGAATGGTTTCCCCAAACCCAGTTCAAAATGTGGATGTTTGTAAGAATCGAGGACTTAAAGTTCCTTTATCGCTTTTTTGTAGTGAAAATCCTTAGACCCATGGTTTTGATTTTCAGCAGGAATACTCTTCATACTGTAAACTGCTAATTCTCCTAATACTATTCACATATGATACTGGTATTTATACATGTAAAATTGTGGAGAAGATTATTTTGGGTAGCATTGATAAATACCTGAAGGACAACGCTGTCATTGGTCACAGCCAGTACAGCTTATGAGAGGGAAGTCCTGCTTGTCAAACCTAATTTACTGCTATTACAAAGTAATGCTCCTTGTTGGTGGGTATACAAGGGAAGCCAATAGATGTAACCCCACCTAGTTGACCAAGGGAAGCCAGCAGACGCAATCTTTTAGGATTTCAGTAAACCTTTCAATGGTGTTTCTCACAGGATCCTTCTGAATAAAACATCCAGCACACAGCTGGATAAACACATCCACACATGGGATGTGGGAGCAGCTGGATCATGGATAGGTCACAAAGGGTTATAGTGAATGCGTGACATCAGACCGGTGACCTGGCACCAGTGGGGTTCTGCAGGGCTCCATCCCCAGCCCTGTGCTCTTCAACATCTTCATAAAGGACTTGGACACTAAGGAAGTCTGCAGATGACACAAATCTGGGAGGAGCTGTTGACTCCCTCAAAGGCAGGCAGGCCCTGCAGAGAGACCTTGATATATTAGAGGGCTGGGCAATCACCAACCATATGAAATTCAACAGGGGAAAATGCTGGATTCTGCACCTGGGATGGGGCAACGCTGGATGTAGATACAGACTGGGGAATGAGATGCTGGAGAGCAGCGCCATGGAAAGGGACCTGGGAGTCCCAGTCAATGACAAGTTGAACATGAGCCAGCAGTGCCCTGGCCAGTGGTGTCCTGGGGGGCATCAGGGACAGCATGGCCAGCCGGGCAAGGGAGGGGATTGTCCTGCTCTGCTCTGCACTGGGCGACCTCACCTCGAGGCAGTTTTGGGTACCACAATACAAGGATCTAAAGCTATTGGAGAGCATCCAGAGGAGAGCAGTGAAGATGGTGAAGGGCCTGGAAGGAAAGTGATAAGAGTTGCAGCTGAGGTGACTTGGTCTGTTCAGCCTGGAGAAGGAGGAGACTGAGGGGACACTTCACTGCAGTGACAACTTTCTCATGGGGCCAGCGGAGAGGCAGACACTGATCTCTTCTCTGTGGTGACCAGCGACAGGGCCCAAGGGCCCTGAAGTTGTGTCAGGGGAGGTTTAGGTTGTATATCAGGAAAAGGTTCTTCACCCAGAGGGTGTTTGGGCACTGGAAGAGTCTCCCCAGGGAAGTGGTCACAGCCCCAAACCTGACAGAGGTCAAGAAGCATTTGAACAAAGCTCTCAGGCATATGGTGTGATTCTTGGGGCTGTCCTGTTCAAGGCCACGAGTTAAACTTTGATGATCCTTCTGGGTCCTTTCTAACTCAGAAAATCAATCCTGTGATATGTTTTTAAGTTTAGCAGGGCATAAGTAATGACACTGTGTCTGAGGGCTACTTAGGATGTGCTGTCAATTCCAATTATGTGCTTTCTTCCCGTACATTACATATATTACCCAAGACTAAAATATATAGCATGCCCAAAATTAAAATTCCTGTTGCTAGCAAAATATAATTCTTCCATTTTGTATTACTCCTGGAAATCTCATAGTTCTGTAAATCCTCAGATGAAGGTACTATCTCAAGTCTGTAAAAGCAGATTTACTATGGAAACTGGTTGAAGAAAAAAGGCAAGGAATCCATGAGATCTGTGGGACTCCAGAAAGGAAGATCTATTGGCACTGGCTCCAAGCAGGCTAAAGCAATCCTAAATCTGTTTGTAAGAACTGCAATGGTTTGGGGCAGTCCAATTCTAAGCCCACCAGGGCAGGCATCACCCCATGACATCTGTGAAGGCAGCACAGGTGGGAACAGCAGAGCAGCATGGGCTTAGATTTCGCAGCTGTGAACAGCAAGCAGAAAATATTGCAGCAAAAGGACAGAGGAACGAGGGGCTTGAACCTAAAGTTCATTGTTAACCCATGTCCATTGTGGGTATTTAGGCTGAAACTGTTGCCAAGACACTTAATGCAGTGAGGAGCTTTTCCTAGTAAGTATTTTTTGTACAAGTATTGGCAACTTTCCCTAAATCACAGTCCTCCTTCTCCTGCTGTAGAGTTCTCTCCATCTTCAAACCTTTTAAGTAATTTGTATGTAAGCAGCTTTTGCTTCTCAAAAGAAGTCAAGGAGCTTACTTGACTGAGTTTCCTGGGAATGGGCTCAATTTTTTCATGAATGCATTTAACTCTTTTCCTGCTAGAAACACTAGACATTTTATGGTACTACACCATTTTATCTCAGCTCTCTCAATTTTATTCCCCCTTCACAGACTATATAGAATCTTTCTGAGACTGAAATCTTAAAGTCTTCCTGTTACATTCTTAATCTTTGTAGAAGGTTTATTTTTTCCATTTAGCCTTCTTAGAATGTTTTTATGCAGAATACTGTCACAGTAGTATCCAAGAGAAATCTAGCTCAATGTAAAATGTACAAATGACCTTTGAAGACATGCCAAATAGAGGTCTTGGACTTTATTCCAGAGTAGATTGTCCTTTGGTATTAAATCTCTTTTAAAAGGGCAAGAGTTTCCAGTACTTGTCACATACACTATTAGAGACTGAAAAAAGAACACGAATCATTCAGATTATGGCCAGCTAATATCTAACATAATGATTCTGAAGAGAAGAAAAACCTTATTTCATGTGATATATGTTTTCCAGTTTCATTTTTGTGAAATTACCCTATAAACATCCCATGGAGCAAATCTCTTGATACAGAGGGCCCCTGGAAGATCTTCTATTCCCATTATATTTCCACTGAAGTTGTGGGGATATGTGATATCAGTAAGTTTGTTTTCTACTTCCTTCAAAGGGATTGGTTCATTGCTTTATCTTCAAAATATATTGTTTGCCTTTTGTTTAGCTATGAGCTTCATCTACTCCATCTTCCATTCCTGTTCCAGGCAGATGTTCCTTGGGACTCTGCACTCTCCTCCGTGAAGCAAGCTGTCCATAGGTTCTCCCAAAGGCCTCACAGACAGGTGAGGTTTGCTTCTGTCCCTGCTCAGGAGGCATGGATAATCCTGGTCACTCCAACACATTGAATGAGAGTGAGATCTTCACACAGTTCTTAGTGTATCCTGTCCTTCCTCGTTGGATGTGTTATTATTTGTGTATTTTGAAAACCAATTAAAAAAGAAAGCAACAATCACTCTATTTGTGCTGCTCCATTTGACATGACTGTGGCTTCTTCCTCCTTTTCTTACATTTTATTCCAAGAGAGTACGAGAACTTTGCACCTTTCGGTTTTGCTGGTTTCTCCTCAGCCCCTGAGCTAACGAGCTTTTTACCTCACAGTCCCAGTGCTGTGATTTTACTTTCCTTATCATGTGTGCTTCTGTTCTACAGATTTGCTCACAGCCCTTCCTTACAGTGCTGCAATTTTCTCAGCTGTGTAAGCCAGGGCTCTGCCCATAACAGATCCATACAAAGCTGAGCCAGGGACTCTGGAGCACCAGGAGGTCAGGGAGATGGTGAAAGATTCTGGCTGGGTCAACTGTGGCAGAATAAAAGAGCTTGAAGGATGACAGCTGCTGTGGCCTCACATTTTCACTCTCTTTCCCTCGCCTCTCCAAGCATCTGCTTCTTAGTAATTATTTTCTTCCCTCAAGATTTCCAATCCAGTTGACTTCCTTGAACTTTGTTCCTTTGTTTTCTCAGACCTCTTGCTCCTATTCAGCTTTGCTAACTTCCCATTTAGAGTCCTTTGCTGCTTCAGTGCACTACTTTGTACTCAGGCCCAGCACAGCCTTCCAAACAGATGAAAAGTGAGGAAAATGGGGATGAAAATATCATCTGTCTACACAAGGAAGATAACCATGAGTGTATTCATTGAAGGAATGGGAAAAGAGGATGACCAAGAATAAAGTTGAACAAAAGCTATACTTGACATATTTATGAGCCCAAATAGCTACCAAAAATAAAAACTTCACCATGGCATAGTATGAAAATGGCATAGTAGCTAAGAAGATGAGATGTTCTAAAATGCAGTAACTGTGTTGACAGCAAGAAACAGAAGGATGTCATTCACTGAAAGTTTTAAATGAAATATTCAAATTAAGAAGGAGGAAGAGAGGGGATTAGAGTGACTAATTTTTTAAGAAGCAGCCAGGCAATATGATGCAACTGATCCAAAACTGAAAAAGTTTAAGAAATTGACACTTTTTTCCTTTGCTTTTATTACTTCTTTACACTTCCAGTTTCATTCGAGTCTAAAGGGCAGGAGGATCAAAAGATTTCTCTCTATTCTCTCTAGATCCTTGATTCTGCTAGAACTGAGAAAGTGGAAAACATTATTATGAAGGTTGTTTTAATGAGGCCCACAGCTATACAATAATTCTAAATCTGTTCAGATGCATCCACTTCTGAAAGGTCAGTTGTAGTTTGTGTTACTACCTCTTCACTTCTAGCACACAAAAGGGAATTCTCTCTGCTGCCTTTTCCCCATTTTCCCCAAGATCACATGAATGTCTCAAGGCCAAGGAGAATTCTCTCTTTTTATCAGCATAATTCTTGAATCAAAGTGATGACTGAAAGGAGCTAAAACTGTCTCTCTGCCTTCCTTTCAATATATGCATTGCAGTAAGTGCTTTTCACACAAGCTAAATCTCAAAACAAAACATGATCTATATGGTAACCATAACGTTTTAATATTTTGTTTCCCATCGTGACTCTCCAAATCCATTTTTAATAGTGTAAAGTAATAATCAGCTGCTATACTTTTGGTATGAAAACACTGGAATATACCATAAGTTATCCATGACCATTAAGTAGGAAACACACATGTGACACCTGGCACTTGTCTGCATGTTCCAACCCTGTATCACAATAAATGCTTGTTCATTGCTTTGAATATGCTTCAAAACAGCCCTACATTTTGTCAGGCATGGAGGCTTAGAGGTCTGAACCCTTGAAGGGCAAAGAAAATCCCACTGAAGGTGCTTATATGCTGCAGCCCAGCAACTGGGGTCTTTGTTTATCTGAGGAGCTCTAAGACGTATTTCTCTGAAGATTGTATTTTGTCAGTTTTTTCATTTTAACAGATCAAGGACATGACTCATAACTAAGCCATGCTGAATTATTTGCTTTCAAACACTTCAGTCCAGACTGGAACGAAAGGACCTTTGAATTTCCTCCATAAAGTCCGACAGAAAAACAATTCTGTTATTTTAAAAAGTTTAGTAGTTTTATTCTAGACCACGCCATTGAGGGTAAAAACATCAAAAAGAACTTCCAGGGGTACTAGCAGCAAAGATTTTACCTGAAAATCTAGCAACTCACCACCACATCACTGATTCCAACCAGACAATACTCCTTCCTTTGTTTCAAGCTGAAATTCCATACTAAGCACAAATGACAGAGCTGGGAAGATTTTATTTTAGACTAAAAAAATTTCTTTCTAAAATACAATTTTATAAATTGTCTTTTTCTTCATGTGCCATAATACCATTGCAATTTTTAAATCTGCTTAATCAAAGTTCAAGTGACAGGGATTGATATCTCTTGTGAACTGGGGTCTTGTTCCACACTCTTTGTATTTATTTTTCCTGTATTGTTAATATATAATTCATCATGAAATTTCTATTGTATCTTAAGTTTTTCCTTAGACTATCTATCTTCTGTCTGCACATCTCCTAAGAGTTGCACTGCAAGTGATCAAAAAAAAAAAAAAATTTAAGACTTTTTTTCAGACACAGTAGTGTGTTTCTATGACTGAACCTTGAGAGGTTAAATGTAAGTCTTAGAATCTGTAATACAACCTTAGTTATGTTAAAGTTTGTGGAAATACTGGGATAAACTAAAACCATGTCAGGACTTTTTCCCCAGTTTTCCTCTATGAATACTTCAAAATAATATTTGAAAATTTTGTTCCCATTAAAATTATGCAATATCTGCTTAGACCCTGAGTGTTCTTGCTAAAAATTTCCATCAAGCTCACTACTTTACTCACAGAGAGCAAACATGAACATAAAGAAATTAATCACACTTTATCAGGCATTCTAACAAAAAAAACCCCTTAACATGTTTTCTCTAATACTGCCAGCCCTAAATTGTGTTTGAGTTTGTTAGTCTTTCTACAGAGTTCAACGTGTTTTGGATCCAGCAAAAATATTTGAAGAAATTCAAATTTTAATTAATTAGCATTGATAAAAATAATTCTACTTTAAAAATTCTAGTGAATTGTAAACAATCCAGTTATATCAGATACACAATAAATTTTAGTTCTAAAAACCTTAAAATTCAAATATCTGACTTCTCTATTGTTTTTACAATTAACTAGAGGGGAAAAGGGAGAGTGAACAGAAAGAGCAAAGACTGCTTTCTGCTCAGAGCTCCACAGCAGAGCTGCCCAAAGAGCTTGGATCGAAGTCCTCAGCCTGACTTAAGGCATCCTAATGTCTCACAAGCCCAGGAAGTCCAGGAGTAGTGTTTTTTTAATGCAGTGTTCAAGGCAGAGGTGCAGCATGATCAGACAGTCACAAGTGTGTGTTTCACTGTGGCTCGTTCAATTCTCACTTGTCACGGGAGGACCTTGCTGCCAGTGACATTATGTGCCATATAATACCTTTGAAAATGGTTGGATTGCTGAAATCACCCGAATTTCACTATTCCCTTTTACTAAACATAAATCAAATTGATAAAGTTACAAAAGGAAAATACATCAGGGAATGGGTAGAGCAGCATCAGACCCATCAACAACTGAGGGACAGAAAAAGAGAAGAAAAGAGAAGGCCATAAATGGATTAAATATTCAGAAGAAAATGGCAACAGAGTGGACAGGGAGAAGGAGGATCAGAAAATGCAAATGTATGAGAGAGTGAGCTTCTCCAGCTTCTCCTACTTCCTAGAATCTGGAAAGATGAGTTAAACCAAATGAAAGGAAATACTGAAGGAGCAGGTGGAAGTAAGAAGTCTAGGAAATATTTTCTGAAATGTGTACATCATCAAGAAAGCACAACCATGAAAAGACCACACAAAGCATTTGAAGCTTGCCTATCAATACTAAGCACTTTCTGGAAGCTTCTTGTCCCAGGTGTTGATTTACTGGTTTGTTTATATTCTGTTTGGTCATAAAAACTAACCAGAGGGGAAGAAGAGGGGGAGGAAAGTGGAAACTGCTGATTACATATTGAATACAGTAATTTGAGATACTAGTATACTTTAAAAATAAGCATAATATATCTTCCTGGGTGAGAATCTCCTTGGCATGGTTATGGTCCAATTGATTTCCTGCTTTGAGATGAAAGATAAGACCTATGATGAATCAGATATCAAAATTATTCTGGGACCAGCACAGTTGGCAGAGACCTGACTCCTTTGCCAGCCCCAGACTACACAGCTTCAACTCCATGTCAGTGCAACCTAGATGAAAACTTTGGGAAACAACCCTTGTAATCATCAAATACATGCAGAGCTAGGGACTCTGAACTTACAGCAGAGTCTGAGAAACAACTCACAGCTTAAGTGTATGGTGAAAGCATGAAACACGGAGGTGTGAGGGTAGAAACATGATTTCTGCTTTCTCTTTAGGTAATCATCACTTCTGAAAAGCAAGTTATCGCTCCTGTAAAACTATTTGCTGAGCCATTGGCTGGGGAAGAAGAGGGTATTTACCAAAATGTGTATTTACCAGCATGGTTATTCTCCATAGTGTCCTTTTTCTCTCAGAAGGAGAAGAAATCGTTTTCAGGAGGTGGTTCTGAGCCAAATATAGTGAGACACGCTAAAATCAGCATCTGGGATTATTGCTCTTCCATTCACCATAACTTTTCATTAAGAGGTATTAGATTATGTGCGTGGCCACCAGTGTACCTTTCAGGGGACACATTTATCCATTGAATTTTAATAGTCTTTCAGGAAAACGTTTTCACAGAGAAGGTCAGAAAAAACTATTTCTGCGGTACAGAGTGAGAGTTTTGCAAAACGCACTGAGAACTCTATGGGGCAAGAAAAGCATCTACATTAGAAAACTAGATATTACATGATACATTAAAAAAAGATTTAAAGCCATTCTGACTCCAGTCCCCTTACACATCTATCATATTTACTGATTCAAAGCACTTCAAATCAAGCATCTCGGAATTTTAGCTGAAGTTAAAATTTGTCTTTCCCCAAAGAACACACAAAATGGTAGAAAAAAATATTAAAATGTCACATATTAAATAGTGCTGAAACATAGGGCACACTAAATGGTTTAGAGAGAATAAGAAAAGAGATTAAACTGAAACTCATTGCTTTCACCCTAACATATCTCACTTTTTTCCGTAATGCAACTACTTATAATGATCCTACTTGTCTGAACCTGGCAGCAAGGGTGTAAGTTTAGACTCACAGTTGCACACTGATCTACATTCTGTCCTTCAAGACCATGTGGTTTACTAAGGCACCCAAAGGGTTTGCTGCATATTTCAAGATTGCTTCATCTCTGTGATAAAGACAATATGCACCCTTCAGGCTACTGGTTACCATTTTTTAAGAACTTAGTTTAAATATATACATTAGGAACTGTACATTTCAGAAAGTATATAGTTCCTGAAATAGAATTCACCCTAGTAGTTGTTAGTCACGTTAACTGCAGCCCACTTGCACAGTTGTGTACCAATAACATTTATAACTTACAGACAGAAGCACATTTCACATAGAATAAATAAATACACAGGCGTAGCATCCAATGAGCAAACTCCTTATTCCACTTAATAAAGTAATAAAACCAAAATTAGAAAAAAAAAAATATTTCCAACCAAATACCCATTTATCAAGGTTAAGTTCTGGAAAGCGTGGTTTTGAACATTTTTTTGTAATTGAATCACCACTGTGGCTAAAGAGAGTGACAGAGGATAAATCTACAATTGAGAAAATGTTGATCTAATGATCATTGACATCACAGACTTGGTAAATTTTTTCTTTATTTGCAAGAATGGGAAATATAACAGAAAATAATTTTAATTACTCTAAATAAGAATAAAGATAAAATAGATATAGGTAGGAAGAAAAGCAGAGGCATAAGTGGGAAGAGATACCGTATGCATCATGTACCATATACTTCATGGATCTTGAAACTTTGTCCAAGAGCAGTTTTGGACAAACTAGATAAAAAGATCAGTGGATGTAGACTGTGGGTTTTTTCATTGGGCTGAAGTTGTGGAACAACTATTCCTCATTGTGAATGAGGAGAGAAGGATAGTGTGATCCAGGGGCAAACTCGAAGAGAACAGAAATTTTTGCTCATTGTCAAAAAAGCCCATGCAACTTGTGTTCACTTTGTCAAAAAAAGTTTACAACCAGTTTTCGATCTGAGGGTTCTCCAACTGACCTGGAAACAAAAAGCAAAACTGGAGATAATAATATGGAAGACTGGCAAAAAACACAGAAAAATCAATAGGAAGTGGACAGCAGAAGGAAGTGACAGGGAAAATAACTGCAAGTATTTTCAGGCTGTGAAGTTTTAAAGAAATACTAATGCATTCTCCTGTAGGTAAGATTCTGAACCAATATTGAAGATGAAATATGGATCCTGAAGATTCAGCTAGCTTTGAACCTAAAAGGAGCCACGCTGAAGAGCTCATTTCACATGAGAAAAGGTTGGTTATTTTGCTTAACTACTTCTGATTACCATAATGTCATCTGTAAATGAAACAAATGAGATGCTTTCCCTTTCTGGCCTAAATGATAAAACTAAAGTCTTGACTATTCCAGCATCAAAGTAATTTGGAGAGTTGATATAAGCATTTCTTTGCTTTACTAAGTAAAAACAATTAAAAAAAACCCCTCATATAAACATTGTGTTAATGTTAATTATTTTAGCATTATTATCAAATATGCTTTCTATTAACATTAATGATGTCACACATAAATTTACTTTCAATATATATCAGTATTCCACTGATTTGACAAAGAAAAGCTTATTGTGAGATATAAGTTGAACTCTGAAGTAAAAAAAAAAAACAAACAACCCAGTAAGAATAACTGCTTTACTAAATGACAACAGCAGAAACATAATGTGGATACCTGTTTGTTTCTTTCTGCAGGAAAAATACATGGGCCTAAGAGATGTCAGTGAATAATAAAAATAAGTTTTCTTCATAAATAAAGGTGAGAGGAATGCATGTAATATAATTCTTAAATGCGTATTTTTTGTCTATGTTTCTAAGAACCTATTTTTGGTTAATACAATAGAACAATGCATACAGGCAAGTCTTAATTTTTCCATCAAATGTCTGCAAACTTAGGACAGTAATAAAATTACATAGTGCAGTACAATATGTATTAATTTTCCCAGTAGACATTTACTATATGTCAGTACTAAAGTAACACAGATAATGACTTCTGTGTTAAACAGAGACTTTGTCCAGTCCTCTGTTAAAAATAAAGGCATTCTGTATATAGGATGAAAGAAACTGTATTTCTTAGCTCAGAATATTAAGAACAAATGTAAAAAGTTTAAGCAAATGTGCCATGTTTTTTTTTCCCACAATACTAGAGGGAGTTTGTTTCACTAGATACACCCACTACTGATACATCAGGAAGTTCAAATATTAAGCACAACTAAAACGTTATGAAGGTGCTCACATCTCAAGAGAAAGTACAAAACCGATTTGTTTCCAGTTGGAAGACGTAAAAGCAGGGGTTTCTGTAGCACAGACCAGTAGACACATGGCTCAGAATGCTCTGTCTGAGCCTGTAGCAAACACTTCAAAGACAGTGTAAAGAAATCTTTCATGAGTCAGGATTTCAAAATCCTACCTGCCCAAAGGGGCACCTTCTTTCTAGCCTGCATCACTTCATATTGAACTCATGCCCTGCAGCACTATACTGCATCATTATTTCTATTGAAGTGCACAGTATAATTTTAGAATCTTTTCTGGCCAGGGCAACGCTTCTTGTGACATGAATAACAGTTTTTCACTCCTTCTAAACACTTATTTACACAAATGTCCTGTGGCAACATGTTTGTGGTTAACTTGAATAATTCCTTTCTCTATATTTCGCTTTAGTTCCTCTAGCAGAAATTTGTGCCTACCTTCCCACAAACTGGTCATTGTCATTAATATACCTACCTCTGTTGCTTCTCACTCATTCTTTTCCTACTTTCTGTGATTCCTACAGTTTTTGTCAGAGGAAACTTGCAGTCAGTGGGAGAAGACACGAGACTGTGGGGCATCCTCTCACTCTAGACATGACTGGGAGATCCCAGAAAGTGTGTTGCATATCCTAATAAGTTTTATTTCCTTTCTAATATCCTGTATATCGTTCTACTAAGTAAAAATAAGGCAATTAGCACATCATATTTTAACATTCATATAATTTAGAGATCAAACACCAAAATTCTGCTATTGTGTGTCCTAGAGACAAAGTCAGGTCAGGCAGGGGAAGACATATTTCCACTGACTGTATCAAAACTACAAATGCCAAATCCGACTCAGGATTTCACTTGACAGACTAAAATTTTCAACTATTTATAATTTTTTTCTTTTATGTCTGTTATAAATGTTCCACGTTATGACTCATTGCACACAGTTAGCCCTCTGACTTTTTCCTAATTAGCAAGCACATACAAGCATATGTAGAGGGGAAAAAAAAAAACATGAAGAAACTACTTAAGAAGTGATAAAGCTTAGTATCTGTGAAGACTGACCTTAGAAAATCTGACCTTAGAAAATTGGTTACTGGTCACCATATGGAACCAGAAAATATTTCTATGAAACCAGTCATTTTATTTACGGTTTGAAAAAAGCATATTTTTAATCAAAAGGAATGCAAGAATAGTTATAATAATAGTTTAGTGTACATCTAAAAAAGTAATTTTGATTAATATATTTGTCTGAAGGCAAATGCATAAAATTCATTAGTATTTTTCTCCTTGCACTTTCAGCCATCACTTCAAGGCTACTCATAAAACTTGAACAACATTTGTATTCTCTAAACACAGAGCATGTGCCTTTGCTTTCACAGCAGTCCCCAGCTGGAGGTCTTGTGCCATTCTTTCAGAAATTTCCTATCAATGTAGAATAAAAGTCTTAGAAACCTTGCTATTCCTGAGTTTTGAAGATGCAGCCAATCTGGTGGTATCATGTTTCTGGTTTTATGTTGGCAAAGGAATTCAGAATACATTTACAAATCAAAATATTTCAAACTTGGTTTCATTCAGTTAGAAGCTCATTGTGTTTAAACAGAGAAAAACAAACAACAGAAACAAAACACCCCAAACCCCCCCCCAAAAAAAAAAAAAAAACCAAAAAACAAAAAAAACCCCAACCAAACAAATCCCAAACTATCCAGACAGCATATTTCTGATTTTATTATACTCAGATAGAACCAAAGATCTCACTTAACCAATAAAGTTATGGTTTAGAACACTGAAATGTGCAAGGTAAGGTGAGTATTCTTGTTCTTCAGTGATGTATGGAATAAGAGGAAAGACACTTACCATCAAGACTGAAGTTTAATTTTTTTTTATTTTGACAGCATTTGTAAGCATTCAGGAAAATCTGTATTTAAAATAAGGTCAAATTCTGCTTTCAGGCTGAGTTAGTATGAAAAAGTTCATGACCATGGAACTTCATGCTGTAACTGCCAGATGCGTAGTAAATTCTATTGCATACCACTGTGAAATTTGGAAGGATATTGAGCTTCTGTGCACAAAAACAAGAACAAAGTTGTATTTATAAAGAATTTCAAGAATCAGGTCAAAATATATAATCAGGAGGACAGTTTTATACATTCATGAAAAAATGGTTGGCTTTTTTTTTTTTTTTTTTAATTGAGTAGTTCTGATATTTTGGTGTATTCTAAATTACTCAGGTTTGCTGAAACTGGCAAAGTAATTTCTAAACACAAGAAACTTCCCTAAAAATACTGCATTACAATTATTTATTCCTGTGCAGAGACCCCTTGTTCACATCTATAACTTGTTATAATAAGATACCTTTTTCCTGAGTGGCTAAACAAGCAAACAAAAAGTCAAATTCTTTTTCAGTAGATAATGAGGAAACACTGAAGAGAAAAGTTTAAGAAAATAGCTTTCTCTGGCAAAAATAGAATCTTCCAATTAAGATGAGAATCTTATTTCAAAATTAAAGATGGCGTGTCTCTGTCAAGAATAATTCCTCTGGAAATTACCTTTGGTTACAGGGAATCTATGAGTTCTTTTTATTCATAGGACTAAATCACATTCTATTAGCTGCATGTTTATCTGTTATTTAGAAAAAAAATACTAGGTCATCTATTCTGAACCCACAGACTGCCTATTAAAATGAGATAATTATAAATCATTATAAATACGTTTTCTTTCCCTTTATTAAATAGGAGCACACTTTGTTGGCTTGTTGGCATTTGCTTCCTCCTCTACAGTTTTTTTGGTCACCTGCACCCCTCATCTGTATGTTGTCATCCACAAGCTCTGTGAAAAAATAATTTCCTGTGTATCACAGAGTTGAGGAGAAATATGGCACCTGGCAATGCTGGGCTCAGAGACACATGAGGGGCTTCTTCTTTTGGGTACTGGAGGGAACATTACTGCTTTATGATTTCTGCACAAACAATCTACAAGTGTTACACTTACTAACGGCAGTAGAGGTTGAATACATGCTGAGTACCACAGCACTGAGTGATTTCAGATGGGTAGTTGAGTGGGTTTTTCTCTCTGGCTGTGTTACAGAACACAATTTTTACCAGAATACACACACACATGCAGGACTTCACTGACAAAAATGCAAACTGTTATTACACTGTGGGAAAAGTCACATTCAAAGGAGAAAGAGAAATAAACTTTATCAAAAGTTTGCTAGGGACAAAATGAAAGGAGGAGTGTTTAGTGCAGTAATAAATAACCTGGATCTCAATATGACCTCTTTGTGAAGTCAATACTAATGTTTACTGATGTTTTGCCCAGCACCCCAAGGGCAATCATTCCAAGTTTAAATCAAATTTAAGAGCACCTACAAAGGCACAAAGTATGCAAAACCCACAGAATTAATTTTTCCAGCCTTCTTCCTGGTAGCTCTTCTGCTATCACAATTTATCCCATACCTGCCAGGGTCTGTTAATTTTTTCATTAGTGCAAGGACATTTCTGTCAAAGAAACATGGTATTATAAAGTTCATTGCACTCCAGACTCACTTTGTGGACAACAGCAATGAAGTAAAACCCAAATATCTGGCACCTATATTTCCCTGTCACACAGAATCATATGTTTATTATCAAGACATCTTGGTCCAAATTAACAGGCTGGGAACAGTCCAGGAGAGAAAAGTATAGCAGCACTTCGGAGCTGGACAAGTTCAAGATGTTCTCAGTCACCTCAGACAAGATGAAAAGACAAGGCTTCATTGAAATGGCAGCTTCTGGGTCTTGCAGTATGGGTTAGCAAGGGTGGTCAGCCCTATAAGGTGGGACACGTGTTTTTCAATAGACTCTGAAGTCCTGTTTTGAAATATTTCTCTTTCCCAGAAGAGCTTTTCTAAGCTTTCAGCTGCTTCCTGCTAGCTCATGCACCAAGATTTCCTTCCCCTTAGTAGGCAAAGGGGCAGAGGGAGAGATGTGGCATGTCTGGACCTCCTCTCAGAGACAGATAGATGAGAACATTCATGCCCTTTGCAGAACACTGTATAAGAGGATATCTCACTGAATCACTAGGGTTTTCTCACTGTTTGGTTTGCTTTCAGGCCTCTTCCACTACTTGATGGAAAAATTGTACCCTAGATAAGCAGAAAGTTTATTTAAAGAATTATTTTAATATATAATACAAAAAACCTCACTGAGACTAAGCTAGAAAACTTTACTGTTTTAGAGAAGGCCTTGTAAATAAGTTTCTTTTCAGGCTTTCATTTTAAGAGCCACAAGCAGAATCTCTCTCTCATGTTCATTCATCTTGAAACCTTTTCTGGCATGACAACTGAGTTTCAATCTTAAAGCTATGCTATTGCCTCTCCTTTTAAAAGGAAACTTGCAGCAGCTTTTGCATTAAGCACCAGTGAATACCATTTGCTTTTATAGATCTGAACGGATCAGGTAATTCCTTTATTTTGTCCCTTAAACTTTTTCATTGGCAAGATGCAAGCCATTGCTTTTTCACTGTGTAACATTTCCCTTGGGCACTGTACTTGCCCCATCTGCCTATTGACTGGAACATCTACAGCCTCTGGCAGCAGAATGAATTTCTTCTCTCTTCCAGGCTGTTACTTAGGTTTGTCCAAAACTAGGTGGAGTTTATTAACTTCCCTGGCTATTCTGGGCAGTTGTCGCATTTCCTCCTTTCCAACCCATTCCAACAAGCCTTGCTGTACCAGCCACATACCCTATCCAACCTCTATCCCAAGGCCCCATCATTGCATACGTGACCTTCTCAACCTACACATGGCAGGGACTTGCCTTCCTTCCTCCTGCATTTCCTCTCCCCAGTGAGAAATATGTGGATTTTTGGTTAGTTTAAACATGATGGTTTGGGTGGCGTTTATATCATGATCACTATTTTGAAAAAGAAAGGAGCCTAGTGGTATTTTTCAGGCAACTCAAATACTCTTCTTATGCACATTGTTCCAAATGACTTCTGGCAGCTCACTTAAATGTAACAAAAAGACTGCACTTCTCACAAGTCAGTTATAAAGCTACTTATTGGAGAATGAACAACCTGCCTCTTTCCTTCCACTTGTCAAGTGATTTATGGGGTTTCTATTCACAAAACCAAGCATGAACAGACATCTCTTGGGATAAGAAAGGAGTCAACATTTGCCCCAAGCCTGTTCCCAAAGGGTATCACTGCAGGTAGCAAATAACACAGAAAGACAAAGATACTTGTGCATAG
The DNA here is from genome assembly GCA_013397915.1 of Daphoenositta chrysoptera. NCBI lineage: Eukaryota > Metazoa > Chordata > Aves > Passeriformes > Daphoenositta > Daphoenositta chrysoptera. The sequence goes on from VZRO01006135.1 coordinate 659,825, forward strand.
GGAAAGATACTATCCCTCCACTCCTTTCCTATCTCTTCTTTTTTTTTTTTTTTTTTGGTTTTGTTTTGTTTTAATTATCAAAACAGAAATTTCTTTGTGTTTTGATTTGCAGTTTTTGTTTGTTTGTGGGGGTTTCTGTCACATAATATGTAGTTATTCGCTGCTGGTGAATTTTGGCCCAACTAGCTCTTCATTGAAAAGGACTTGTGTCACTTAATGTGTAAAAACTCTGGGACAGAAGCTTGAAAAAGAACACTTGATCTCTGGGCTTGGGAGCTGGGAAAAAGGATGGGTAAGGGAATCACATTCCCCAGCTGGTGAAGGAAAATTAAATATAACCCAATTTTTTTATTCACAGAGCTTCCTTTTCATACCAGCTGACACACATGAACACAGAAAGTCATTTATCATTCTTAGAAAAACATAGAGAAATTAATACTGAGGTAACATGGTCTATAAGTGGTGCCTGTGGGAGATGTACAGGTTGCTCTTGTATCTTTGTATCTCAAAAGCGAAACTAGTTGTTTCCAACTATTGTTGTACAGTAAAGGTGTAAAAAAAGAAGCGCAAAGTGTGTTCAGAGAATTGTCAGCTACTCTCTGAAAAGTAGGAAGAAAGGTTTCCTTTTTGATAACTTTTATTCTGCAGCAGGCAATTAGCAAAGAAAAGGTGCAGTCTACTCATGATTTTAAAGAGTCCCTAAAGAGCTTTGCATTGTCATGGCAGAGACCAGGGAGATACAACATGACCTATGCTAGGATAGTGCAGAGCTATTCTGTGTAAGAACCAGTTGGAAAATGAAGAAAACATGACAAATGAAGACACAGAGGAAGGGGACAACAGTCTGCAAGAAATAAAGGAGAGGACCAATCATTTAAACAATTTTGCAATTAGCTACCACAAAGCCTCAAAACACAGAAAATTCTCTTATTTCTGTGCTAGAGAAATAGCAAAAGAAACCACTTCAGTTTTAAAGCAGTATTCTTCTCACAGCCTGACAATGGTTGGGAGCAGTTCTCCCATAAAAGCACTAGGATTTCTAATACTGCTGTAAATCAAAAAGGAGGAACACTCTTGTATTGCTTGCATATACTACTGGCAGGTGCAAAAATATGATGGCCCTGAAATGTTCACTATATTTTTGTTCTTTAATTCTTACTAAGCAATGACTTGCAATGCACGTTTCAGCTTTCCAGAAGTTAGGTCACAAGCCTCTGCACACATTGTCGTGCTATATTTTATTTCCTGTTGATAGCTTCCTTTCCAGGTGATCTCTTGTCCCTGATTCTGTCAAAAGTTCAGCGCAATTTTGTTTCAGATTGCATCAATCTTCGAGCCTTAAAAATACTGGATTAAAACAGTGTGCACAGCCTATGATAACCTCTACAACAAAAAGGACAAGCATTAAGTGCTGAATGCAGTGTAGACAACTTTTCTCATTAATGCATCTTGAGGTGTTTGAGAATAGCTGTAGGTTTTATACATTTCTTGCTTAATTATTGTGCTGACTTTGGCTGAGGAACACCCGTGAGCTGCACAGCCGAGACCCCCGGAGCGGCTTCCAGGACCCGGGAGGGGCTTCCCTTCCCCCACTCCACGCGGCCTCGTGCGGACCTGGCAGGAGCCGATTTCCAGCTTTCTCAGACTGAGGAACCCATCAAACAACTGGCAGCATCAAAGGAAAAGGGCTTTTCCTCCAACGTACAGCCCAACAAGAGGAAGCTGTGCAAAGTGGCATTAAAGTCAGAGGGAGAAGGAGAAAGTCAGTTATACGAGACGAAGTGAAAGATGGCGGCGGAAAGAAGAGGGCTTAGTCGCGAGCCGCGCGAAGTTTAAATCAACTCTGCAGACTGTAGTAAAAACTGTAATACCATAAACTTCTTTCCTGTTTAATCCATTTAAAAGATATGGGGGGATTGAGAATTCTGCAGGCAGCCTGTGGGAAAAAGAAAGTGATCCATGCCAGTCTTACCAAAGAGCTTTGCATTAGTTTGAAACTGCCATCCCAGGATAAAAGACTTTTTTTTTGAGATTCTTGTGAAGAAGAGAGTTGTGAATTTCAGGCTGGAATTTGTTTATTGTTAAAATGAGAACACTCGATGTTTTGGCCCATGACTGCAGTATGAAAAGACTGTAAGATTTGAATGGGAGAGATTAGTATGTTTTCAGTGCAATAGACTGTTTCCAGGTGGGCAGGACTGTTGCAGGTAGCAGTTTGGAAACCATGCTGGAGCAGAAGGAGACCTCCTTTTTTCCCTGGGTTTGAAGAACTTTTTAAGAACTTTAATACTGACCAGAAATTCCATCTTTGTTATCCTTTGTGCGAGCTGGATGCTGGGAGAAGTGCTGGAAGGGGAGTGGGTACTGGAAAAGAGGGGAATGGTTTTTTTCTTTACTTTCTTAATGTTTCTTTTTCTTTTAATCCTAGTAATAATAAACTTTTTTATAGTCTTTAAAGTTTTGAAGCCTGCTTTGCATTTCTCCTAATTCATGTCTCACGAAAGCAAATAAGTGAACTAAACCACTACACTAACAGGTGTCTCCACCCAGTGTTCCATCTAAACCCGCTACACGAGGGTAAGGGGTGAATGAATCCCTTTTTACTTTCCTTGTGTTTGTGGCTTTTGATTTACCTATTAAACTTTCTCTGTATCTCAGTCCATGAGCTTCTCACACTTTTCCAATTTTCCCCATGATACTCTCTGGGGCTTAATTGCCAGACGGGATTAAAAAACCCATATTTTTGGTTATGAGGTCAGAGCCTAGAAGCCTGTTGCAAATTATAACAGAGAAAGGCTCTCTCCAAATGAATATTCTAGCATACAAAACTGGTGCTAGATTAATAATTTTATTTCGGTTTCAGTTTAAACAATAGGAACCCTCAAAACTGTTTACATCAGAGTTTAGCTATCTCAGGGAACAACAGCTGGAAGCTATACATGGATTTGAGTTTCTCTACCTGAAGATGCTTTTGTGTGTTGACAAAGGTTTTTATTATTGTGGCTCTGAAGAAGAAGACCCAGAAGAAGATGTGCTGAATAAGACTGTCTATTTCTATCTCTCTCGTGTTTTTGGGTTTGGTTTTTTTCCTTTCTTGGCTAAATATAATCTTTGTAGATTTAAATATTAGACTTTTTGATTGAGAATGGAAGCGCATCTGGCACGCTAATAATAGAATGCTATTTTTATACATAAAAAGCAGGATGGGGGTGGGTAGGAGGCAGCTGCCAAGGGGTTAAGGTCTGAGGTGAACCTGCAGGAGCTTAGCTCTGTCCAACAGACTGTGCACATCCTTGTCAAGCAGACTACACTTACTAAAGCTTTAAGGAAGTACCTAATGTCACTTGTATGGGTCCACTCTTCAGCATGAATAGAAAGAGAGGGCTGCAAGGGGCTGGCAGCCCCTGGTGGTTCCAACCAGATTAGAATTTGCAATGAAAGCAAGATCCTAAGTCTTCAGTATTAGATCATTAACAAGACAGGTTGAGTAAGTAAGCTAATGAAAGTAAAGGAGATTTTTCAGGGACAAAACCAGGGAAAAAAGTAAGGAAATGAGTCACAGAAAATGAGAAGGCAAGTGAAGTCTGGAAGCTGAAAAGCTCTACAAGTTTCCAATAATAATGATAAATTAAAAGAGAACAAAACAAAGAAGAAGAAGAGGGAAAAGACTAAACCAAACCAACCAACCAACCAACCAAAAAATCCCAACCAAAAAAAGCCCAAAAAGGTTCAAAAAATACACAGTTTACCACCAAGTTTTAAAGTCAAGTGTCGTGCTAAAACAACACATAATATCAGGTCCTTTGTCCTCCAAAAAGAATTAACAGACAGTCCTGTTTCTGTATCCCACACAGAAATCATTTATGTCTGCAGTATCAACAAGGAACCAGTAGGTTTCAAAATTAATTCATGTGCTTAACACATTAGTTTTCAAGATGAAAACTCACTGTCTCTGAAATGGCAACAGTGAAGTTAGAGAAAACCAGTTATATGCTATGTCAGGGTACTCTCTCATCTTTCCCATAGTTCACTACTGAATTAAGATTGCTATTATTGGAATTTCTAACATGCCCATCATTTAAATAAGCAGACATAATTTCTCAATTCTGGGAAAGCACATGTTCCTTTTGGTACAGAAGCCAAACAGTACTCCCACAGGGATTTAGCCTGAGTCATTACTGTATCAGGCCGTACTCTTTAGAGGCACTCGATATAGTAACACTAAAAGGGAGGATACCTATGATGCCATCATTTCATCTTCTTTGAACCTTTCCCCAAGTCAAAATAACTACTTAGCTTGTGAAAAATGAAGAGATGATAGGCAGTAACAGGTTGTCATTTTCTTGAAGGAAAGTGACTGGCATTAGCATGATGAAAAGTTAGGAGTGCTAATCATGAAGATGATCTGAATTACTGTCTATAATAAATCAACAGAAGGCATTGTCAAAAATGATCCAGTGACAGATCATAAAAGTTTCTCTTTTTCTCTCAATTAAGACTTTACTGTTAGATATACATTTTACAAAAAATCTGTGGCACAATAGATTAGGAATATGTGGTCCAAAATTCCTTATAAAATAGCTTTAGCTGTGCATTTTTCTAAACACAGCTGATGTAGCTGCTGGCAAGTATTGGATGACCTTGCATTAACCATTGTTTGCTTCACAATAAGTTACATATATTACAATTCCTTATTTTATTACCTTTCTTAGCCATTGAAATAAAGTTGACATACTGAGTGTCTGAGATGGACCACTCTGCACTGCAGTAACCATTTATAACTTTTTATTGTCTTCATAAACATGATTTATAAGATTCACAAAGATATAAAACTATGGCAGCATGCTACTTCTTCCCAATAACTAAATGCTAATTAGTTCCTTCATTCCTCGTGGGAGAGAGTCACTACCATGCTGCTTAAGCTCACAATTCAGAACAAAATAGTTCAGGTTACTTATCAAAATTAATATTTTTTTAGAATTCTTCTCCTCTTCTATAAAAACATGCCATCATGATCATACATCATCATACAAAAGCATATTTCTGGGGTTTTTCCATGTAAAAAAAGCAAGGAACCCCACAGTTATTTTTTCAAACAATCTTGCTGGATGGAAGTTAGTTAGTATGTGATGACCCTTCTAATTCACCGTGGTTTCAGTAGAAAATTGCCTTTCAAAGATGTAAACCTTAGGACTTCCAGGTTACCTCTGTCTCCATTACAAGCACAGAAACAAATTTATTTTCTTAAACAAGCCAATTAGAAGAAGCATTTTAACTTTGAACTTTACTTTTCCTTTTTCATTCTGATTTCTGTCTCGGTCCATTTTTCTTTACACACAAGATTTCCTCAATATGCTCAGATACAGCACACCTCTCACATTTATATTTGCTTCAAAGAATTAGGTATTTACATTGGAAGAGAACTTTTCATCCATTCTCTCCATCTTTGAGATGGAACCCCTCCTGATCTCATTCACCTCTCCATTTCCCAGTTTCTCTCTTTTTTGTTATTTTCCCCACTATTTAATTAATGAGTAGCAAGAATCTATATTTCATTAAGTTACATCCTAGGTTTTCTGCTTATTTCTAGACTGAATAAAAATACAAGTCAAATCCAACTTTTTTTTTCAGTCTCTTAAGAGGGAACTGGAACTGAGGTTTTCTGAGGCTGCAATCCTAACCTTTTTCTCCCAGACTATATGTGAGGTTCTGTGTCACGGAAGAATGTACCAGAAATATTCTCTCAGCTATATTGCAGAACTCGGTGTTGACAGATGTAGCAAATCAACCTGCCGCCATTTACCTAAGACCAGGAGATGATCAAGGATGTTTGAAAAGTTGGTCCTCAGTGTGATTTCAAGAAGTCTTACCCTCGCCAGAGCTCAATTCAGATGTGAATGCAGGTGCTAACTCACTGTGAGTGAGGTTCTGACATTTTGCTAGCCGCCTCCACCTCGAACTTTCTATCATCCTGACAGTAGAATCTCATTTGCAGCAAAAGGATAAGAAAGACAAATCTGTGGCTTGACACCTTGTGACATCTTTCTATGGGTGATGAATTTCTCTTACATGACAAGTTCAAAGTTACCGAGCAATGGATGGATGAGTGGCACAGTAACTTCAGGCTTGCTGAGAATGACAAGAATGCATCAAGTCATAAAAATCAAAGCAGTGTGACACGTTTAGGAATAGGTTTTTCTATGTACTTAAGTAGAAGTGAATATATTTATTTCTTAGGCAGTTAAATTTTCAAAAGTAACAGATCCACAAGAGACCATAAGTATATTTACTACTACTTTCAGCCTTTAATATTTTAATCCTGATAGAACTACCTCAATGTAGGGTATGTCTCACTTTTCTCTTGCACTGACCATCAAAGTTTGTTTCCTAATCATTGTCTTGTCTCTTCTTCAGTTTTTTTGGCATTTTTCTGTCAGTTTTTATTGCTATAGTTTACCTCTGCTTATTACCTTAGATCCCTATTATGCTTCTTATCTCTAGAGTCATGCTGTATGGAAGAGAATTTCACATGGAACACACATGCTGATATTTAGAATATACATACATAAGTATCTAAATGTACATATAGAGCCACAGAGCTCTGGTTTCAACTGAGAAAACGACATGCAACAATTTATAAGATTCTGTGTCAAGACCTTAGAGTAAGATCATCTGCTCAAACTATGGGAAACCCAGCTGTAATGTCCTTCTCTCCCTTATGGAATTTGAGACTGTGTTCTTGAGGCAAGAGCATTGACAGCCTGACTCATGTGCTCTGTGTTATTCTTGCTGAAGCTGCTCTACTTTGTATGGGCTACTTAAGTATCTACCCTGCCCAGAGAGAAGCAGAATCTGACCATAGCCCTGGCACTAAGCACAGTTTTACATTTGAAGGCAGGAAAAAATAATCTCTATTACAGTTTACAATTCTTAGGACATAGTCTATGAGGCGCCCAGCCTGTGACTGACTTACAAAATAATAATAACATAATACATATTTTAATTAATAAAAATGTTTATAATATAAAATACAAAAATAAAACATAAAAATAATAAATATAAGTGATATTCACTGATAAAATGAGTTATAAAAGGGAAGATCCCCATAAACTTTCTTGGGCTAATATACATTGTTATGTTGGTTTTCTTCCTTTCGTGAGAAATGTTGACACTTAAGAAAAGCCAAAGCACTGAAAAGTTTATAATAATAAACCATTAATCTTTCCATGATTTTTCTGAATTTGGAGATTTCTCCCTTAATACTTCAAGACAGGACAATCCATGGTTAGTAAGGTTTCAGTAGCAATGGTTAACTGAAGACCTGCCCATTTTTGACCACATATTCTGTTAGTACTAAATAGGTATAAAAATTTTCAAATTAATATCCGTTAGTCCAGAAATATTAAACATATATACTGATATAAATAATATAATATATATAATACTATATAATATATAATACTATAATACTGATATTAAAAATTTATTTATTTTGTTTAATCCTTTAAATTTTGTCTTGGCACTCTATTAGCTTTTATTGGAAAGAAACAGATTTGGTTTGCATCCCATTTTCTCAACTGCGTTGTCTGACTACAGGCACAAACATCTAAATACATCCCAGTACTTTGGAATGATGACTCTCTCCATATAGCTTTGTTGGCAATGAAAAATCTGACCTTTAAAAGAAGTATTTTCTTAGTGTTATTTCCTCCATGGCTAAAAGAAATGAGATTTCCCTAAAATGTCCACAGCTTTTAAAACCTGTGTCTCTAGAAGCCAAATTTGTTATATAACTCATGGATGCTATTATCCAGCTTCTCTTTTCTTCTTTGGCAAAGATGTCCTCCTTGCAGCATGTACTCCCCAGATTGCCCCTCCTGCTCTTCAAAGCAGCAAGATTTCCTCTGGCCTCCCACAGTGATCTGTGGCTTCTCCAGCACTGTGATGAAAAGGGTGATCATAGGAATAGTGATTTGCCCTTGGCCTGGATCTGCTCCCAGAACAGTGGAGCTGCTGGCCTTGGTGACTCCTAGTGTTTCAGCACTTCCCTTGAGGGGACTGCCCTTGAAGCCTCCAGGTGTTCTGGGTGCCTCCTTCATTGCTTATATGGACTAGCTACATCTCCTTGTGTCTCTTTACTGTGCTTCTCCCAAAAGCCTGGCTTGGCAACCTCACTCAACTGCTCGTGTGTATGCACAAAGAGCACTCCTGATGAAGTGACCTACATCACCAGAAAACAGGGAGAAACGTTGAACGTTTGTGGATTCTTCTCTTCCTCATGCTAAAAAAAAAAAGACTTTAGTGATTCTATATTGATTTGAGCACTTGAATTCACCAGTGTAAACAAGGAGAAATCAGGACTCTCAATTTCCCAGTGTCGGCCTATGACACGTTAAGGACGTGGTTCTTCAGGAGCTGGACTTTTGAGTGAAACAACAAATTCCATACTCCAGGAGCCACAGGAGCTGGGTACCATCTAGCTCTTAAGATCAGTGGAGCTTTATGCAGTTTACACTGAGTTTTGAGATATTTCTGCTCGGAAGAGCTGTTTTATTGCTGTTGTCTACTGAAAGTTATTACTCCTAATACAACCGCCGAAAGTCATTGATACAGCGTGAAAAGAATGCGGATGAATCATGGCACAAGCTTAGTGAAGCTGATCTTGGCTAAGATATTTTTAATTGATGTAAGCTATCCTGATGTATTTTAGTCTTAGGTTATCTATATTCTTTTCTGAGGATATGAATTGAGCACGTTTCTATTTTAAGGAGCAATGCATTAGCAGGATGTTTGATGTTTTGAATTTCTGTCATGCAAGAGCATGGCTGGCTGCTCTGAGCTGGAAGTAGAAAAGATAAAATGTTTAAAGTTGTCTATACAGCTTCTGTCTCAGGTATACCAGACCAGGAATGTTTTATTAACTTCTAAATTATCTGCTTGGTTTAGGCAATATAATAAAATAAATGCACTTTAGTGTTCCATGTAAGAGTTGAAATTTTTTCTAAAATTTAACAGATAATCCTAGTGTTAACTTCCCCCCTAGTTCTCAATGCAATTTTTGTAGTAATTTGATATATAACTCCAGTTACAATTTCTTCTATAGTCATGATTCAATATGGAAAATTTTTAATTTTCAGGTACAATTGTCAGTGGCACTGCCTTAATCATTATAGAGAGGTAAATCATGGGTTATATTTTCTTGCAGTCTCTGACATTAGCTGAATTCTCTTCTTAATGCTCTTAGCAAGGTACTTGAGCAGTTATTTCTTCATGCTCTGGATAACAGTGAGTGTTCCCAACAACACTCAACAGCCACTGTTTTGCATGGTGGCTAGCACAAGCCCTGGAAGGAGATCATATTGATCCTACCAACGCACACTACTGATACCAAAAATGAGCTCCATTGCCTGTGAAAAAGGAAAGATGAAGAACGACAAGAATTAAAACTGACATAAACATACTGTAAGACTTAAGACGTGGTAAGGTGTAACTACCTTCTTTCCTCGTCTCTCTTTTTCTTCTTTTTGCTTACAAAACTATTAGCAATTTTCCAGCACCACAAAGGCTAGTTATCGCTGTTGTACCAGGGCTCTGCGGGATGAATGCACTCTAGATAAAAACCCTCTTCGCACCCCTCAAATCCCATTTTCACCTGCTCACGTGGCATTCACCCACAGCTCCAAAACAATGTGGTCCTTTGCTGAGTGAAGGAGACTCGGGTTCGGCGTAAGCCTAGCAAAATTACGTTTTCCCTTGTGCAATTTTAAGGCACTGTCCTTTAGAAAGTGTGGGAGAGGCTATGATGTAAGGTTTAAGAGAGCGTGGTGACAAAGGAAAGAATGGAAGGAAAAGTTAACAAGTGTTTGCAGATGAGAAGTTAGAGAAATATAAATTAATGTAGATGAGAAATTAGAGGAGTATGATTTAATAACATGGAAGAAAAAAAAACATGGAATTTAAAAGCTGCAAAGAGACAATTTACTGCACCTATCCTTAAGCCAGCTGCTGTTCAATTTCTTTTATACTCTAGAGAAAAATATTTATCTCCTGTTGCACGGGGATGAAGATCTGGGCAGTTTAAAATACATTTTTTTGTTTATCAGACTCAAACTGTGCATTTTGGGTAGTATTCTGCTTGAAGCGGATCTGATAGACTACAGGATAGTAAGTGCATTTTAATATCTGGGAATTAGAACTAGATAAAATATTTTTCTATCTTTAAAAATTATGTCTTTTATCAAAACTTCAGATTTTGATCAGATGTTTCATGCATATTCTACTGTATATTTTAAAGAATGGTGGAATGAAGGCTTCACCAAAATCACAGGATATTAATTTACATTATGCAATGCATGGAGAAAAACTGATATCACTGTAAATTAAAATATAAATGCAGGAAAAAAAACGAAAAAAAACCCTGAAATTTTAATGTTCCTGAATAAGGATTTAAATAATATTGCTGTGGACCTAAAAATTACTCTTGGTCAATAGAGAAGTTTTATTCAAGGTAAAAGAACACTGAGTAATATCTCCTCAATAGAAAGTAAGATAAGTTCTTCTAGTAAGAGTCAGAGATATCACTGACTATGATACTTGCATATAAAGAAAGAAAATATGTTCCTTGGGTACTGGAATTAAACTGACATATTCCTGAGTTTCATAACTATTAGTAAATAAAATGCTAAATTAATAAGACATTTTATCTCATTGGCAACTGGCTGTAATAATGCTAAGCTTCATGGATGAAAACTGAATAGATAGCAGTACAGAATTTATTGTTATGTAGGATACTTATACTTTGATTACCTGTTTTTCTCTATAGACTTGATGTCTATTATTGCATTTTAAACATCTCTATGTCACAGAGATTTATTTGGAAGCTCTTACTGCTTTTCATTTCCGTCAAAACAGTGACAGTTTAAGGGACCACTAGAAAATCCAATTAAATACTGCAGCAAATGGTTTGCTTCTATAAAAGTATTTGAACTACCACATACTCTTGGTGAAGGCTCATAAAGAAACATACAAATCAGTCTTCAATTTTATGAGAGAAGGGAAGAGGGGAATTCTGTAGAATTCGCAGCATATATAACAAACGTATAACTCTGCATTCATTCCTAAAAATAAATATTCTATTCCAGTGTGATTTTAATCTTTATTTTAGTCCTCAACAGACTGTGTAAGTAATAGGATAACTGCATTCTGAAATAGTTATTATATTGTTTATAGAAATGACATTATAGCTCATGTCAATGTGGTACCTATGAGCAAAAACTAAGATGCAACAGGAAAGATTTCTAGTTTATAAGATTTTCTCTTAAATCCATAATTCCTGTTACACATATAGAAAGAAATACTGGATTGTCAATGTGATATTCTGATCCGTCTACATGTCTTAGAATTTTTAATTTGCTTAACATTGTCACTTGACTGTGAAGCAGACACAAGAGTCAAACAAGATCTGTGGTTTTGTTGTTAGGTTTTCTATGTTTTTCTCCATTCACTGGAAGAAATGTCCACTAAACCAGAATCTGAAACCAAGATGGAGAGGAAAACTGCAGAAATTAATTTGGCCAGCAAACTGAAAATATTAGTTTTCTCTTCTTATTAGGTTGGAATATTTAAGTATTATTACCCTGACAAATGCAGTCAGAAAAAAATGGGAGAAATCTACCAAGAATATCAACATAACTGAGAGTATGAGAAGTGCAAAATGATAATATGAGTGCCCAGTTCATGTGGAGTCCAGATGAGTAAGGATTGCACTGACATCTTTTTCTTTGGCAACAAGATGTACTTATTGAAGAAAAGGAGTACTGACCATGAACAAGTCTGTCAGGAAGTTTCAGTGGATTTCTACGTGTTCTTTTTGTCTGTTGTGTGAGTAAAACAAATTCAACAGAGTTCATAAAAAGCTAAATGTCTAAGAGCCAGCGCTATGTTCTAGAATACCTCTCTCAGCCATTTCTTATTTTAAAGAAGACTAAGGCAAACAGGACCAGTAGTTATAGTCAGAAACTCTCCAACACTAGATCACTGTCCCAAATATTTATCAGTATTGCCCTTTCATTGATATTTTTTCTGTCCTGCCTAATTCAGTTGGGAGTGCCTAGTTGTGACTCACTACTTAACAAAACTGTGTACACAAGAATGAAGGATGAAAACTTTTGAGGATTTATCATATTGATAAAGATGCTTACCTTCATATTTATTTGAATGCACTGAAACTTTGACCAAAACACACTGGTAAAAATTTCAGGAAATAAGTCCACAACAGTGGACACTTTTGGATGTCCTTTCCTGCCTTGTACTGCCCACATGATGGCACTGCATGGGTATCTGAAATGTGATGGTGGCCACAGCATGCATGGTTTTTCCACACTTCGGTGATCTCTTGGACTTCTGCAAAGAGAAAACAGACATTCAAAGCAACCCTCTACCAGACGCCCTTCCTAGGCTTGCAGCCAAGCAGTGCATTCCAGTAGAGTTATAACCAAAATGGGAGACTTTATCAGTGGTGAGTGATATTAAAGCATCATTTTTAAAGAGCATCATTTCAGTATGAATGCAATATTAATAGCAGAAAGTAGATTGTTGCTGCTTGTTTGTTACTTTTTTATTACCTAAATCTATGCTTGTTGAGCCAGATACCCATTAAATTCAGAGATGGTTATAATATGTTCATTGTAAGCCCCTCCCAGCTGAAACAAACTCCAGTTAATGACTCAGAGCACTGGGTATAGAAAAAAAGTGAACAGTGTAATATAAAACTTAGCCTGGATGCTTTTTTACTCCTGAGTGCAGCAGCAGCTTGTATTTTCCTTTTGGTCAAAGCTGATAATTATAACAAATTATGTTGAAATTTGTGGGAATGCTGATCCTGAAAAGAAAATTTCCTTATGCGATTGCCTCAGCAAGGATTTCACAGAAAATAAACTGGATAAAGAGTGCAAGCTCACTTTATGAATTATCCAGCATTCTCCCAGCTGATAATTGGAGTTGAGCTTTTGGAGGTATTCTGCTTCACAGAGTAGTATGGACCAGACCCAGCCCATAAGGAAATGTGCTGTCTCCCTGGGGTCTAGGTAAGGTATGTTAGAAAGCTCTATAGTCAGTTATGGCTGTCTGATTATTATCTGCTTTTGTTCTTCATTATTGTCAGAGGAGGGGTAGCAAACAGAAGTCCAAGGGCAATCAAAAGAAATTTCAGGGTCTTGAGGTGATTTGTTGAAGGATGAGGGTGAGGATGTGTGTTTTCCTTGATTCTTTCACTAGGAGGGAAAAATATTGAAAAGAATGGGTAGACCAACAAGAACGACAATGGCTCCAAGAAAGGTGTTATCAGCAGAATTTTGGGGATTTTGCTCTTGCGATGATCTATAAAACACCTTATGAGATGCACTTTTCTCAGAGGGTGAAAAGGAGTTTTCCACAGGAGTCAGCAGCTCTGATTGGTAGAGCTTTAGACTAGATTGACAGGGAGACAGGGACAAACCAGGCTTGCCAGTGATAAGCAATGGCAGCATGGCAAAATTCGAGGCCGTGGATGTTAATGAGATCTTTCAGTTGGCTCTGTGAGGTGTTGGCTACAATAAACTGCATTTGAAATGTTTCTAGTCCAACATGGGCAGCAGGAAGAACAAACAAGACAAGCTTCAAGCTTTGGCCCGGTCCAGAGAAATTACATCATTGACATAAACAAAACCTGGTGTGAAGAGTCCTGTGACTGGTGTGGATAAGGGATGGTTACAACTATCTATAACAAAAGGAAGTGCTAAAATAACATCAGCCCATTACAAGGTGAGGATGTTCACCTCACTAACATGGACAAGGCAGAGGTGTTTAATGCAAATCTGTGCCTCTGCCTTCAACACGGATTATGGGCTGTGGAGGTCCCAGTGCCCTGACCTGGAGGACCGTGGCTGTGTGAATTATAATCTCCCAGTCAACCCTGAACTCATGTGGGATTTGCTGCTCCAGGTAGATCCCTATAAATCTATGGAACCATGTGGGCTTTGTCCAAGAATACTCAAAGAGCTGGCTGGTGTCATCACAAAGCATCTCTCAACAACTTTTGAAGGCTCTTGGAATTCTGGAGAGCTCCCAGTCAATGGAAAGCTAGCTAATACTGTCCCAGTTTTCAAGCAGGGGACGGGGGATGACCACGGTAAGTACAGGCCCATCAGTCTTATTTCAGTGCCCATTAAATTTACGGAGAAAGATGTTCTGGGAGTTATTGAAAATCACCAGAAAAACCACACAGTCATTGGTCACAGCCAGAATGGCTTCATGAAGGGAAAGTCCTGCCTGTCAAACCTGATTTACTCTTATTACAAGGTAACCCTCCTTGTCCGTGGGTATACAAGGGAAGCCAATAGATGTAACCCCCCTGGATTTCAGTGAATTTTTGATCCTGTCTCTTCCAGTATCCTTCCGGACAAAATGTCCAGCATCTAGCTGGATAAACACATCATGTGATGGGTGAGAGACTGCCTCACAGGTTGGGCACAAAGGGTTATAGGATGACAACTGGTGACCAGCCACTGGTTGGGTCTTGCAGGGTTCCATTTCAGGCCCAGTGCTCTTCAGAATCCTCATAAATTACTTGGACCCAGGATTTGAAGGGATACTTAGTAAGTTTGCTGATGACACTAAATTGGAGGAGTTCCTGACTCTCAAAGACAGAGAGACCCTGTAGAGAGATCTTGATGATTTTCAGATCGTTAGTCACCAACTACATGAAATTTAAGAAAGACAGGTAACATATTCTGACTCTGGAATAGGGCAAACCTGGATGTATGGATAGGTGGGGAATGAGATGCTGGAAAGTAGGGCTGGGGAAAGGGCCCTGGGGGTCCTGGTTGAGGGCAAGCTGAACAGGAGCCGGCAGGGCCCTGGCAGCCAGGAGGGCCAAGCGTGTCCTGGGGGCATCAGGGACAGCATCACCAGCCGGGCAAGGGAGGGGATTGTCCCCTCTGCTCTGAGCAGGGGTGGCCTTACCTCCAGTGCTGGGGGCAGGTCTGGGTGCCACAATACAAAAAAGAGATTGAGCTGTTAGAGAGTGTCCAAAGGAGGGCACGAGGATGGTGAAGGGCCTTGAGAGGAAGCCGTGTGAGGAGTGGCTGAGGTCACTTGGTCTGTTCAGCCTGGAGAAGAGGAGATGGCGGGGAGACCTCATTGTAGTCCACAGTTTCTAGTGGAGCAACTGATCTCCTCTCTCTTGTGACCAGTGACAGGACCCGAGGAAATGGCATGAATTTGTGTCAGGGGAAGATTAGTTTAGATGTGAGGAAAGGTTTTTCACCCAGAGGGTGTTTGGGCATGGGAAGAGGCTCCCCAGGGAAGTAGTCACAACCCCAAGCCTGACAGAGTTCAAGAAACATTTACACAACATTTTCGGACACATGGTCTTGGGGCTGTGCTGTTCAAGGTCAGGAGTTGGAC
Source organism: Daphoenositta chrysoptera (assembly GCA_013397915.1). Taxonomy (NCBI): domain Eukaryota; kingdom Metazoa; phylum Chordata; class Aves; order Passeriformes; genus Daphoenositta; species Daphoenositta chrysoptera. The sequence continues at coordinate 675,269 of VZRO01006135.1, forward strand.
TTTAATGATCCTTGTGGATCCCTTCCAACTCAGGATATTCTATGATTCACTATATTTATTACTTATTTGCCCTAAAGAAAAAAAAAGTTCAGATAGTAAAACTTGCATGAAATAAGTAAAATAGAAAGGATGTTTGAATGATATAATATTTTTATTCCCTTGGGGACTCGCTTCATTCCCTCAGTCTGATGATGACTAATATAGCTGGAGAAGGAAGGTTATTACGAGATAGTGAAACCTGTTTATTGTGTCTTCTGCTATTAGGATGAGCTATTTTCCCCAGCAGATTATTCAGGATGTCTCAGGGATAGCATTTCTATGGCACATTTTGCTTGTTTCCGCTTCTTTCTTCATTTTTTCATGATAAGAGAAAAAATTCCATCTATGATCAAAAGAAGCAATTTAAAGGCAGAAAGTTTTTCTAAGGTTCATAGACTCCAATTATATTCTGGGAGTTTCTGTAACCTAATGCTCTGCCAGCTGTGCAGGGTAAGGGTGTATTGGTCTGTCCTACAGGCTCATCTCTACCTGTGCCTGGGTGAAGAGACAGGGAGATGCGAAGGAAAAAGGAGTGATCCTGTGCATCCTCCACACAAGGAAGGTTGGAGGCAGCTAATATGCCTTACCACAGGGGAGGAAGGTGTACAGCACTAGTCTGGGCTGAACACTTCCATCCTCCAGAGCACTGAGTCCAGCAGTAGATGCTTTAGCATAATGGAATACAGGCCAGACCTTGGAAAACAATGAAGAAAGGGAGTGAAAATTATTTTCAGAGGCAGAGCACAAGTCCTGTGAGCCTGTGCTCTTATACCTCCATTCTTCAATAGCTGTAAGAATAAACAGAAAATTTCATTTAGCAGTCTTGAACTGTACAATAACTCAAGATGGTTTTAAGGGAGTCACCAGGTAAACTGCACATTTCGTCTCCCAAAGCAGTGAGGTGTTTTTTTTCCTCTCTGTTCCCAGCCCTGGCACTGTCTTGGTGCACAAGAAAAAAGTTTTTATTTAATTTATATTATTTCAAGTATAATATGAAATATACTTTTCAATGTTAGAAGGTCTAAACAGAGGGTTGTAATAGTTCCATAAATTAAATATTATATTTATGTAACAGATTTTAGCATTTATCATTTTTGCCTTTTCTGATAGAAAACACTCCACTGAAAACTGTATCTTGTGAATAATATTGGGAAATTGGTATGACATAGAAACTTTTTAACCTTTATATCCCAAAAGTTTTTAAGCAGTTGTTCCTTGATGAGATTTAGTACATGCTGGAAAAATTAATAAGCTCTCACAAGAAGCAACATCTTCTACATATTATTTTTTAGTTCCTCTGCATACCATTCACTTGTTTTTAGAAGAATATCTTATGATCCTGGAGGAATTATATAATTAATCCTTTTTTATTTTTAAGTCTCATCTTATGAATATTTTGTCTCTCTGTTGTGAAGAGGGATTAATTATGCTTTATTAACAATTCTACCATCCATTGTGCAGGAATGTTGAAATTTGCTCAGGAGCAGTACTTACGAGAATGGTCAGCACAGGTAGATGGAAGAAGTGGTAGGCACAACAGCACAAGGAAGTAGCAAGAAGTCATCCACTTAAAGGGCGCTTAAACACAGAAGGTAAGAAAATAAAGTCTTATGGTTTAAAAAGCATAACATCTTACACCAAAAATAAAAGCAGATGATTTTTTGGAGGAGAGAAAATGAGGGATGACAATTAGAAAATTGCATTCAGTATATTGCATCATATATTGCCCAATGTACTTCTGAAAACTTTGCTGTAATATTGCTAGCCTGATCTACTCACCTCAAGTTTGTCCTCAGTTTCAAACCTTCTTACCAAAAAACCCTAAAACTTCAAGTTTATATCTATATCTATATCTGTCTATATCTATATATATATCTTCCTATGGAAAGCATGTTTCTTCCCAGATTTGCCCTGTTAGCACAAAGCGTCATGGGAGCACAAATACCCAGCTTGTGGGCAGCTTTAAAGTGCTAGCTTTATTCTGTTCTTACTGCTTTTGACACTGGTTTTTAGTTGATTTATGTGCTTCATGTATTAGGCAGTTACAAAGCTTATGCTTTTTCACTGAAGGAAAAGATAAATCATATAGGAGGAATAAACAGACTTGGGGTTTTAATACAGTAAGAATATAATTCTTTTTAAGTTCTGTCAAGTGTTGACAATCTGGTAGTAGAGGAATAGAAGTGCTGTTTCTTTTTTTTATTTATTTATTTCTTCTATTTCTATGCTTTTAAAATGACAGAATACATTTTGGTATTTGTCCTGTCTTTACATTTTTGTCCAAGAAACCTAGACCAGATACTCACTGCTTGTGGCAGGGTTAGAGAGGAGAAATGCCAATTGCTAGTCATAATTAATCATAACAAAGGGTTGAAACCTGTAAAAATACATTATTTAGATTAAAAGAATGTTGACTTGTTAGAAGGTTTTATAGAAATCTCTAACATATTCTTGTGCCTTATATATTTAGAATGCTCAGACAGAGCAAGAAGGAATAAAATAATCAACTCAGCCAGAGGTGGCATCCTCTTCATAGCACTGGATAAAATGGAGGGGTACAGAGCTTGAAGAAGCTCTATTACCTATCATTAATCAGAAATATTCCATTTCATGTCGTACATAGCATGGGGATACTGGCAATACCTTTCTGTTAAATAGAAATAGTGAATAATCTGGGCCTGTAAGGTCTTTCATTGCCATAGCAGTAACAAAACCCAAAAACATATAAAAAAGAGAACTATTGCTTGCCACTGCTCTCCACTGATAAAACAAAAATAGGGAAGATATTGTCTACTTAGAAGCATTTAAGAAAATTGATTCAGGTGAGAGTCATGTTTCCCACTCTGGTTGTTTCAGAATCTGCCCTCAGCTTTCTGCTCATGCTTATTTCTCACAGTAAATTGTCACTGTACAAGGAAACATCTCCTTTGATTTCAGTCACCCAGAAAATCTATGCATAAATTCATATTATATTTTTCTTCTTCTTGAACCCTTGAAGATGGAATCTGTCCTTTGTGGTTTGGCAAACCAGTGTCTCACAACTGTTTCCATAAATATCTCAGTACTCCCTATGGTAGCAAAAATCATTTTAAAAGAGAGTTTCAAAAAATTCTGTTCCACAGGCCTTCCTTACTCTAATAGAACTAATGGTTTTAAGAAGTTCCTGAATGAATCTGCAATTTGATAACACAGAGTGTTATAAAAAACTCCTCATTGCCTTATTCCAGTTTAGTAGAGAGCTGTATTAATTTGAAATAACAGTAGGAATAAGGAAGGCAATGAAAAGACAGAAATGGCACTGTACTGAGACAGCTGTGTTAAGTCATGGTACACAAAGCAAATTTCAGGTGGATGGGATGTTTCTTTTTGTTAAGGAAAGTGAATAATTTTAAATTGTTTAAAAATAAATTAAACCTTCAATGGGTACAGTTCATTGAGACTTACTTTACTTTTGCAATAAAGTGTAAAGTTCGGGGAAATTATAACAAAAATTTATTTGAGAAATAAAATGGTTCTGATTTTTCGATGAATTCTTTGATTTCTTCCTAACAAAGATGTTTAATAAAAACAACATTCTCATAGTGTCACTAATTGAGCAACCTTTCTCTGGGAAGTTCACCTAATTTTGATTTATTTCCATTTAATGCATGAAAAATCAATAGGTACACTGAAATCCTTATGGGCATGATACATCTTCACCCCTGTTGTTAAGTACTGGTCATTTCTGACTGACTTTTAGGACTACTTTTTGCATACTTGACTAGTTTGCTCTTAGTACTACACTTAAAGCTATTATACACTATATCATTGCACTGTAACTGCTTAAGTGTCACAGTAATTAAAACTCCGACAGAAGGAATAGACTGCCACAGCATAGAAAAAACAAGCAAAAAAATTATTGTGTTAATGACATAATATCATTGGACCAAAAGTTTTAAACAGAACAATGCAAAGGATAAGGAAATGTGAATTTGCATGGACAGCCTTGGCACACAAATGCCATTCAGAGCAATCTCACCGAGCTGGAGAAATGGGCCACCATTCTTGATTTGGATTCTTTGCTGCTTTTGTCAGAGATGTTGTGTGTGGAAGAACAAGGGCAACAGTCCTAAGGGGAGATAAGAATGTTGAATGGTCACGAGTGGAGACCCCATCTATGTGGATGAACACTGAGCAGCTTGGTCTAAACTCAAGACTGGCTTTCAGCACAATTCTGGACTAGTTGACCAGGGATATGTGCTATGATTCAGCAAACCTATCAAATCCCAGCGAACTTTTACTTCTATCACAGCAAAAACTTTGATGACGGTTTAAAGAAAAAGGTGTCTGCTTTTAATTCTGGGAAAGTGCTTGCCAAACCTCTGGAGTGTACAGAGAAAGGGGAGATGTATTTGAGGTGACTGCTACACACCCACAAAGATGTTAGGAAATATATCACCCTTTTAATATGGAAACTCACAATATATTATGCTGTTTTATTTTTCTTTTTATTGAACTTTGTGATTTAGCGAATATACTTCTAGAATGTTCTTCTAGAAAAGTGTTGGTAGAGAAGCAATATAAGAGAACTTAGAGATGATGTTGAATAACACTGATATGTCTTTCACATGAATTAAACTTTCTGTGGTGGTCTAGTTATAATTTTTTTTAAATAAAATTTACGGTTCCATGGATTTTCAAGAAGTGCTAATTTTTTTATTCCCAGCTCTAATTCAAAGGTAGACCTCAAATCAAACATCTATCAAATCTTCAATTTCAAGATCAGGAGGACTAAGAAGATTTCTTTTACTTTAATGACATCTGGGAATTCAAGGTTGTGGTGGGTTGGCCGTGGCTGGATGCCAGCTGCCCACCAAGGCAGGCTACTACTGCCCTTCTCAGCTGGGCATGGGAGAGAAAACACAACCAAAGGCCAGTGGGTTGAGATGGGGCAGGGAGAGATCACTCACTCGTTACCATCACAGGCAAACAGACTCATCTTGAGGAATTTCTATTAATGTATTAATTACCATATAGCAGTAGGATAATGAGAGAAAAGCTCAAATACCAAAACATCTTCCATCCACCTCTCCCATCTTTCTGGGTTTAACTTCAGTTACGATTTTTTCCTCTTCTCCCCCTCAGTGTCACAGGGGAATGGGGAATGGTAGCTGTGGTCAGGTCATCACACTTTGTCTCCGCTGCTCTTCCCTCAGGAGGAAAGGCTCACCCTCTTCCCCACATCCAGTGTGGGGTCCCTCCCACAGGAGATATTCCTCCATGAACCTCTCCAACATGAGTCCTTCCCATGGGCTGTAATTCCTCATGAACATGGGAAGCTCCTGACAGCTTCTCGGAGAAGCCAGCCCTGCAGCCCTCACACTACCAAAACCTTGTCATGCAAACCCCATAGACAAGGAAAGACAGAGACTGCAAAGACACTTTAAAGGAAACCTGACAAATTCTGTCACCAACTAATTTAGTTCACTAGTACACTTTATACCTCCAAAGATTTTCATAACTATTCAGCTAACTGTTTGAACACTTCTGATTAACCAATCCTGCAAGAGGAAATATTTAAACATATATAGTAGTGACAAATTACTATGATTTTTTGGGGTGTGCATACAGCTGTTTAACATGTATAAAGTAACATCATTAAGAGTTCTCATTTCAGTATCTTAGTGATGAATAAAATAATTAAATAAAGTGGCAGAGCTTGCAAGTATATTTTTCTTTTCAATCTCTGTGAAAAAAATAACAGAAGCACATAATTTCTTTGTTCTTCAGGCCACTTTTAATGAATTTATGGAAATGAATGTATTGCATATAATGTAAAAACGGAACCTTGTCAGTTAATAATTTCAACTGGTGACGTAGATCTTCTAGTGAATTATCTGTGAACAAAAGTTATCCTCTTACTGCAAACAAGGTTTCTACAAAAAGGATTAAATGGCCATAGATTAAATTAGTTTCTCATAAGCTAAGTATTACATTTAGAACTACTTTTCAACTAAAAATGGAGTATAATTTGGCAATTTTAATGTAGCAATTTTAATAAAACTAATGAAAGTAGTGTCTGGGTTTTGATCACCAGATGAATTATACAGAGCTCCATTCAGGGATGATTTTATTCCTGTCACAAAATCTTTGATCAGAAATATAAGTTGCTTTTGATGATCATGTGCTGTTATTTATACTTATTTTAAAAAGGGTATGGAGAAGGAACATGACACAACAAGACCTCTTTGGAAATCATTCAAGCATCTTAAATGAAGAAATAATGAGCCTATGTAATTTTGTCTGTGTAAGCCTAAAATATTCCTCATTACCTCATTACGGAAGTTAACTACTGCTTTAGAGTCAAACCTATTTCATCTTCCTCAAATGCCTCTTACTTTTATATTATATGTTTTAAATAGCTAGCAGTTTTGCATTATTTCAGACTATGTTAATACAAAATTTAAATTAAAATCGTCATCCTTAAAATTTTGGCTTGTTTCAGATGTTTTCCTAACATGAAGAACAGATCATGTTTATTTTTCACTTGTTCAGCTTCTTTCAAAGAACCTAGTCTTTTGTGCTATTGATCATTGTTTAGAAAGAGATCACAAATTCTCTAATGTGTTAATTTTTCAGATTTATCCATTAATTTCCTCAGTAAAATAGCTTTGGTCTGTAGATCACTGAAATTGCAAATATTATAGGAATATAGAATTGGAAATAGAATTTTTATACAAGGCAGGCAATTGTAACATAATTAATATACTAAAAAAAGTAAATTTCAAATGTTATATGCAATACATTATAATATTTATTATTTACAATGTGTTATTTATACAAATCACCTACTTAGATACCAGCAATACTAAGCCATTCTTTACAGACTTTACCAATGTAACAAAAAAAAAAATTAATACATACATTTTCAGTCAAACATTAAATGCAGGAATATTGGATAATGTGATCCAAAAACTTTGACAAGTCTTGGTCCTTGAGCTCCTAACTGCACTATTTCAATACTCATAACCATAGAGTCACCAAGGCTGGAACAGATCTCCAGGCCACCAAATTAAACTGTCAGCCTAGCACCATGTTCACCCCTAAACCATGTCAAGTTTACACATCTACATGTTTTCTGAACACTTCTAGGAATGACAATTCCACCGCTTCCCTGGGAAAGCTGTTCCAATATTTTACAACCCTTTCAGGGATGAAACTTTTCCTGACACCCAATCTAAATTTCTGCTGGCACAGCTTGAGGCTGTTTCCTCTTGTCCTGTCACAAGTTGCCAGCGAGTAGAGGACAAGACCCACCTGGCTACAACCTCCTTTCATGTAGTAGTAGACAGCAATAAGGTTACCCCTGAGCCTCCTTTTCTGCAGGATAAACACCCCCAGCTCCCTCAGCCCCTCCTCATACAGCTTATGCTCCTGACTGTTCCCCAGCTCTGTCGCCCTTCTCTAGACTCACTCCAGCACCTCAACGTCTTTCCTTCAGTCTGGGGCCCAAAACTGGACACAGCACCCAAGGTGCAGCCGTAGGTGCCCAGGACAGGGGAACAGTCACCGCCCTGGTCATGCTGGCCAGGCCATTTCTGACCCAAGTCAGGATGCCCTTGGCCATCTGGGCACATGCTGGCACATGCTGAGCCACTGTCGACCAGCACCCCCAGGTCCTTTTCCACCGGGCAGCCTTCCAACCAGTCTTCCCCAGCCTGTAGTGCTGCATGGGGTTGTTGTGGCCCAGGACCCAGTACTTTGCCTTATTGGAAGTCACACCATTAGCCTTGGCCCATCAAACCAGCCTGTCAAGATCCCTCTGCAGAGCCTTCCTGCCCTCCAGCAGACATTCCTGCACAACTCAGTGTCATCTGAAAACTGAAGGGGCACTCAGTTTCATCATCCACATTATCAAGATGCTAAAAGGTGCTGGCTCCAGAGCCCTTGGGAGCACCACCAGTGCCTCCAGCTGGATGCAGCTCCATTCACCTCCACTCCCTGGGCCTGGCCATCCAGCCAGTTTTTAACTCAGGAAGCAGTGCACGCATCCAAGCCTTTGGCTGCCTGTGTTCTTCAGAATTCTGTGGGACATTATCAAAGGCTTTACTGATGTCCATGGCCTGTCCCTCATCCACTAACCAGGTCATCTTACTGTAGAAGGACACCCCATTGGTCAAGCAGGCCCAGCCTGGGTCTGATCCTTTGGTTGTTCTGTATGTGCCACATGGTCACACTCAGGTGATCTGCTCCCTGACCTGCCCCAGCACTCAGGTCCTCTTGACATCCTCCTTCTGGCCCTTATCATATTTGCCAGCTTCCAGTCACTTGGGACCTCCCCAGTTATGCAGAATTCGTGGTAAATGATTGAAAGTGGCTTGACAAGCTCTTCCACCACCTCCCCAGTACTCTTGGGTAGATTCCACCCAGCCACATGAACTTGTGTGGGTTTAAGTGGTATAGCCAGTCGCTGACCATTCCCTCATGGATTATGGGGGTTTCATTCTGTTCCCCATCTCTGCCTTTCAGCTCAGGGGCTGGGTACCTTGATGACAACTGGTCTTACTATTAAAGTCTGAGGCAAAGAAGGAATTAAGTATCTCAGCCATTTCTCATCCTTTGTTTCTATGTTTCTGCCATATCCAGTAAATGGCAGAGATTCTCCTGGACCTTCCTTCCATTTGTTGCTGATCTATTTGCAGGAATACTTTTTATTATCTTTTACATACAGGCTCAGGGTAAGCTCTAGATGGACTTTGGACCTTCTAATTTTTTCTTCATAACCTCACAACAGCCTTTTAGTGTTCCTGAGCTGACTGCCTCTTTTCCCCTTTTTCATCTGCCCCTTTTATTTCCTTGATCTTAAGTAAAAGCAGTTAGATTCTTATCTGAATAAAATATTAGATCTCTCTCGTAACATTACCAAATTTTATCATTCAATTCTTACTGATACTCCTAGAAATATTTGAGATAATCCTTTTAATATATAAAGCTGTTTGATAGTTTTTTGTAATATACAATGGAATTAAAATTTAATTATAAAGTATGATATATTAAAAGAGAGGAGGGAAGAATATTCCTAACTTGGGGATAACTGAAATGTACTGTTACTAAATTGGGGATAACTGAAGGGCACAGATATTCTGATTTTTCTTATTAATTTAATTCCAAGATGATTTATATGTCCTCAACTTTATTATTGAAGTACATTACACTCTAAAACCTGTTGATGTACAGACTTCTATTCTGCCTGACTATGGATCACCCCTCATTAAGCAGGTCTCTTTTGCTACCATGAACCTGTTTTTGTAAATGCATTGTTAAAACATGTTGCATGAGAAAAGTTTCCAATTGTAACTGATTAAGAGATGAAGTTCCTAATTGCTTTTCAATGAGTGTAATGAACCAAGTTGTTAGAATGTATATACTAATAGAGATGATGATTTCTCCTCTCAATTACTGTCAAAACTAATACTCCTCTAAGAGAAATCTGACCTTAACCTCACCTCATCCAGTATTTACCTTTGAAGTCAATAAATCATGATGTCTTTCTCTGAAGGAGTCAACAGCTGCTTGTTTTGAGCATGATGGATAATTGTATATAAATTTGTGCAAGAATACATTGGCAAACACATGAAGAATTATGAGAAATATGTTGTACACTTTGATTTGATTCAGAAACCAACATTCCTACCTTGTAATAAGACCTGATTGGATGTTATTTTTTAAAACTTTCACCTATTTTTTGGTTACTGATTCATTCACAAACACTTTCTATATTGTTCTACGTACATATATGTTTACTGCTCACATGATTTTGATGAAGATAACTTCAATCTATTCTGAACAGCGAGTGAGGGTTTAAAAATTCAATACAAAATATGATTATCTCATACAGGTGCCTTAGCAGGAAGAAAGATTATTTTTTCCTCTGCGACTGGATCAGATCATGCCATCTACAGATACATATAAACGAGTGTAACTCTAACACCAACAGACCTTGCTCCTCTGCAGAGCAACCAGGTTGGCACCCACCTCTCTTACACCCAAGTAACCACATGACATCTGAGTCTTTCCCCTCTCAGCTTTTTGTCAATCCTTTCACAACACAAAATCAGGATAAATCTGCTTTGTTTTGGTTTTTTTTCTAATTTTGTGTAATTGGTGGATATACACCACAAAAAGCATATTTACTTAATACATGATATTTACTTAATGTCAACATTTTTATCATATTTTTTCTCCCTTCATGACTATGAAAAAACTCAAAGCTATTCCTTTTGCAGTGTATTTATCTTCTGGTGAAGAAGATTGCATTTTAAGTCTGTGAGTTTCATGAGTGCAATACTTCATGCTTAAAAACCGTATCTTTGATATTTAATGGTGTCATTTAACACTTGCATGGACCATAGCCAGGAATAAAATTTACTTCTGTTTGACTAACAGGGTTGATTTTGCCAGGAGTATGACCAGATAAAGAAAAGGTGATTAAAATTAATGAAGCTGTGAAAACCTTGAAAGCCTCAGCTAAACAGAGAATTTTTAAGCCTGGTGAGTTTTCAAGTCTGGAGAGCTTGTTGAAATTCTTACCAAACTCCTCACATGCAAAGACTTAAAACAGCTGAGTTCCATTCTCATTATACTTTTTCTAAAAACAGCAATCTTTTTCCCTGTCAGGTGTCACACTAAAATGAAACAATAAACTTCCTGGAATGGAATACTATCAGCTGGAGTTTCATCCTGGTAAGTCAGCATGCCAGCCGAACAGCAAGGAGCTTGTTCTACCACACCAGACTTGAAAGGGTGCAAGACGGGTGAATGAGAGGTGGAGGATGAGTCTTTCAATGATTCACTGGCCTTTGACTTCTGTGGATCATATTTGATCATCACTGGCCTTCACACATTTAGGCTGAGCATGCTATTAAGATTATATTGAACCATTGTGTTATTTTTGTACAGACAGCTTAATAGAATCTTGAGCTCCAGAAAGTGCTTTTGCATATGTTATTGCTACTTTAGCCTGATAAAACTTTACTTGTGAAGTTTGAGCTCTCACCTGTGCAGGACTCGAGTGTCTTGCCATTCTTTATTATGGCATGGGAATACAAAAACTATCGGGATGAAATCCTGAGCAGGAGTATCTTTTGTTTTCCAAACAACTCAGTTAATCACAAAGGCCAAAATTAACTTCACAAAGTATGTAAAGGAATTCTTCTTTTCCCTGCTTGTTCTTATGAGCCAGGTTGCCAGTTCTGGTCCTGGAGATATTTCTGAGATGAGTGTACTTGATTCTGTCTATCTTGAACTTCATATTCAGTGGTAAATATTTTGCTCTCATATGCATATTCAGAAATTAAAAATGTAAAAACTACCCCTCCCTAAAGTATTTACTTAATGAAGTGACGAAAAAAATTCCTTTTCAACGCTAATAAAGTCCAGTGACAGCAACCAAAGAAAATAGGACCTTCCTGCCCATTTTAATTTCCTGAAGGACCCGATGAAGGATTGATATATGCCATACTTTTCAGTAATTTCTATGAATGCAATGCAAAAAAAAAGGTCACTTAGTTCATATAGCAGTAAACAAACTGTATACCTGTCCTACAAAAACTACAAAACAATGTGTCAGAAGTAATTATTTAAAGTCCTTGGGAAAGCTGACAGATTGTGATTGCCATGGAGAGCTCTCTTCTGCTTTTCAGTAGTGACAGGACTTGGCTGGACTTCAAAGTGTAGCTCACGTTTTCTGGGTGAAAAAAACTACTTGATGCTACAAAATCACCTGCCATGTAGATGGACCTTTACACATAAATTGCATGGGAGCAAATGAAAATGTCACTGGCTGAAGTCTGGTAGCCAACTTGAGAGCCACGTGATTTCATCAAGAACACGTCATGCTAAGAGGAGTTTGGCAGACCGAGAGTTATTTTCACTCTACGCATCCTGTACACAGCAGAGTTTAACCACATATGTACAAAAATATATGTTGTGTTCTTTCTTTGCTGACTGTGACAAACTGAGTCAATAAAATGCAGCATAATATCAACTTCTTTTTCTTAAAAGGAAAAGCATGTGTTCAGACACTAGGATATGAGCTACGTTGAAAGGGAAAAGCATAAATATTGAAAGAGTTCTGGTAAAATTTAGACCTACAGTCCTGAATTTCAAGTCTTAACTGAGAAGAAAATAGGTTTGATTTTCATCTGATCACTATTGCTGCAGCATCCAGAAAAATAATTCCCAGATCTGAAGACCTACGTGCAAAAATTTTTAAATTATTGGATCTGGTTCCACTTTTGGATGTTGTAACTCATGCCCTATTTAATCTAATTAATATGGAAATTAAGACTAAGGCTAAAACAAATGATCTCCCGCCAACAAACACTCAAATGAGTCCTGGCAATGTATTCTCTTGCTCCTTTTATAAAAGCATGCTGTGACCCTTACACAGTGGTTTGAAATAAGTGATATATGCCTAAAGTCCTCATTAAATAAAGCATTTCAGAAGAAGGTAGGGAGTCTTGGTATTTCTCATAGTCCTTAGGATTTGTTTTCAGATCACTTTTTTGAATGGAAATTGTTGGATCAAGTTTCTAAAACACTGGAATGTCCAAGGTCACTGACACAAGATTCAGGATTACATCTGGGAACCCCAGTGGTGTATTTCAACAGTAAACTTGCAAGAAACTATGTTTTTTATTAAAGCTGAATCTTAATTAAAAATCAAATGGATATTAAAATTATACACCAATTTGCAAATGTCTATGTATTTTATCTTTTGGGGGATTTATTCTAATTTGTGTTAGATTTACTGGAAGTATTTAAGCATATGCATTTTAGAATAAATCATTAAGATAATATTTGGTTAGAAATGATGAATTTGCCATTGATTATGAAATCATTCTTTCTTGAGATGAAACTTTAAAGAGGTTCATCCAAAAAGCTGAAAGAGCTTAGGGAACACAAAGCTCAGCTGACTGACTTTACATACCTTCATTAGTAAGAACTTTGTATTGCCTGCAGAAATTTAACATTTTTACATTCAAATCTCCAGCTTAGGGAGAAGCATTATGGTGCTAAATTTGTACATAGAAAAATCTCTGGATCATGTTTTGAATTAATGTATTTGAATGCATTGGAATTTGTTGCACTGCATTGCGTGGAGGTCTGTAACTCAAAATCAGACTTTGAAGAATAGAAATGGAGATAATAACTGTCTTTCTCAATTTTCCATTAAAAAAAAATTCAAAGATTTTGAACACATTTTGCACAAGCTGATTAGAAGAATGAATCATAATAACGGCTTTATAGAGAAGTTCTTAATTTACATCTTACTACTTGCAAACACATTAGCCTTTCAGATGACAGTTTTGTTCTGGGAATTTTATAGAGTTTGATGATAAAGAGTAATTATAATGACAGAAAGTTAAGTATTCACAAATCCAGCTGCTTTTTTTTGCATAGCTCTAAAATATTCACATTTCGTATTTTCTTCAACTTGTAAAAATTTGTGTGCTTGTTTATAATAATGCCAATTTTCCTGATATGTATTTGGTGTGAAAGCAATAGGGGTTCCAGGGTACCAGGAAAAAAAAAAAAATTAAAAATACTTTTAGAGACACTTTCCTCACCAGATTGAAGATTTTGTACCAGGCCAGCCATGTGGTTGTTTTCGACTGAGATTCATGTTTATGTACAGATATGTGCAATTCTACTGCTTGAGGCTTGGTGATCTCCTCCTGCATGACAGACTAAGTGTTGAGACCTGCAGCCTACATCCAAACATTATAGAATTTGCTTCTGTGACTCAATGTACTTGTTCTCTCAGAATTTCCATGTGGGGTATTTCTATCCAGGTTTTTATATGTTTGTTCTCAAATTGTTCTTTTAGACTGAGATTTGCTATTTCAAATAAGTTTTTTTCCTGGTCTGAAAAGGGGAATGGAATTTGAAGTAGAACAATCTACCTCAAAAATTTAGAAAGCTAAACTCTAACAGATATATTAAATTATGTTTAATTGAGCCTTAGTGATAAAGTGTTCATCAGAAGCACTGTTTTAAAAAAAAAAAAAACAAACCCAAAACACAGCAATAAAACCATTATCTGTGACTATGTTTTTCAAGAATAAAGCGTTTATATAATGAAATTAACATATCTGAAACAGGGCAAATATAACTAATGGGTATTGACTGAGTAGGCTAGGTAGAACTAGATTGAACTAGATTGAATAATTTTTGTTTAATAAGGCTATTCTCATGTTTATGTTCACCACAAAAAAATGTGTATGCATGTTTAAGCATTAAAGTCACCCTCTCAGAAGGCCATGAGGTCATTTAGACAGAAGAGACTTAAATGTTTTTTCACATGTAATAATACTAAGGATTTTAAAAGTAAAAAAAAATATTAGAACCTTGAAATTACATTTCTCCTAGTGACCATTTATGAAGAATTATTACAACAATACATATGACAATTAAAGAAAGGGTATTTCCTTCTCTTGAAAGATTATACGTGAGACATAGTTGGAAAAAGAGATTAAATTGATTGCACCAATGGAAATGCAGCATAGGTATTTCTCCCTAACTCCATCTTCTTAACAGCAATAATAAAATAAATCTTACCAGTTGTCAGTGAGCGAAGACATTCATTCTTCAGTGACTGATCACTGACAAAGATCTTTGAGGGGATTTTTCTGCATGTGTCTTTTCTTTTTTTTTCATGTCTCTTCATGTGTCTTTTCTACATTGGCCATTCATTTTTCAGTTGGCAAATTAAAATTTTCAATAAACTCATTATTGTCATTTGAGCTCTATTTCAAGTCAGTGTTTGGTTTCATTCTTCAAAAGTTAGAAGTATGCTCTTGCATTAAAAAAATTGTGGAGATTAATTCAAATAGAGTGTCAATATTCGATTGAGAAAGAGCAGTAATGAAGAGCAAAACAGTGACAGAGGTGTGTAAACAGAAGGTAGCTCACAGGTAAGGGTGAAACCTTAGCAATGTCCTCCAGAACCGAGGCACAGCAGGATGCTCTCTCTGACGTTGTCTCAGAGCATCCTGTCGTGCCTCACTGCTGCAGGGACATATGGTGTCTGAATTCCTCATCTTTACAGTGTCACGTCTCACTCTCAATGCTGTCTTGTGTAAGAAGAATACAGAACGGGGCACTAACAGAGAGCTCCTATAACCTGCCTGCTTTCAGTGCTCATCCTTAGAAAAACAAAAGCTTGAACACATAGAAAGTTAGGAGTGTTAGAAGGCAGATGTAAACCAGATAATTTATACTGTAATGACTTAAACATTAATGGGTTAAAAGAATTGATGTGTGAAAGCTGTTATTTTTTAAGTGTCAGGGCAGATGCAGCACAAATTTATACTTGCTACCCTGATGTGAAAACAATCAGAAAATGAACTGCAGAGCAGGATTGCTTTTTAGATTCAATTAAAACATGGGTATATGTGTCTGTATGCATTTTTCTCAATTACTTCTACTTTTCTCTTTGGGCAATTCTAGCTGCATTGCACTTGGGGGGGAAAAAAAAAAAAAAGGAGGTAGATTATTAAATTCAGGTAAATGTCATTCTCTCCAGT
The DNA here is from genome assembly GCA_013397915.1 of Daphoenositta chrysoptera. Classification (NCBI taxonomy): domain Eukaryota; kingdom Metazoa; phylum Chordata; class Aves; order Passeriformes; genus Daphoenositta; species Daphoenositta chrysoptera. The sequence goes on from VZRO01006135.1 coordinate 690,877, forward strand.
AAATGTAGGAAGAACAGTTCCTGAATATCAACATGGAAGATAATTAATATGACTTTTCCTATTTGCTATCATATTTTGCATTTATTGTGAACATGCCTGGATTCACTCACAGAAACTAAGTTTGTAAAAAAAGTAATTTCCTAATATCATTAAAATCATAAAGAGCAGAAATAAACACTTCAAATTTCAAGCCCTGAATGGGCCAAGGGAGAGAAAAGACTAGCACAGGAGAAGGAAGCATCTTGTGTTTAATCTGATAGAACTTTTGAAAATATAAAAAAATTGCAGTCAGATTCCCTGGGCAATTGATATGTCATCTCTAACACACCAATGTTATTTCTAACTGAAACACACTTTAAAATCCACAGACTGATACCAATGAAATAGGTAGAAAGAAGACAATTCATTTTCCGAATTGGTGAAATTTAATTGGTCGTGAGATGGTATGAGTATTCAGATTTAAGAGTAGCCCTGCTAGTGTATTACTGAGGTTCTTGTTTGTGTAAGTCATACCCAGGGTGTGGAAACAAATGTCCTTTCAGCCCCACAGCCAGAGTGCTTGTTCACCTTCACTACTGAATTGACAGAGGCATGGCAGATGAGTGTTAGCCAAGCTGAAAAGTGCTGGTACTACTCTGTCAGCTCTGGTTTCTCATCTTCTCGCCCCTTTTCCCTGCTCTGTGCTCAATCAGCCAGAGAAAAAATGTGGAGCAAGTCAAATAATTGATAATTCATGATTAATGGTATAGAAATGGTTGCATTTCTTCGACCTGTGTGTCATGAAAGATGCCTGTACTCCTTGCTGTATAAATAATTTATCTAAAAGGAAGAAAGTTGAGCTTCTTCTTACCACTACCAGTAACACAAACTGGTTGGACCATTTATTTGCGTTATCATGCAAATTCTTCTACTTACACAGATGCAGTAACAGAAACAACCTCTAGGACATCCATTTTTAATGCCAAGTTCTCTGAAAATTTCAATACTTCCCAGCTGTTTGATGTTGAAAGAAGCAGCTCAATTTCCTAAAATTGTGTCTTGCTACTTGAAGGTACTTGATTTAGAAAAGATGACACCTGCCTTGTTACTACCCAACGTTTTCATGATGACCTTCTCCTGCCTTTCAGATGTGTACCAAAGCACTGAGAAAAGCACAGAGATAGAACATTGTCTCTCAGACCAGACTTTCACCTATCAATGTTGACGCAAAACTACCTAGTTTCAAGCAAGTCCCTGTGACGTGTAATCTGGCATTTAAAATGCTAAAAATCACAAGCCAAGACATCAAAAGCGCTAAGTTTAAGAACTACTCAGATGACCCTCTGTTATCTAGAATTAATGCCATGGGAATATGATTTTACCTGATGTCTCTTATTGCACCCTTTTCAAAATACCCTCCAGATTTCACTTTCATCCTGTACACATCAGGAGGAATAATTTCTCCTAAACCTTACTGATGTCCATAATAGCCCCAGGTTTCTAGACTCCAAATTAGTCTTTACAGAAAGTAGAAAATGTTTGGCTGATACAGATGAATTTATGCACCACTCAGGATGGCAGTTTTCAAACTGTGAAACTGTGCAAAACCTCTTGAGTGTTTAGTCTGAAATTTCTTAATCCCCAGGCAATAGGAAGCACAATTAAAATTCCACCCCAGATAATTTGGACTATATAGAGATTTATCCTTTTTCTTTATTTTAATGAAGAGTTGTCACTAGGAGGATATTGTAGTAGAAAAACAGGTTTTTACTGGTCCCATTTCTGTCCGCTTAATTAGGAAAGCCAGCAATAGTATTTTTAAAATACTATTCTTAAAAAAGACATGACTATGCCTTTCAGTTAAGCTTCAGATTTACTGGAAATTTTGAAGCAATTAGTCATTTAATATTGTGATAGAATTTCAAATCAATAGTTGAAATGTCACTAGCAAATAAAGAAAGCTATTTGGAAGAGATACAGGAGTTGTCAGATAAATGTCAATCTATGATACTGTAAACATTAAATATGCCAAAAAAATGAATGCAGTGACTACTTCAGGTTTGACAGGAAGGAAGGACTGTTGAATATACGCACGGTAAACACTATTATATTAGTATTTCTTCAGACAATGCTGCTGTTTGAACTGAACCCAGTCTCTGTACAATCTAATCTCACACATATACATTCCATATGTCCCTGAAGAACAAGTACAACAAACATAACCATATATTCCAATCAAGAGAATGCCTGTACAAGCTGAAATGGAAAGGTAAGTGACCTCATAACCAGTGATAGAGAATTTAGAGTAATTTCTTATATCCTCATCATATGGTGGGATTTATTGGCTATTTTATTATGAACATATCCTATACAGAGCAGAGTGGTATTTTTCCCTTGTCCACAATCTAACCTACGACTTCTTTAGCAAAAAACACTGATTGTTTAGGTGATTGTTAAAGGTCAGAAGAAGGCGGGGGGGAAAGTATTTTCCTGTCAAATCGTAACTATTAGTAATTGTTCTTCATCACACTTTTTATAGTTGTACAACTCTTCATCTGGTCTCCAAAATAAATACACTGTGAAAAGTATGAAAACTTTCCATAGGACATTAGCAATATTTTCCTTAAGAAATCTGAATCTGAGAACGTTTGTTATTGTGCCAAAATATTGTTCACTATCAGCTGATACAGAAGCTGAGAACAAGCCTTTTTCCATGCTGTTCTTACTTATTTTATAGATACCATTATCAACACTGTTACTACACTACTCCAAACATTGTGAACATTGGGTTTCAGGAAAAAGGTGCAGGTGAACCATTAACAATAAATGGATAACGTAGGATAGAGATCATTATTTTTCCATGCCTCCTACATATAACTTAAATTGATATATCTCAGTTTTGTTTTGAAACATATCCCAGCCTTCTGTTGAGAGAACTATTTGGCAATTAACTGAATTTTCCCATACGTCTTTCTTTGTAGGTGACTTGGTCCCGGTAATATGATGCCTCCAATTATTGTGTCATCACAGCATCTCATACCACTATAACCTACCTAACACACGGAATATTGCTGCAGTAAAAGAAGTGTATGATAGAATGGGGAAGGCATTTCTATGTTCTGCTATGATATTAAAACAGAAATACAGTGTATCATTAAAGTTGTGGAGATATGCGGAAGTACTGTGATGACCAGTCTATAGTTAATGAAATACTGTAGTGTCAGCTTTGGTGAGAGGAGAAAAGAAGGTGTTCTGTTGTCTGGTGAGATGATTCCAGGTTGCTTGCTTGCTCACTGACTTTTCAGGATATGAGACTGTTCTATGACCCATGCAGCACTCCTGTGCAAATGGGCTAAAATCATGTTGTCTTTTCTGGGGTTTTCAGTAGGAAATTCATAGCACATCCTCATGTACGTGGAGGCTATGGGGTCAAACTCATACACTGTAAGTTTTATTTGCAGCTGGTAAGCACAGCCCCAGATTGAATTACAAGAACCAAAATATAACCCTTGTTTGAATGATGAAGGAGTACTTTGAGATCTGATTTACTTAGGAAATGCTGCACCTAACTACTTTTGGTAATTTAGATTGTTTGACAGATATCTCTACTCCCACACACATACAACTGCTTTTGCTTATCTGATGATTTAAAAGAGAGGTCAAATGTTCAGTCTTTCCTTGGAAGGAAATGTGAATTGTTTATGCTTGAGAGGAAGAACTGGGGGTTATCTACACATTCTCATTGCTCCATTTGATTCACTGAGGAGAAGTGTTTTTGACTGGGGCTGTAGGAGCACCCGGCTTAAGCACAAAAAAAAATCAATTCTCCGGAGGGCAAATGCATGCAAAAGCAACATAAAAGGATGAACTGTTTGTGTGAGAGGAATCAATATTCACATGCAAATGAAGTCCCTGAAGTTTATGAAGCAGTCCCATGCTTAAATGACTCACTCTGGAATAATCAGGTGAAGGTTCAGCTCTAGTTTATTCTGCCACAGGGAGTTTTGAAAGCGTTCTTTACCCCTGAATTTTTTATGACTAAAAAGTCTGAGGAAAATATGGCAAGTGGAAAAAGGGGGGCTTTGGGATCGCTTGTACATGAAAACATGTTTTGCCCCAGAACTAGGAGTCTTGTGCAATAAAACTCAGGGTTATGTTAAACATTTTGCACCTGCATTTCAGAAAAATCTCTTTCAAGCGCTGCTAACATGTATTAGTCTTAAGTCAGTAGAAGGATGTAGATCAATAGTCAAGGGAAATCACAAAGGCTTTTTCAAGGGTTTTTGAAAAAAGTTTCTCTGGAACTTTGGACTCATTTCACAGTAGCTGTCTGCAGTACAAGAAGAGGGCCTTTTCTTGTGAAAACAACAATTAAAAGAAACCAAGTATAAGGGATGCACAATGTTGAAAAATATGTGTTATTTGTAGAGTCTTGTGTTTTGATTTCTATTTTTTTTGTTTTGGTTTAAGTCTATGAACAAAGAGGGTGGACTCTTGTACTTTCAAAGACAAATGGGACTAGATTATAATGGTGCCTTTCATCTCTAGAGCTGTTAGCTGGAGGGCAGCACAAAGTGTTTAGTCTAAAAATGAGTTTAAATGGCTTTATCTAAAATATATACATTGCTGAGTGGACTTTTCTGCTTTTTTCCATTAAAAAAAGATTCTCTTTTTATAAGGATCTTTATGAATCTGCCTAATCATAAAAGGAGCACATTTCTCTCCCTTTATGAGGAACTTTATAACTTTTAACAGATAAGGAAGTAAGTGATCACTTTGAAGCAGCTGGTTTAACCATTAAAATTAAACTCTAAGGTCCCAGTCCAGCATCTACTGAATGTAATAGAGTTTGGAAATTGACTTCAGACTAGAGAGACACAAGCTGAGAAACTTAAAAGGCCCATTCCTTCCACATTAAGAGTTTATGTCTCTTTCACAGAGTTAAAAGCTGGAGACGATGAAATCAGATTGTCTGACCTCCTGGAAATCTTGCCACTAAAAGCTGTCCATTAACATATGCCTTTTGCAGCAGGCTACTTCCTCAGACATTCATATTATTGGAGCAGAAGATGTCCTCTCCCTCTGCATTCAGATTCCAAATGAAGAATGTAAGGTACAGATATGAAATTGGGAATGAACGGCTCTGCCTAAAGAACCCAGGCTCTGTTCTCATCTACTGCACAGGTGTGCCCAGGCTTCATGCTAAGAGCCAAATTAAATAGGTCACTACCTCACCTAGAATGGTCTGACGATGGAAGAGCAATCGTTAAAGTATAAATTAGTAACTGGTAAGCAGGGAGTCTCCTGATCCTAAAACTTGCTTTATTCTACCCAGTCCCTCCATGCAAACTTTTAATAATAATTCTGCAATTCATGTCCTTCCAGTTGTAACAGGTGAGCAGCTGGATATTTTTATGTTCATTATAAAGGTCGTATCTCTCCTACTCTTTTATTTCTTACATGGAATAGTGTATACTTCACTAATAGCTGTTCATGTTCTCAATATATTCATAATTTTAATGAGTAAGAGACAAATTCCAGACGATTTTGTAAAACTATGCAGGTATTTCAAAAAATGGAAGGGACTTCCCAGTTTGCTTCTGGGAAAATTAAGCAGGCTTTTTCCAATAACATCTTGTTTTATTTTCTTTAACTTACACAGAGCCAGGTTTGGAGCCTTTTCAATTCCTCCTGGAGGAATCCGCTCCTACAGCAAATATGGAAAAACTTTCATGAAAATCCAGAGCCTGCAGCTCTTCACTGTGAGATGGATCAGTCTTGATAAGCTGAGGAATATGAAGGATGATTATCCCTTCTTATATTCACATACAACTTTAAATACTCACACAGAGTTTGAACACGCCTGAATGCATTCCTCACTAGGAAGTGAGTCATCTTCACTGTTTTCCACTAACCATTAACCAGGGCATGATCAGGATGATCACACTGCTAGTGCATGTGGCTCAACGTGGCAGTTGGCCATGTTCAGCCTCAAGGATGTGTTTGGGGCCGCTCTCAAAACAGAGTGCATGCTCACTGAAATATACAATAACACACAAAACCTACAGTAATGGACAGGTCCATGTCCCTATAGCAAGATGATGCAGCAGAAGGGCTCAGTTACTCTGAAGAAATGGTTGCTTAGTAAATGGCATGAGCAGGTGTTTTCCAAGTGGGAACATCCTACCCTTAAATTCCAATTTTTCATTTAGCTTGGTTCATTCAGCTTCAGAGTATGGATTTTCCATCAAAACACTTGCTAAGTAGAACTTCCCAAAGTCTGCCATATTACTTTTGCAGATGACACCAAGCTGAGTGGTGCGGTGACACTCCGGAAGGACAGGATGCCTTCCAGAGGGACTTGGACAAGCTCAAGGAGTGAGCCCATGAGAACCTCATGAGGTTCAAAAAGACCAAGTGCAAGGTGCTGCACCTGGGTTAGGGCAACTCCCAGTATCAATCCATGGGGAATGAAGGGATTGAGAGCAGCCCTGATGAGAAGGACATGCAGGTGCTGGTGGATGAGTGGCTGGACATGACCCAGCCATGGGCACTCACAGCCCAGAAAGCCAAACGTGTCCTGGGCTGCATCCAAAGCAGCGTGGGCAGCAGGGGAGGGAGGGGATTCTGCCCCTCTGCTCTGCTCTGCTGAGACCCCACCTGGAACACTGCATCCAGCTCTGGGGTCCCAGCACTGGCAGGACATTGACCTACAGGAGTGAGTCCAGAATAGGGACACCAAGATGATTAGATGGGTAGAGAATTTCTTTTATGAGAAAAGGCTTTTGTGAGAATTGGGATTATTCATGTTGGAGAGGAGAAGGCTCCTTCTCTTGGAGAGGGACTCTTAACAGGTACATGTAGTAGCAGGACAAGGGGGAACAGCTGTAATCTGAAAGAGAAGAGGTTTAGATTAGATCTAAGGGAAAAATTTATTGTGAAAGTGGTGAGGCACCAGAACAAGTTGCTGAGAGAAGTTGTGGCTGCCCCATCGCTGGAGTGTTCAAGGCCAGGCTGGAGGGGACTCTGAACCCCCTGGTCCAGTGAGAGCTGTTCCTGCCATTGTGGAGGGTTTGGAACCATATGGTCCTTAAGGTGCCTTTCAACCCAACCCATTCTGTGATACTATGACTCAGGATTAGCACTTCTAAGAATTCCATTATAGAAAAGAAACTTCAATTTACTTGGGTAAAAGAAGAAATAAAAGAATATCAATATATTGTAGTTCTTGTATCAGGATTTGAGGTAAAATTTTAATTACGTTGCAGGTCTTACTCCAGGATTATTTTTCCATTTTAAGTTAAACAACCACTGAGTGAAAAACTCCCTAAATTATCCTAGGAGGGGACATTGGTTAAGTCTCACCTCTTTGTTTGTTTGTTTTTTTTCCCCAGGGAATTATCTAAACACTACCCTTTCTCCTTGTACTTCCATGCCAGCTGAGTTAACTTTACATTCCCTGTTACAAAATTTGCACACAACAGGAGGAAACTTTCTCTACCCTTCTTCTGATTTGATGGAGAGTGTTGGGTAAGGGATTTTTTCAAAAGGATGTGTGTTTGAACTCCAGGAACTTCAGATTAAAAGTACTGCCTGGATACATGCTCTGGCCCAAGCTTATTACCAGAAAGATGAGAACCATGTCTCCTCTAACAATCATTATTCTAAAGAAATAAATTTCCTTCACAGTTGAAAAATTGTGGAAGTTCTGGATCCTCAACAGATGGAGGAGTTACTCCCAACCTCTTGTCAGGTACCTGGAACTTGGAAAATTGGTGGAACTACAAGTTTTCATGTTAGCTAAGATAATTGCCTATTCCCATTCAGCATGTAGGGAAATGAGTCTGAGGTTCCTGGCTCATTCTGTGGATTTTTGGGGAAGGTAAAAGAAGTCAGGTCACTGACTCAGTCCACTCTGAGTATCAAAAGCCACACACACGTTTCCTCCTCTTTTCAGACATATTACCTTAAAAACTGACCTTTAAAAAACTTTTTAAATTGACACCTCTAAGCACCTCTTTCCTAAAGATGCAGCTGTGTGTAATTATTTTCATACAAGACGGAGCATTTAGGAGGCTAAAGTTTGGCAAATGTCTTGTGCCAAGGGAGCCTGTTTTTTATTTTCTCTTTCTCCTAATTTTGGGTGCAATTTTTGTACTTTTCATTCCTAAAATAATAAAGACGGATCTTTCTTTATAATGTAAGACTAAAAAACACATGAATGTCGAATAGGGACACAAGTCTTTTTGCGGTGTTAAAAAGAGGTAGTTTCCTCATTTTCCTCCATGCTACACTCTTGCCCCAAGTCTGTATTATTGATAATGCCTGTTCCCCTATCTAGTTGCTATTGCTCAGGATATAACCCAATTACTACTGTTTCACAGGACCCAGATCAGAGATTATACACTATTTTTCATTGGTATTTCTACTAACAGCTTATTCCTAGCTTTCAGAGTGTTTTCTAAGTATGAGCATAAAGCAAAATTCCTTCCATAGAACTTTGACACCCCAAGATCACATAGAATTCAAAATTTATTGAGAAAAATTCTTGGCTCTTTAGTTACATGTGTAGAGCCCATTTTGTTTTGTATTTATTGATCTCCAAAACACGTTATGTTTTGTGTTTATGTAAAAAAGCAGATTGTTTGTTTCCTGTCTGACTCACCTTGGTTAACCAAAGCATTCGGTCTCTTGAATCCTCTCAGATGCAATGGTTAATTGTCAACAAACAATTAATAACAATTAAACAATAATGTCAACAAACAACGTGTCTAGTACAGGAAATATTCAGCATGTGTTTATAGTACTGCTGGGACCTTTATTAAAATTCTAGTATACCAAATGTAACTTTAGATTACACAGCTTCTATAGATCATATTTGTAAAAAAAGATATCCGGATAACACTGAGTGAAAATACTTAGTACATTAACCAAAATCAAAGTGTTTTTAAAATGCTTTACAGAAAAACTGCATAGTACCTTTCTGGGTACTTCAACAAACTCTACAGGATGGAAAGGGTGACAGGAAAAAGATCACTAGGGCTGTCAAAGATATGTCTTCATTAGTTCAAAAGAAATTATATTTAGTTTTAGTTCTGACTATCTCGTGATAGCTATGAAGTCAATATTGGTACAACATTCAGACTTGAAAACTAGTGTGAGCTCATGTAGCTCATGTAAAGAACTATTAAAATATCCTCGATTAAAGTGAATGACTCTTGTTCCCCTGTGAATTTCAGTGGGATCTTCTGAACTTGCTGAATAAATCTGCTAACAGCTCAAACAAAATCAAGTTACATTGCTAAGAGAGTGGAATATGAATAACAGATACCTACAGAAAAATTAAGTACTTCTGTTCCAATTAAAAGGAGAAAACATGCCTGGAAGTAGCTGAATACTAGTAGACAACTTTGTAGGTTTTCTTTTTCTTTTTTTTTTTCCCCTTTCAAAAATATATACACATAAAGCCATAAATATAAACATAATTTTCTCTCTCCTGCTACTCTATTAATTCCATTAGAAAACAGATCTTTTTTGACCTCATGAGAAAAAATAGCACACTAAATAATTTCATACGTGCACCTCCTTTTAAATTATCTTTGTTGCAATTAGCTCCTAAAAGCCAGCTCAACCCTCCGGCAGCCGTAGAACCCCCAGATCCTACTTTGGAAGTATTTATATAATAGGAAGATGCAGCATCACACTTAACCCTTTTGTCATGTAGTATTGCCAAACTAGGAAAAACATCTCATTCTTCTAGTCTAATCTAATGAAATATTATCAATTTTCTTATGTTCACTTGTTGTCCCAAATTTGTTTCTTCTCTTTAATCGTAAGTTTATTATCCAGTGAGAAAATTCAGCAGATCTGAAGATATTTTACAATGGAACATAACCCTTTTTAAAAGACTGAAGGATGAAAATTACCTGAAAACAAACTACTGCTAGGGTATCAGTAGTTAAGCATTACGGAACACTTGTCCTCTACATTTATTTTTCCCTCATGAATCACTTCAACAGGGTAATGAAATTAGCATAACATATATCAGTGTTTTGCCACTCTGGTGGGTGAATAAAATACTTTCTATGATTTCTATTTTTTTTTTTTTAATTTTTCAATAACTAAAAACTTATTAGCTATATCGGTTATATAAATGTCTGGCCAGGGAAGGAAGCATGCTGTATGCTCAGTACTTATTTGGAATAACACCTTCTTTTCCATCTAGACTGAAATGGCCTCAACGTGTCCTCCTCACTTATCATGGTTGTTTTGATTATCTTCTGATTCTTGACATAGTATTCCTAAAACTTGACTAGACAAAGCTTTAGAAAAGAACATAGGATTTCCAAGAGTTAACTGGGTGAACTTGGTCAGACCCTTGGTCAAACAGATTCATTTGATTTGTCTATTTCAGTGACCTTTTGACTTACAGTCATCTGCATTCTGTTCATGCTTTATTTCATTTTCTTTTACTGGAGAGCACTTTGGAATGTTTGTCATGAAAAGAGCTACATAAATATTAATGTATTGATAGTGTTATGGCTTTTCAAGCCTATTTTTCATTTCACGGGTTTTAAGAGCTACAAAATTTACTGACTATACAGAAAATACAGTATAATGGACTTTCCGAAATACCCTGAATGAGATAAAATACATGAATTATTAATCCCATGGATGTCAGTGCTGTCTTGCCTATAGACGAAATTTTCTGTGCCAATCCAAGATTTCCTACTGCAAAGCTTGTGATGAATACACTTTATGCCTCTTGTCTGTAAGTAAGCATATGCTCCTAATTACACTCTAAAAATAGTTATATGAATTTAATGTGCACAATGCAGTCATAAGAATGCACTTTGAACCTCCAAAAACTGCAGGGAATATGCAGGGACATATTCACATGGGACTGTGTTTCCTACAGGTCATGTTAGTAGGCATCCTTAATCACAAAAAAGCAGAAGCCACTTCAGATTCTGAATGAGACAAGGAGATCGTACTTTAGGGATGTCTTGACTCAGTTTACTCCCCACTCTTTTTTTTCCCCATTACCTGCTGTTTCCCTGGATTTTTTGGTTGTTTTTTTTTTTTTTTTTTTGGTTGGATATTCTGCCATCTGGGCTAAACAGCTAAGTTACAAGCTGTGAGTCTCATTTATCACACCATAGGAGGGAAGCCGTCAGAATCTGTAAATCTGCAGCAGAGCACCTAATACAGACTAATGAAAACAAATGGAGCTCGAGGTAAAGGCTACTCACAAATCTTAACTCATTCAGCTGTTTTAAAAATCATGAATGTTGAAGATAGCCTTTCTAAGGTAGTGGCCAGATTCAATTGAACCAGATGGAGAATGCATCAGGTCTGGACTCTTTCCTTTACTTCTGATTTGCATCAGTTGTCAAGTTAGTACGAACTGTGATAACTTTTCCTATTAAAAACAGAACTCTAAACATTAACATTCCACATTTAAGAAAGGACTGGAAGGTGATGAATAACTTTTTTTTTCCACTCATTCAGCTGCAGTCAATCATATCCATGTTCTCATACCTCAGTGTTCCTTGTTTCTTCACCTCTTCTCACTGCCCTACTGCATGATGGAACATCTTTCAGGAATGCTGTACCCTTAAAAGCCCTGGTATCCCTCCACTGTAATTTTATGACTAAGGTATAAGATACCTATCATCCTCATGAATGCTTCTGCAGATGCAGAAAACAGACCAGTACTTCATGTTCTTCTCACCTTCAATTAAAACCATTGATAATTCTTACTGATAATTCCTACTGAGCACCAACCCTCAACTAGGAGAAACTTACGTCATCAAGTACAAAGAAGTCTTTATTACAGGACAGCCTGCAGCTGTACACAATCCATCCATCCATCCATCTGAACCTGCATAATATCATCTATCACCACAGTCTGAATTTATTGACCTTCAAGAGCATGAAGCAAGATTCATCTACTAACTCAAGAGATTGCCAAAGTTATACAGGGATGTGTGTGATTGCAAGTATCTATTTATATTTTAATGTCTAACCATTCTCTCAGAATTTGTTAGGTAAGTGCATTTTAAAAATCAATCAATAAATAAATATTTCAGGCTCACTTCAAGGGCAGAATGTTTACCTCCCTCCGAGTCATAGTTATGACAATATTGCATAAAACCTCAGACAAACAGCAAAATAGTACAGCAGTGTGGGAAACCTGAGAACAGTAACAGCACATATACTGTGCTCTTCTATTTTGTTTTAACTGAAAACTAGTATAAGAAAGACTGCAAAACTGAAAGAATCTTCAGGTAATTTGTACACTTAAAAAAATGTCTCTGATTTAAGCATGCACAGAATTACATAGCTGGGTGGGAAAATGAACTTTATTTTGCCTTTTTCCGCTGTTATGCTGTTTTGCTTGTTTTCACACCCAAAGCTAGAAGGCAGTTACAATCTGGTTTTCAAAGCTTCCTGTCACCATAACAGGAATTTTATGCCTTCTTGCAGGAAAAACTTAGGCAGCTATTTAGGTCGTTGAACTACTATTTACCATTTTTTTGTGTGTGAAGACCATTTATGGGGGAAAAAATTTTCAAAAAACCAACCCAGACCTCAAACTACTCAGCTTTGAGATATAGATGTTTTGACTACATGCAGAGCATGTGCAAGAGATTACAGCTGGTGATCATTAGTGTTTTCTAATGCAGTTCAAAAAATGTAGTGTGTTATTTTTTTGTAGTGGGTTTTCCCACTGGATTACTGGAGGATGAATGGAATGTACATTTTGTGGAGAGAAATAAACAATAGATACCTGCTTACAGAGGATAGTAGTTGGGGGTTTTTTGGTTTGTTTGTTTTTGGGAGTTTTTTTAATGGAAGGTGTAAGAATCATTACCTTTCACTCTGACTCATTCTTTCCAGACCAGACAGGAAACATGAAGAAAAGCATTGATACTTTGCCATAAAAGAGGTGTATTTTTAGCAATCTCACACAAGCCACAAACCCTTAGTCCAGATTCTGAAGTGCTTTATAGGTTAATTTGATGCTTATCCTTCCAATTAAAGGTAAAAGACAAGTCTCAAAATACCCTGGGTCTGTGCAATGGTACTGAAGCACATTCCCAGAAATCCCCATTTAAAGACAATAGTTTGACTTTTTACTGTGAAGTAGTTTTCAGGGAGTGCATGTTGGTTTCTTTTTTATTTCTTTTGTCAGCATTCAGAAAATTCAAAATGTCTTCTGAAGCTGATTTTTACAGGACTTTGTTGAGTAAAGGATATGACCTCTCTACCTCTCATTTTTCTGCTAAATTTTCATGAACTTCCTAATTGATATTACTAGCAACATTTTAATGGAAGTTAATTGTTAAGTTATGGTGACATTTTTATTCTTTCCCCTTGAACATTCCCTAGGAATATAGTTCAAGTAACCAATGTAGATTGGTTTTTCAGTGACTTGCTTGCAAATGTATTAATTTCCTCTCATTTTTCCAAGACTTTGAAAGCTCCAGTATGCTCACTCCTGACCTGGCAGGACAGTCCATGCAGTTCTTCTTCTCAAAATCAAAACCAACTTGTTCCTTCTTATGTTTCGGAAAAGGCTAAAGAATAATTCCATGTATTAGAAATTAAAGTGTTTCATTGTCAGCTAAAGAAGTGTATACAGTGGTGATAAATATACATCACCAATGAGATGACACTTTAAAAAAAAAGTGAAAAGCGACTTTTAAGAGTATTGGTACTAGAAGCACTGTGTAAAGCACTGGTTAAGCCTCAGATATAAAACTTTACAAAATTCAGTACAGAGAAAGGTGAGTTAAATTTGTTCTGTGTGCAAGCAGAGATACATGATGTGAATGGAGATTGTCCCACAAACTGATATAAGACAAGTATAGTGTGTTTCAGACTAGTAAAACACAGACCAAAAGAATATGAACATTGGCCCATAAGAGACACATGTGAATAAAAACATATTTAAGCCAAATCATGCAGCTGGAATGAGATCTAATGGGTTTTAAATTATTATGAACATGTTTTGGCAGAGAACTTGCAAGCTTTGAATGATCATAGCTGTAAAGTCTAGAAAGCTTTGAAACAAGGGTAATTGCAGGGAAGAAGTGGGAAGTTGATGCAGTTCATCGGGGGATCCTTGTGGGGGTACCCCTGCATGGTGCAGGAGCCAGATGGCCTCCACTGCCTGGGACATGTCCTAAGGTCTTGTGCTCCCTCATCGCTCATGTGCAGACCCTGTGGGGGAAGGGGAAGGGGAAAGGGGAAAAGGAAAGGGCAAGGACAAGGGCAAGGGAGAAGACGAGAGAGGAGATAAGGAAGGAAGGGGAGGGCACACTGTATGTGACCTCTGTTGGCAGCTTTAGGAGATTTTCGGACAGATTTCAAACTATGCTTGCAGGATGTTTGATATAAGCAGAATACCTATGAGAAACTTACACTTCCTCTGAAATCTGTTTGATCTAAATTTTTAATTCAGGAGGGCCCGATCCCAAATTTCCTTATTTGACCAACATTCTGATGCCCTTCTTACAATGATTTGACTAAATTACATTACACTGGTTCAATAGCTACATTTTTCTTCTGGTACAAAAAAAAGAAAGGGGATTTAAAGTGATATACCTGTGTTCAAGAGCTTCAAAACCTAGTACAAAAAAAGAGAGGTTTTTCTCTCAATAGTTTCTCTTGCAATGTCAGATTTAAATGGGTGATATGTAACTGCATTTGGACTTCATATAATTTTGCTGTGCTCAGTTAGTACTCCTATGTAAATTTACAGAATCATCACTCTACACAGCACACACCAAGGTTTTATTAAGGGTGCCACTGATGAAGAGTCTTTCATATTCCTGTGTGGTGTCAGTGATTAACTGCTTCCAAACATTTGACAGCAATTCACAACATCCTAGAAAATGATGCGTACAGTATCTGCAAAGACGGAAATTTTATTTGGGAGACTGTTTCTCTAAACTGCTTTTGTTAGTTATTTTGTGTCAAACCATGATTTGGAAAACTGGTGTATTGTGGTGTGTTTTTAAGCGTGGCACAGCGTAGCAATCCGCAACCTTCCCAGAGAGCACGGCCCTGCAGCCCGGCGGTGACAAAGGAGGTGAGGGAGGTTCCGCATGGGGTTCCACAGAAGAACTTTAATTTACATGGTGTGAAGTTTCCCAAAGGCGAAGACAAAGACACAGCAGGGTTGTGGGGTTTTGTATGAGGACGAGGAGGGCGGAGAGAGCCTGAGGGCCAATGGTCTCAGGGTACAGGGGCGGTGCATGGGCGGGGTTGGGGTACAGGGGCCAACAGGGAAAACCCGAAGGAGTGGCCAGGAACAGGGACTAATGGGAGAGCGGGGAAGGGAGAACCATCTGGAAGGGGAGACATATAGGATAGATAAGGGGAGGAGAGATACAAAACCAACAGCAGTAACGAAAGGTGTGTACATAATAATGAGGGAACAAAGGATCTCGGGAGGAGCCAATCCGCTCATGCTAACGGAGAAAGATCTCCCGGCTGCTGCCTTTCAGGAAGAGATTGAGGCTTTTGCTCTTTGGCCTTGTAGGCCACTACACAGGTCTCCACACTGGTGAAGCCTGATTTCTTTCCAGTTTCAGATCCTTACTTTCATGCCACATGGTGCTGCTGACTCCTTGCCCTTCTGCCCATTTTGGTTTTCTTATCACAGCTGTCTTTAGGTCTGTTCCAGCAGCATTCGATTCAGCAGAGTTTACTTCAGTATCCTCTACATTTATTAACCATCTTGATGATACACATTGTTAATGAAGAAAAATTACCAAGACTCCATACAATGTTAAAATGTGTTCTAATTTTTAGTCTTTTCTTGATTATTTAATACGTATTATTATTCTAAATAATGAAGTCTTCACTTTCTGATCTTTATCACAAATACTGAACTGCACAACAATTTCAACCTCACTTTGAGTGCTGAAGGGCAGCATTTCGTTGTGGGAGATGTGACTTTGGAGCAGCGGGGGAGTTAAGAGAGAGTAACAGGAAAAAAAAAATAAGTTGGGAAGTTAACAAAAAATTGGGAGAAATATGACGCTTAGTAGCTGAAAGGCAGAGGAAGATGTCAAAATGATCAGAGGGATGGAGCGCCTCTCCTATGAGGAAAGGCTGAGAGAATTGGGATTGTTCATCTGGGAGAAGAGAAGGCTTTGGGGTGATCCAGTTGCAGCCTTCTAGTAACTAAAAGGAGCTACAAGAAAGATGGAGAGAGACTTTTGTCAAGACCATGTAGTGACAGGACAAGGGGGAATGGATTCAAACTGAAAGGTGGCAGGGTTAGATTTGATAATGGGAAAAAAACTCTTAACTGTGAGACTGTTAAAGCACTGAAACAAGTTGCACAGAGAAGTTTGGATGCCTCATCCCTGGAAGTTTTCAAGACCAGGCTGTTCGTTTCACCTTGCCTGTCAATGGCAGGGGGATTGGAACTAGATCTTTAGAGTTCTTTCCAACTCAAAGCACTCTGTGATTCCATGATACTGAACAGGATTGCAAAGGGATGACCAGGATAAAAAAGAAACGGAAACAGGGGAGAAAATACATAGACAGAGATGGGAAACTGTACTGGTGACTAAGGGTAGCAAAAGCTCATCAGTTGTACACAGAGGTGTATTGACTTAATTTTTCTTCTATGTCTTTGATTTTATTATGACAATTGCTTTGTAGAAAGAAACTGGAAAATACTGGGATCTCCCATTATTTGCCTACATGAATTCTGCGAAACTCCTATTATTGAGCACCAATAGGGCAGAAAGTGCAGAAGTGCCTAAACACTTCCAGCTTCTGTTTTCCCTTGTGTTGACTCAGAGAGGAGCAATTGCTGAGAGATCGAAGCTTTGTAAGATTTTTCTGGGAACACTTTGCTCAGAATTCTTTCAGGCATCTGTGAACAGCCTGCACAATACAGATACTTTTGCCTTTCTTTCACACGTGGTACTTTTTTTTTTTAATATTAGATTATTAACTTATCATTGCAGGGTAGGCTTGTTACTGCAAGCTCTGATCTGGAGTTCTCATCAGCCGTTACTTAGGAAAGTGCCTACAGCTTGAGAGTTTTCAATGCGTTAGAAAAGGCACTTCAGAATTTCAAGATGACATACTACTTTTGGTGTCAACTGATTTTCCCTGTGTGTAAGAGAGGAATTGAAGGACTGAGGGTCCAAATTGTGTGGTTACTTGAGTCTGCAGTTATGAGAGCTCAATAATCATCAAGTTCCTTGTAAAGAAAGAGAAGTATAGGATGCTATCTTTTCAAACACTTGTTTTTACCTGTCAGAATTCTTACTCTCTCTGAAGTGTAACAGAGCTCACCAGAGGTTTGTTTGGTTGACACTACCAACATTGAACTTGTTGTTGAGCATAGAAACAGGTTTTCACCTCAGTCTTTTTGTATTATTGCAGCACAAGTGAATGATTAGTCCTTTTTTTTCAGGGAAGTGTTCCTTTTATGTGAACTTATAGTTCATATAGTGGTCAAGTGCTATCATTTTTTGAAATCTGAGTGTGGTGGAGAGTTATGGGGACAGAGTATGATGAGGGCTCTGAGTTTTGGAAATACTCATTAAATGCTCTAAGAAACCTCCTGGCATTAACTCTGCTTCAGTCTGCTTGAAAATACTAGACTATGTGGCAATCTCAGTGAATAGTAAATTCTGTTCTTCTTTTTGGGTAGAACCTTTTGTAATGCACTTCCTGGAAAGACAGGACAAAAATGTAACCGTAGTGTCTACTCTTGGTTGAGCTGGACCACATACAGCAGAAAGTCTTTTAGGATGGAGGCCAAGATAATTACATGGTGTAATTTTGCCTTTCAAGAACCACTCTCAGTTCTAACAAAAATGACAGTAAAGTTTGTTTTCTTTCAAAACAGACTTTATCTTAGAAGCGCAGATATACAGAGTTCAGTGTTGGTAGCTGTGACACAGTGGGCCCTGCAGACCTCTGCGGCCTTTGATTCTCCTAAAATCACTGTGTGCCAGATGCTTTTCAAAGAAGCAAAGTGACTGTGTCACTCAGTAGTCTGAAGCTGGTGCCAAGAGTAGTTGTAAGGTGATCAGCCAGTGAAATAGCCCTCACCCAAGGTCTGTTCTTCTCATTCAACTCCTGGCTGCTATTTAAGATGATCCTTTCTACTGAATTCCTTATGGAACTCAAAAGCAATATTGAAATATCAAATGTTTTTCTGTGCTGGTGGATGACTATGGGGCATGCTGTGGCATTTTTCCATATGGATAAATATTCAGCTTTTTCTTCAATTTCTTTGAAAAAGTATTACTTCTGAACAACGTGTGAAGATTTTTAGGTAAATGTTTCTCATTAGATATAACTGATTATATTAACTAGTCTGACCACATCTTTATGGTTCTTGACCTTGCCTTTAGGAATTCTCTATGGGAAAAGCTCTCAAAGTAAGGCCAATTGAACTAGATTAGATATTTTAATTTTAGAAAAGCGATTGGGATAATAAACATTTTAATAACAGAGGTATAGACCTCTGCACCATAATCATTCTGAACAACATAGTTTCTAACTGCATCCTTTCCAAAACCATCTGAATCAAGACTTCCCAGTATCTCCATTTCCCTCTAAATATGTATTTTTCTCTGTGTAAATATCTATTTATACACATATGCACTGATAGGAAAAGACTTGTGCTTCCTCTTGTGGTTAAGGTGACCTTACTTTGACCTCCTCCGATTTAATTATGCTTTCTAATACATAACAGCGTATCAGCCTGGTAGGGGCAGTATGTTCAGCAGATGTAAACTGTAATGGGCACAGTAACTTGCCTTGTCTGTCTGTACAAGCTGAGGATGCCAGTCATTGCAGTTAGCTGGGTATCACATGTGTGGGTACAAAGTATGATGAGAAGCCATGCTGGAGATCTAATTGTGCCACATGCATTAAACCAGTCATTGGATTTAAAAAAAAAAAAAAAAAAAAATTGATTTGGGAAATGATATAGATAAAATGTGTGCTTGCTGGAAATGAAGAAATTAATGCGATGAGTTGTATCCAGGGCACTACTAGGGCATATTACAAATTGTACTTCTAGGTTTTGAAACGGGGAAAATTTATGAAGTGGATGACAATTGCTAAACAACTGCAAACTTTTGTAATGTATCTTCCAATAAATCTGCATAACAGTTCAGTAGGGAAATAGATTTTTCTGGATGAATTTAATGAATTTCACAAATGCATGTATTCAGACATGCTGTAATACAAAGATATCCCAGGCTGTCTGAAGATGGTGCAAGAGGGAATGTCTTATTTTTTCAATTACAGTAATATGCTTTTACTGTTGTTCTGTTATTTAGCTCAGTAGCATCTAATAAGCGTACACAGTACTCCCAGAACGCCTTTTCTTGTTATATTCTGTTTTTTCTCTTCTGCTTCAGTTTATTTAAACAAAATTTCTTCAGCTTGAGTTTGTGCCTGTCCACCTGTAACACAATGATACAGCAAACAAAGCACTGTGAAAGAATGTAATTTCTTGCAGATGTATGTCTGGGGATTTTTTAAGCCTCATCTTCACACAGGATGTTTTTAAATTTTCTACTAGAACAGTCCGTGTTCCTGAGACATGAATGAAAATGAAGGGAGTGTGCAGTCCAGGCATTTGGTCAAAATATTTTGTTGCTTGAATGAAGCTCATTTGATGCTTTTCAAGACTATAGAATTACTTCAGATTCTACTGTATTTAGTTTTCCACATGCTCCAGTGGAACAACTGGAGCAGTGCCTATAACCCTGATATAACCAGACTCCTCTTTGCAAATATGTAATGCTTTGGAAGGTTCATAACCCTAGGTGTGAAGATTAGGGCCAAAAATACTGGGGTGATAGGAACCCAAAAATAAAGTTTTACGATCACAAAAGTATGCATACATATTCCGTGCCTGTGGCAGTCCAACTTCCAGTAGATAACTGCAGATCTTTTCTCTTAGTTCCCTGTAATTTCTTCCAGTATTTCCTTCTTTAAAGTATTTCTGTGAAAGAGTGAGGAAAAGAGAGAATACAGGAGTGTATGAAGAGTGAAATGAAGAGAGGATATGGTATGAAACCAAGGAAAATGGAAGTATGAAGGTACAGGTGGCAAAACAAAACACAAATCATAATATATGTGTTTAAAGTTTTATATATGTTTTCTTGCTTATATTAGCTAGTTTTTATGTAATCTCAGTGAAGCAGAAGACAATATAGACTTTATTGGTATCCTGGCAGGTTTTTTGCAAGTTTTGAAGAAAATAAACATGGGTTCTGTAGAACAAAATATTAGAAATAAATACTAGAGCTGGGGTTAGTGAGCAGCAGTTACCTAAGAAAAACTTGGTGGAGGGCCCATTCAAAGAGAGGAGGGAGTTGTTCTTAGAGGTACACCAAATGATCTGCAAAAAAGTGTAGCAAATAAAATTGACCAAGATTCAACTTACGATTACAGAATTAATAAGAGACAGGACCTGCTTACTTTGTCACCCCACTGGAAGAACTATTAGATGAGCCCTCCTGAATTTTCTCACTTTGAGGTGTAACTCAATACCTAATTATGCACCTGCATTTCTTCAGAAGCAGCCTAACTTTCTTAGTAGTGGGGTCCTATAAATTTGATGACAATACAATGGAAATGAGATGTGGCCAGCAGTGTAACACTGACCTTTCTGTAAATTCCACCACTGGTTAAAAACAATGTTGTGAAACCATGTTGGAAAGAAGCATCTGTAACTGCTATGAGGGTTTTCTGTAACTAAAAAGTTGTTGCATTTTTCGTATCATCGTCATTGAAGGGATGTCTCCAAAGCTGTTTGCAAAGGCATCTGAAGTTTCTTACTGTAAAGTTCGGTACAGACTTCAAACACCATTTGCTAACTGGATATTGCTTAGCTTCGGCCAATGGTGTTAATAATTGTCCTTAAGTAATTAATTTTTTTAAAAGATCTCCTTTTTGGATAAGGTTCACACAGATTTGCGAGGTTCAAATTCTGGACACAGTATTAAGACAGAGTGTTGGCCTGGAACTGTTCCCCCTGTCTCCCTTCTTCTGCATGCTGGCCTGGGAAGGGAATTAAGAGTAGGAACCATTGCAGACCTTCAGACCATCTGAAACTGCTAACTGCACATTTATTGTTTTCCATTGCAGAACGTGCTGCCTGCAGTGTCTGGAAGAGAAGTGAGAGTCATTACTCATTGCTAAAGAGTTTCACTATGATTTGTAGCATGAAATCATTATGGAGGTGCCTAAAAGCAGATTGCAAAGATTTTTGTTAAATAGGCAAAGAACTTTGAGAAAAGTATCTTCCAAAGTATCTTCTTAAATTTTTTGTCAAAATGCAATAACACAAATGAGGAGCTGCAATCCCACTGAGTATTTGTCCCATTTTTGGTGCATACATTTACTGGATTGGAGCAGTATTTAAAAAAAAATAACACACACACACACAAAGCCATACAGATGAATTCAGGGAATGTGAAAGAGCATGAGAAATTCCCATTGGAACCATTCCCATTACATTGCATAAATAAAAGAGAAGTTTTGGGGTGTGCTTCCCCTCCTCTATTTTTCAGAGAATGCTAAGTGTGGGGTATGAAGCATTGCTGAGGCAGTCAGCAGCACCTCTTCTTTCCTGATTTCTGCCTTGTTTCCCCTTTATACCCACCAGCTTTCTCTCTCTTCCCTCACTCTTCCACAAAAGATTTCCAGCAGAGAGCAGCTGGTGCCTCGTTTTGGCTGCTTTCCCCAGACGCTGGGGGCTTTCACCAGAAATCAATGGCTGCTTATTTTCCCCAGTACTGTGTTTTTTATGTGTGGACTGACATGGCCTCAACCATACTGACCCATTCTGCTGAGCTATTTCCATTCAGACGTGCCTCTTTACAAATAGCGGAAATTAGTTGAGGGCCAGTGTCAAACTGCTTGTCACATCTTGTTTTCAATCTGTTGAAATCAGGTTTATAGTGTCCTATTCAGAAGCCTGGGCTGCTTTTGAATGCACACAATGCATTTCAGGCGTTCCATCAGGCGATAAATGCAGAACTTCACATTGCTATTAAAAAATAATCATAATGATTAGTCTTTTGAATTTTCTGAAGTAACTTATTTGCTCGGAATTTGTTGTCTTAATTGCACTACGTCACTTGCTCATAGGTATTCATCTCCACAAGATGTAAACTCCCTCCTAGCTGATCTGTCAGTGTAGCAGTTGTGCCATGTGAATAAGTTCTCCCATTGATTTAGCAGTAATGAATGAAAGAGTAAGGGAATGAATGAATAATCAGAGGATTGCTAGAATGGATGCACTAAACCTGAGCAAGTTGTATTCTCTTCAGCTTCCAGGAACTTCTGTCAAATATAGTTTTGTTTTATGTCTTCACCTAATGAGCAACCCTCTCAAAGAGGCTGAATATGTCTGCAGTTACACTAGGTGTTATGTGTTACTTCAAAACCAAGAAGAAATTTTCAAAAGTGCCTTAAAACCTTAAACTTTGTCTAAAGATATGTTTTTAATGACATTTCAGGACTTTTCATCTGTAATTTAGCAATATATTTTTGGTATAACACTAAGTTATCTAAGCATGAAGGAAAACTTTATTACAATCTTTAGAACAGACAATCATTTTAGTTCAACTCATTTGAAAGTCTTCAAACTTGCCAAGGATTTTATCCTTGATGAGTGAAAATGCCTTGGGTGTTTGATGACATTCGGTTGCCAAATAATAAAGCTATTGAAATAACATATGCAAATGCACACTATGTGATTTTCCACTGATTTTCAACAATGTGCAGAGATTTGGAGCTCCAGATACAAGCACGACTCTCTACATGCTCTGAAGCAGCTGCTGTCATGTTCTTGTGAGAACTTTCAAAGGGTTACCCTAGGAATACTTATTTGAATCTCAATATGTGTTTATTCAAGTGAACAGTCAACCACAATTTTCCCTTTTTTTTTTTTTTGGAAATGAGAAAAAATCAAATGGGTGTGTTAAAACCCCACAGAACTTCACTGCAGTAGTGCAAGGGAGATTTAACAAAAGCCCCCCTAATGTTCTGTAGCACACAGTACACAAAACTGCTGAAAACTCCTTGAATTGCAATAGTCAGTAAGTGTCAAGGTCTTAGGCCTAATTGCAAGGAATGAAGCTGTCTCTGTGTCAATGTCAATAAGGGGCTTCATCCACTAAGTGGGCTCCAGCAGTTAACACCAGGAACTGCCTTCTTGGATGCAGATCTTGGAGTTTTTTGTCTTT
The DNA here is from genome assembly GCA_013397915.1 of Daphoenositta chrysoptera. NCBI lineage: Eukaryota > Metazoa > Chordata > Aves > Passeriformes > Daphoenositta > Daphoenositta chrysoptera. The sequence continues at coordinate 714,117 of VZRO01006135.1, forward strand.
GGGGACATTAGGAAGGATAGAGATTTCCTGTAAACTGAATTCTTATTCCCTGCACTTGAGCCTATTATCTTTGTTTTGAGTGTGTAGACACTGCAGGTTTTACACAGTTCAACCATCTGTTTCCTTTTTTCCCTAAAGCAACTGCTTTTGTGGGTCTGAAAGCTATAGAGAGAAGATTGGTAGGGAAAGATGCATTCTCCAGTCTTACAGACTGGCAGGATGATCGTTAAATATGACTTGGACTATCTGGTGGGTTAACCCTAAGCTATAAAATAGAAATAAATAGCACACATATTAGAGGAGGTGATATATAATTTCTTAAGTATCTTCTGGTATCAGTTGTTACCTTATTTCTCAGGTCTCATGAAAAAGTGCTATGGCCAAACTCCATTAATCAGTGGTCTGACCTGTGTTTAGCAAAGTTTTTCTCATGCTTCCCACGTATGACATTTTGAATTGTGGCCTGAATCCATCAAGTTCAGTCCATTATTTCAAGTTAACCAGATGTAAAGTCAAGTAGTCACATATCACGTCTTTCAAATACAAGGATATTTTTGTTCAGAGCTCCAGACCTCTCCATTTTAAGCAAAATAATTTTCATTGAGGTTTAAAAGGCTCTTTTCATCTTTGCACCTTAAAAAATGTATTTTCTTTCTGAACAGTCTTTGTCTTGTATCAAGAGAGATATGTCAAAGTCACTGCAGGTCTGCAGAAAGGTATATGGGAAAGATTTTTAGGATACTATTTCTTAACTGGCCTGTGGAATATGGAATCTTGAGCTCTCATTCTCAAAGATTGACATTAGAGGTTGAATTTTAGACACCAAAAGTAGTTTTTAAAAGTCCACTTGCAAAGAACATGTTTCCCTTTTTAAAGAGTTTATCTTCGTCATTTCTTTGTAAAGCCATTGTTTCATTTTTTCCAACTGTTTTCAAAACGTGGGGGTGTCTGGATTTTTGTTCTATGAAAACCCTGATAAGACTGTGGCTTCATTCAGTGATTTTTACAAAATCTCTTATAAATATTATTTTTGTTATCAAAGTGAAAAAAACCCAGACCAATTAAGCAAGGTTTTATTTCCCTCCTAGGTGACCTTCAGGATGAGGCAGAAAGAATCCTGATTGAGAGCAGAGGAGAGGGGTAAGAAGAAAAGAATATTTGGACAGAGTAGGAACAGGACCTGAGACAAAGAACTGAGATGCCAACTACATTATATCATCTTTTCACTTTGGTAGAAAGTTCACATAGAAAAATCTTGGAAAAAGTAGGGATAGCTGTCAAATACTGCTGGAGATTACTCTTTTTTTTTCTTTTTTTTGTCTGAAGTAAGAAGGTGAAATATGATCACAGACTTATGGGAGAAGCTACAGAAAAAAGTTTTCTGGAGTTATTTCTTGCTTTTACAAGAGAAAAGAAAAGCTACGTTTGTCGAAGACAAAATTATTATTTTCAAAATATTCATTACTTCATATGATTTGGATATGTAATTATTATTTTTCAACACCGAATTGTTCTCCTGACTATTTTAAAATGCCCTTTTTTGTGCTCTATATAAATCAGAAAATGCAGAAAGTTCCACTACAAGAATCTTCCATCATTTTGGCACTTCCAAATAGCCAATTTATTCTAATTTCAACCTCAAATTCTTTCAGTGATGCCAAAACTGAATTTTCACTGTGGGAAGTTTGAACAGATTAGGGAGGTTTGAAAGGCACATTAACTCATTAGGCATATTTACACCCTTCTTGTATTAAAAGTCCAACCAGAACTTGCTCGGCCTTAAGAGAAGCCATCTGAATGCATTCACCAGTGTGCAGAATGCCTTACAGAGGGAAAGGAACAGCATCTCCCTTCCTACAAGTCAATAACATCTCAGACAAGGTGTAGGATGAACCCATTCTTAATGAATGGTGCCACAGCATGAAATGTTGATTCTTGCTTTTTATGATCTCTGTGATTGCCAGCCAGAGTGTACACAGCTAATAAAATGAGTGAGAAAATATTTCTCATATGCTTACAAGCAGAGATCTCAGGCATGAAGTATTTTAATAAGCAATAGGTATTCAGGATACCTACTAGGCATTTAAAGAAGTGAATGGTTTGGACAACTGCATGGGAACAGAGAAAGAACCAGTGTAGAGACCAAATCTGTGAGTATAGACTAAATGAAACTTAAGGCGGTCTGTATGTTGCAGTTTGTAGCAATAACTTGTTCTGGAAAATATTGCTGTCTAGTGTTTTTATATGGCGTACCTGCTTGGTCTTTTTAGCACTGTTTTATTACAGTCAGAAAAATGAAACTATTTTACTATATTCAGAAATAGTTTAACAGTTCCAGAGGGTACTATACACACACTTTTACCCCAAACAATACATCAAAAAGACACTTCAAACACAAAAGCAAATTGAGTGATGAGAAGTGTATCAAACCAGAATAATTGGCCCTGAAGATCACAATTTAAAAGCGGATGGCAAATGCCCTCGGGTAAAAACAGCACAGAGCTCTTTCTCTCCATGAAGAACCATCAGCAGCAATAAGATTTCCAGAACACTGAACAGAAAATATTTGTACGTTATTTCCTATCATTGTTTTAAGTAAGTAGGAGATACAGAAACTATAGTGTTATGTTTATGATCTCTTAGTAATGAAGGATGTCAAATTACCAGTGTACATAGAAGCATTATTTTATCCTCCAACCACTTAAATGTGATCTTGGAGCAAGTTCCAGAGCAGTTAATAATATGCCTTAAGCAAAGTATTACAGCTTTAGGCAGCATCTTGAGGCAGCCAACCTCTTCCATCCATACGTATGTTAATAACAGCAACTACCCCTACAGCACCTTGCTTCCCAGAAGTATGGGACTTTCAGTGCATCTGGACTGGAATTTTGAAGATACTGTGCATATGCTGCATTCTTATGTATATATTTTGTGATTGGAAATCACAATTCATCACAATTAAAGTCTGTATTGACACTGTAATGGGATAGCATATGTGCTGCAGATCTACATGCTAGAAAGTCTGGTTATATTACAGGGAATGTGTACATAATATGCTTTATGATTTCACTTTAGTACAACTTCATTTATAATGCTGAAAACACTTTTCCTGGAACAGAAACGATGTTTTTTAACTCATAAGCATAAGAACTTGTCCTTATGCTCAGTTTCTGTAGATGTCCTAAAGGCTAAAGATGTGTTTCCTACTTCAACCAAATGCTCATAATCTTTAAAAATCATCTGCTTGTATTCAGACTAGTTGGTTTTTTTTTTTAAGGACTTTAAATCTGGTATGAAGGTTGTTACAAAGACTAGAGCAAAATACTCAAGGAGCATGTTTGAGAAATTTTGGGAAAGTTTGTAGGATTTCAGCAAGGGTCTGATTCTTATTTGGAGTTTCTTCATAAAATATAAATAACCTTCCTCATTCCTATCATACCACATGCAGAAAGGATTGACAGAGCAGCAGCAGAGGGGGATTCTAAAACATCAAATATACTGGGTTTTTAATATTTGTGAAGAGAAATCATATTTCAAGGGAGAATAGATTTTGTAAAAAATAAAAAGAACAAAACAAAAAACCAACCAACCAACCAAATAAGCCCAAAACTGAATATATATATACATTTTTAAGAGTGGCCTTGAAATGTCTAAATTTCAACATTCAGCATTCAATCTTTTCTTTCATACAGAGGGGAATCTTCTAATGATGTGTCATTCAAAAGTTTTGGCAGTCAATGGAATTCCTACAGGCCTTGTAGCAGCTGTTGAGTAATAAATTATGAAGATAGGGCCCAATTATTTATATACTGACTGTGGATATTCTTCTACGGTGAATGGTAGTATGGTTACTGAGGTTAGTGGGACCCCTTTAGCCAGAAGAGAAGTCCATGTGACTAACAAAGGTGGTAAATAAGCAGGGTTCAGATGGTTTGCATTGGTATTTCTGTAAGAGGTGCATGTGAGAGGACATCTTTAAGACTCCTGGAACAGCTGTACTCTTGGTCTTGTATTAACATTGAGCTAAGAAATCTTTCACCAGTAATCATCTGTGTTATCGCTCTTTTAGATAGTTCAGATTGTTACCCTTTCTTCTGGAATAAAGGAAAAAATCCAGGATCCTATAGCAATGACTAGTATAATACCTATTGTAAAAATACCTAATTATTACTATTGAGATAAAGCATTTAAATTGTTTGGGAATGTCCTTTCCAGGCAGTGGTGATTTCTGGTTTTAAGACAAAGCCTACAATAGCACAAACTTGGGTATGTATCTGTTTTCCTACAATAACAATCTGAAAGATAAGTCCGTTAATTGTAAACTAAATAGTCTGACTTTCAGTACTGGAATTTATTTCTCTGACTGTCCCATGATAAGGGCTGGTCCTTGATTCAGTGGCACTTAAAACAATCACTTATGTGATTGATGAGCAATCCTTTCTGGGCTCTCAACTTGTCAAGGATAAGATTTTAACACTATACTGTGTTCTGTATTACACCTGGGTACCTGCAAACTCATGTACATTGTACATCACACTGTGCTCCTATTCCAGAGATATCCACTGGTAAAATATTCTGGGTTTTTTGTTTTGGGAGTCTTTTCCTATTTCTGTCTGACAGCATCATGACACTGTGTTTTATCTGCTTGTCCTAACCTTCCTGCCTTCTCTTTTCAGTAATTACACATGCTTCTAGCACAACTACAGTCTATTTCATTGGTCCCATGAATACACTGTAATTTACCCTTCATTTGTTGAGTAAATAAAGTGCAACTCACACATATCACCAGTACAGAAAAATCATTAGTGTTAACAGGAAAGGAGAACCTCTGCAAAAGTCTGTCTGCCTGTGAAATGCTTATCACACAAGCCAAGCTTAGTGTGGCATAGTTAGCAATACACAGTCAGTGCCTTGGTGTGGGATTAGTGCTTGTTTGCAGTAATGGCAACACTATGCAAACAGAGTAAACCCTGCTATTTCAGATACAACCTTTATTTCACATACATATGTATTTCATACACAGCAGTATGCTGTGTTTGGTACCCTGCTGATGAGGGCTCTGTTAAGCTGCAAAAACAATTTCAGTGAGTTATATTGTTTGGACAACAGAATTTATTGACCCACCTTTTCAGGCACTGGTTACACTTTGAAAAAAAGCTGGTTGGTGCAGTTACTTTGCCATCTGTGGCAGCAATAAGAAAATATGAGAGTGATGGTCATGATTCTTACTGACATCTTTTATCCTGGTATCTAATAACAGCTGACAGAGAGGCACCTGCATATGTTCCTTGAATTCTTGAAAGGTTACAGACTCAAAGGTAGCAAAAACAGAAGCCCACAATGCAAGGTGATTTTGATGTGCAAATTTTGTTTACATGAACTAAGTATTGCAGAAACCATAATAAGACCTATATCTAAAAACATTATCAGTAGCAATACCACCAGGGTATCTATTCCTAATAAGTCTGGTCATATCAAAGCTCTGCTAAAGATGAGAAATGAAATACCATCATGTATTTTTCTTTAGTAGAATTCCTTTGGGCCCTATTCCTACACTATTTGTCAAAACAGCACTTCTCAGCAGCTCCTCTGAGGAAAACAGAATTCCATTTCAGTTCACAAAGTTAGTGTGATATTGTTGGACCAGACTGGGGCAGATGGGAGGGTGGGGGATGGGGAGGAAGGAAAAAAAAACAAGCAAAGCCCATCAGCCAAACAAAGGAGAAGAATAATGGCTTTTATATTTTGCAGTCCATCAATATTTCCTTGGAAAACAGATCAAAAATTTCCTCAGTAACTTTCATGGAGCAGACAATGGCAGAAAGTTAGGATTTCTGTAGCATATGAAAACAAGTTGTCGTAAATACAGCTGCTTCTTTGAATAGTATTTGAACACTGGGATAAAAATACATCTCTTCTGTCTCTTCTCCATTGACCTAGCTGTCTTTATCTACTTTTATTTCTTAAAGGGTTCTCAGTTTTTTTGTGAAGTAGCAATTCTTCCATATGGACTTACTATTATGTTTATTTTTCAGCTTGTCTGTTAAAATAAAGTAGTGGATTCACCAAGGGCAATTCCTGCCTGATCAGCCTAGTGGCTTTCTATGATGGAGTGATTCCATCCCACTGGTAAGGGAAGGGCTACAGATCTCATTTATCTGGACTTCTGTGAAGCCTTTGACACAGTCCCCTACAACATCTTTCTCTCCAAATTGGACAGAGATGGATTTGATGGGTGGATTGTTAGGTGGATTAGGAATTTATTGGGTGGTCAGATCCAGAGGGTGGTGGTCAATGGCTCATAGTCATGATGGACTGAGTGAGTGAGTGTGGAGTGGTGCCACCAGGGGTCCATATTGGGACCATCAGTGACATACAAAGTAGTATCAAGTGCACCTGCAGCAAATTTGCAGATGACACCAAGCTGAGTGGTGTGGTGACACTTAACAGACAGGATGCCTTCCAGAGGGACTTGGACAGGCTCAAGGATTGAGCCCATGGGAACCTCATGAGGTTCAAAAAGACCAAGTGCAAGGTGCTGCACCTGGGTCAGGACAATCCCCATTATCAATCCATGGGGGATGAAGGGATTGAGAGCAGCCCTGATGAGAAGGACATGCAGGTGCTGGTGGGTGAGAGGCTGGACATGACCCAGCACTGGGCGCTCAGCCCAGAAAGCCAAACGTGTCCTGGGCTGCATCCAAAGCAGCGTGGGCAGCAGGGGAGGGAGGGGATTCTGCCCCTCTGCTCTGCTCTGCTGAGACCCCACCTGGAACTCTGCATCCAGCTCTGGGGTCCCAGCACTGGCAGGACATTGACCTGTTGTCCAGAGAAGGGACAAAAAAATTATCAGAGCTATGGAACACCTTTCCTATGAGGAAAGACTGACAATATTAGGATTGTTCAGGCTGGGGAAGACATGGTTCCATGGTGACCTTATAGAAGACTTCCAGTATCTGAAGGGAGTCTACAGGAAAGCCAGAGAGGGACTTTTGTATAAGATCGTATCATTACAGAACATGGTGAAAATGTTTTTAAGCTGAAAGAGAATAGGTTTAGATTGGATAGGAGGAAATTTTTTATGTGAGGGTGGTGAAGCACTGGTTTTGAAGCACTGGTGTGGGCTCTGCCCAGAGAAGTATTGGGTGCACCTTCCCTGGAAGTGCTGTAGCCAGGTTGGACAGGATTTTGAGTAACCTGGTCTAGTGTAAGATGACCTTCACACCAGCAGGGTTGGAACTAGATGACCAGTAGGATTCCTTCCAACCCAAAACATTCTATGGTAGTATGATATCCATGAGAATATCAGCTCTGCCTTGGGTTTTTACCTCAGGATTTCTCCTCTAATTTACAAGTACTATGGAGGCGACACAAGAATGTTTGCAATAGCAAACTACAAGTGAGAAGGAAAGGTATCAATTGTACAAATCCTTGGTCTTAGCACTTTGAACTATAAAGTAGAAGTTGAAAATGCAGGGGGGTTTTTTCCCTATGTGTTTTCCCCTAAGCAGTTTATCTTTCCAATATTAAACAATTACGTTAGCTAGAAATGCAGGGAAATAAAGTTTTAAAAACCTTTTAATGAGATCCCATATGGAAGGAATCATCTCCCTTCACTCTAGACATTCACATTTGAACTATTTGTTTAGATTGCCCTAAAGGAAATGGAAAGAAATAAACCTTTCTAAAGCATGATTTATCTTATCTATTTCAGTCATCTATTTTAAGATGAGATAAATTATATTCTAGAGATACCAATTTTTCTCCATTGACTGTAAATAGTATCTGGACTATTAACCTAGAGATCTAGACTTCTAATGCAGAAAAAAAATCATACATCTGAAGTTAGAGGAGATGAATCCCACCTATTTCAGACCTATTTTAGGTCTTTAAACACTTTTGGCAGCTCAGTTTAAGAAAAATACAACTGTTAGGTGCAATGCATCTCTTTTAAGACAAACATAGCACCACTGGTACCTTTTTGTTCTCACTTTATCCATGTAGCTGTCAACCACAGGTAACAAGTTTCTGCTTATGGGTAATGTTTGTAATTCAGATATATCACAGAATCTGTGCCAAGACTGCAAAGTCATCTAGGGTTACATCGGACATTTTAACATGAAACACTGTGAGACTGAGGTTTACCAATATCAATACTGGTGAAAATGTGAATATAATCTTCTCTTGTGGCTTCTGAATTATTATTGCATCCAAGATAAATGGCAATGTCTAAGGTGGCAAAAATGTGACTGAGGAGATATATAAAAATCTCTTTTAGGAACAAACTACATCATGGAGCAAAAAGGTTAGGATCAGATGCATAGATTCAAATCCTAGCATGAGAATTCTAGAAGATATAGAATTGGAGATCTGCCCTTGATCATGCCACTTACTGACATGAACAAATTGGAAGTGTGTCAGAAATAGTATGTGCCAAGTTGATTGTGAAGGATTGAGAAGGATGCACAGAAAGACACATCTCATTACAGTGTTAGCCTTGTATGTCATATTTTGGAATGGTCAAATGTCTCTTCATGGAGAAAACACTGCATGTTTGGAAAAATTGACATCCTAACAGTCTACATCTGGAAAACAACTTGGGATAATAGCAATAAAATACCAAATTGAGACAGAGCACATTCAGTCACTGAGAAAAAATCCCTCTATGAGAAATGATTTAAGCTAGTAATTCTTGAAAATTTAAAGTGTTTGCCTTGATATACAATGGGATATTTCTCACTGCAGTTTTTTCATATTCTGTAGATTATTTCAGTAAAACAAGACACAATAACTTTGTGGTCTGTAAGCTGAAAATTAAAACCAGATACACATGTTCAAGCCATCTGCTGACTGCCGTTTTTAAAGACAGAGGTTGAGCATATGGATTCTAGGGATGAAAATGCCACTGAAGTACACGGATGTAGTCTCCAGGCTACAATGCAGCTTATAGCAACCACTGATACATTTTTTCCTAAGCACAAAAAGGTGCATTATGATCAAAAGGCACTTGATTTAGACTAAGAAAAATGGTAAATTTGTAGTCAAGGTCATTTCAGAGGCACCAGGATGACACTGGAGAAGCTGAGGGAGGATTGCCTTGCTATCTGAGTGCCTTGAAAGATGCTGCTCAGCTGGCAAGTGCTCAAGGTCTGCAGGGAGCATGGGTGAGTGTGCAAGCACCCCTTTAGTGTAATTCCACTCCTGTGCTTCCTGAGATAGCCATGCAGCACCACTGCAGTGGGAAGACAGGAGTATGGCTACACTCCATGTTGTTACTTAAAGTGTTTTTCTTCCCTGGAGGTTTTAATCTCTCCTTCACGATTCCTAGTTTACAATGGTGTTAGCTATCATAACTTAAGTCTATTCTGGCAGCACTCCAGAGAACAAACACAGAAATGCATGAAAGAAGATGTGTTTCATGTGCCAGCAGAATTTTGCTTCCACTGAACAAGTGCAGTGGCTGGGAGTCCTTTCTGAGCTGGAAGTTTGCCACAGGAAAGATTTCTATAAACCCCTCTGTCGCGAATAAATGCAGGGATTTTGTTCCATGACATTCAGCACCTTAAATGAAATGCAAAATGACAATACCTGTGCTGTAGAGCACCAGTAACTGAGGCACGTGGAACACAAATCCGTAAACAACTGAAGGACAGACTCACCTTCTCCCTACACAACTACGTGTTTTACAATTATTTGTTATGACTAAATCAATATAATTAGCATAACACTTAGACACCATTCTTAGAAATGTTAGTAAACAGAATCTTTGTCGTTTGCTTTTAAATAAAAGAGACATTCTGTGTACTTCTTTCATAGATATTTTAATAGCATAAAAATGCATTAGCAAAATGGTTCCTTAGAAGCCTTGCAGTTCTAATTGTCAAGTATGTGAAGTTGCAGTAATTGTACAAAGAAATGTAACTGAGGTGTTATATATTCATAATACTGAGCACAAGTAGAATGTACCTTCTTCATTCAGTCCGCAGTTATCATCTGCCCAATTATGCACAGAATGATACAGATCCAAGGCTTTTGGGGGTGTTATGTGGGTTTTACTCTTGGATTGCACACATGGCCTTCAAAGGAATGGTTTAGATATACGGAAAACAGAAAGGCAGAAGTACAAGATGAATGTGTCTTTACAAACAGATTATGTGAATCTGCTTGTAGATAGGGCCAGGGTCTTGTAGATAGGGAAATAACAGGATAAACTATCAGTTTCAGAGAATGTTACTAACAGACTCGGACTGCTGCTTGGCCAATGTCATGCTGCATTCCCGAACTTCGAGAAGACGAACAAAGACTTAATAGAGCTGTGTTATACAAAGGGGGAGGTGCATATTAAGGGAGACATAGAGTAGGTGAATTGGGAAGTCTGTACCTTCCAGGTACCTTAGCCAATGGGGAAAGGGAGAAGGTGATGCAGCTGGGAAAATAGGATAAAAAGGAGGCTGCATCCTCCAATAATTTAAGACACCCCGTGGGCAAATGCCCCAGGGCCTCTCCCTTTGTTTATGCTTTAAATTACAGGACACCTCTGTCTCCTTCTGGGACATAAACCTCTGGTGACATGAATTCTTCCACACAGAACAAGTCCAGAGGAAGGTGTCAGAGACTGGAAAAGATTTATATCTCGAGACATTTTGGGATGCCTGTGTGTGGGGAGGGGGGCAGGTCAGGCTTTGCTGTGGCGAGGCACTTCCCTGTTCCCACACCACCCCTCAGCCCAGAGCCAAAGCATCCCTAGATACAGGGATAGATATAGATATAGATATAGATATAGATATAGATATAGATATAGATATAGATAGATATAGATAGACGGTGTCTATCAGTCATGGCACACCAGAGGCTGCTCCAGTCTTTCTTAACCCAGCTCCTGAGTGGCCAAGTGACTGAAAGTCACACCTGGGAGGAGGGTTCATGGAGACCCAAGGTTTTAAAAGGCTGACCACAAGGGGATCATTCCCTCTTGGAGTTTATCCATGTTGGAATGCAGGAGTTGGTAGCTATATGTGTGTTTTTCTATGTCTTTTCTCTCTTTCCTCTTTTCTTCTTCTAATTCTCTTTTCATGGAACATTTTGGGTAATTTGACATCAAATATGTTTAAAGTTTGCTAATTTAAATGGGTAAGTTAATGTTATGCTAAGTGTTTTGTGTTAATTGGATGCTGTATTAAATCCTTTGACAAGTTCCTCAATTTTCTATATTTTGTCAGTAAGCTTTTGTGTAATTTTGACCTCTTGAGAATATTTGGTCAGTATTTCTCCCATGTGCTTAACCCAGAGTAAAGGAACCTCAGTACATCCCTTGTGTTTCCATGTTTTGGGGTGTTGCAGAGGGTCACAAAGGTAATTAGAGGGATAGAGCACCTCTCCTATGAAGACAGACTGAAAGACAACTGGGGCTGTTCAGCCTGGTGACCTTATTGTGGCCTTTTGGTACCTAAAGGGGGCCTGCTGGAAGGATTGAGAGGAACTTTTTGCAAGGGTACGTAGCGACAGGTCAGGGAGAAATGCCTTCAAACTGAAAGAGTGTAGGTTTAGATTAGATGTTAGGAAGATATTCTTTACTCTGAGGGTGGTGAGGCACTGCAGCTGGTTGGAGAAGTTGTGGATATACCATCCCTGAAAGCCTTCCAGGCCAGGTTGAGTGGGTTTTAAGCAATCTGGTCTAGTGGAAGGTGTCCCTGGCCATGGGCAGTAGGGCTAGAACTAGATGAACTTTAAGAACCCTTCCAACCCAAACTTTTATATGATTTGTTGCTTAAGACTGCTTAAGATATCTTCAGATAAGCTTCTTTTCAGGTAAGCATCTGGGAATTGGGACTGTCAGGTAATACTTCACATTTTCCTTTTTTGCTCTAAGACACAGAATCATTGTTTAGAAAGGAAAACTGATGGTTTGATGTCAATATGTATCTCCAGAAGAGGAAGGCAGTAATCCATTTCTGAATGTATTAGGAATAAGTAAAAGGTGACAAAAAGTCATGAAACAAAAGGGAGAAACATCTTTTTTTTTTCTGGTCCATTAATACAAATGCATCCAATTTATTGTGTTATGTGATGGATTATCTTAATCTGCCTTAGGCTTTCATTCAGATGTCTCCTTAAAGAAAAGGTGAACTTGAATTTGAATGGAGTTTACAGTAGATCATACATAAAAATCATGACCCTCTTGTGTACTCTGTTCCCTTTGTCCATTAATCTGTGTCCACAAAGTGGAAAAGCACCAAAAGAGATGAAGACAGCCTCAACTGAGAATAGTTTGGTATTTAGCATGCAATTTTTAGAAATATGAGACTTGGTTTCTTTTTCCTGCTGTAGATGTAGTTGAATGAGGCTGACCTAAGAGATTTACCAGCTCTGTGTCTAAGCAGTCTTAAGTGCTTGGGAATTGGGCATGAGCTAAGACCACTGCTATATAAAACTACATAAAGAAGACTGATGCCAGCTCTGAGACTGATAGGATACTGGAGATGCTGTTGTCATCCAGTGGTTTTTTATACGCATGCAGTAGCTCTGTTACTCTGGACATTTTGCTTCAAATCCAAGAAAGAGAAAAGCCAATTCACCTCATGTTGCACTTCTAGCCTCAGGCAGGTCTGCAGGCTCACACTGTAAGGAAGAGAAGTTATCTGTGGAATGGAAATCAAAGTTCTGTGTGCTGTGATTCTGTCATTTCTAGGCTTGAATACCTTCCTTTTTTTCCCCTAGATCTTGTTCAGATATCATATAAGTGCAGAAGATTTACAATTATGGACTATAGGCACTTTCAGGGGATGTCTAGAAATCACCAGTCATAGACACCTACCTATAAATGTCACAACTGTCTTGGGAAATGTCTGTCTTCCTCCTCTATCCATAGAAGGGGCTTGCAAGTCTAACTGATTTTTAGAGATCTAACCTATGTGAAATGAACCCTATACTCACTATTGCTTAAAAATAGGATTGAGAGGCCTAAAATGGCAGTTGGTGCTCATGTCTTGAATGACTTACCTAAAAACACAGAAGAAATAATGTAAGAGAGGTTTGCAATAGAAAGCAGTCATTACTGGAACTAATCTAGAGAGACTCTGACTACCATTCTACTGAAGCATAACAGTACATGGTTTTTATAAAAGCTCACACACTTGTTTTGAGATGCCATCCTTAAAAAGTCATTCCTCTTAGTGTCATTATTATTAGTTTACTAAGCTCTTAACTGAATTACTATGTCAGTGAAATTTGTGTATTAAAATTAACATCTCTATTGAACATCTAGAAAAATAAAATAAATTAATATTTTATGTTTAATGCACTTTCACTTTCCTCTTGTAATTTCTAGCCAATAGTAATGACATTTCACTGACACCTTTAAAAGTGCTTGGTAATCTCCTCTGAAGGCAGAGTAAGAAAGAACTAAGTTGTCATAGCTAGGAGACCAATCAAAGGCTTGCACTCAGGAAGATAAAACAACTCTGATGTACTGATTTTTATTTTTTATTATTTCTGCTCTTTGCACATGTCTTTGATTCGATTTATCCTGAAACTGAATCCTGCTCTCCCTTGGAGAGAGAGTTTACAGAATAAACAATGATTCAGCAATGTAGTATTACTGACCAACAAGTTGTAAAGTTTGCAGAAGATTAAGAACTCACAAACTGTTCAAGACCTATTGTAGACAATGGACTTCACTTGCCAGAATCTGGCTAAACTCAGATTTGCATTCAAACCTTGATTTGACTGCTTTATTTTCACTGTTTCCAGAAGTATTTTCCTGTATTTGTGACAGCTTTTAACAATGGCAAAAATGTCTGGCTCCTACTTTTAAAAATGGTGCTTCTGCTGTTTCTAGGATTCCTGCAGCATTTTAACAAAGCCCCACACCACGCACTCAAAATGGTGGGGGTTTTTTCTCTCCCAGTTTATGTGAAATCTGAAATTAATTAACTGAAAAATGTGCCATGCTATCACAAATTTTTATTGGATTCCTCTTACACATTTAAGTGCTGTAATAATTCAGTTTCTGAGTGTTTGGGCATTACAAAGTTATTATACAAGGGGCAATTTGATTTTTACTGGTACAGTAGCTTGTGCCTGAAGACCACCCCTGGAGAGGCCCCAAGTGGCTTTACACTCCAGTGGACTCATTGTAAAAGTAACAAAATAGGATGAAGGATGGTGTTCGGGGGGAGGGGGGAGGGAGGAAGTGATACTCAATGCTAGCAGTAAGTTTGACAGTACTGAACAATTGGAACAGCCTTGTACTAAATCAAAATGCAACCCGACTTTTCCTGAACTCAAAAGTATAGACAGAAGAAAGAAAGAAAGCAGGGAAGGTTAAAAAAGAGAAAAAAGTGTTTTGACTGAAACATAATTACCTTCTATTTCTGTAGATCACATGACCAAGCTTTCTCTTGTGTGCTCTTTCCTGTAGATTTTAAACCTCAGTGCGTGGTTAGGTTTATTTAAAAAATAAAATAAAAAGCACCACACACACAAAAGAATGGTAGCCATGTGCCAACCCAGCTGTACCACAGTAGTTGCAGGGATATGAATCCCTGCTCCTCCACCACCACCTATCCCATACACTCTCCATCTTCCTTTCTTTGCTTTTAATCATCCTTCAAAGGCTGCAAGAAGTCTGGTACATGACTTTATGGCACCCAATACTGGCCTATGCATTAATCTGTTCTGCACCATTTCTGCATATACTTCATGTGTATGCTTAATTTTCCCCTTAGAACTCAGTACCCCAAATGTTTTTAGTTTACATTCTAAGTTGGCAGTATATCTCTGATTCTAGTTTCTTTAGATAACACAGTTCTAAATACCCTTGTTTTTTTCTAATTTCATGACATCACGAAATGTGAACTTTGAATGAAGCAGTCACGGTGAGGTAGTGTGTCAGTTGCACTAGTTTCCATTCAAATCAGTTTGGCAATTTTTATTCTCTTGATTTATTAGCCTTGCCATTTTCTTAGCTCTATTTTTGAAGCAAAATCATGCCTTTTCTATTCTATCAGGATATTGTTGCTCCTCTGATTTACTCCTTAAATGCTCTGAATTCTCATTCTTTCCCTGTCGCAAGTTCCTATTGCACATAAATAAAGTTTCTTAGGAAACCAGTGGTCATATGTGATATTTCAGATTCATTCTTCATGCTCCCCATAGGCATTGTCATGAGTCTATGATCCCCGTTACATTCTTTGACTTGTCACTTTTTGGTTGTCAGTGAGTTCAGGTTATTTTCGCATTGTCCTCATGCTCTTTGAGGGACAAATGGTAACTTTTAGGTGTCATTTGAATCATTGTGGGTGTGTCAGGCTGTTTTTTTCTTTTGCTTCTGAAATGCTTCTGCTACTGAACTACATTAATAATAAATTGTGGGTTCACTGTGGACAGCTATAAGATTAGAAAATCTATCCAGAACAAGGACTGTCAAGTAAAAAGAAAATAATTTTCCCACATGTACTAGAAAGGGAAGATGACTTACCAGTTGAAAGGTGTCTGCTTGTCAACTTCTGAATTTGGCTGTGCCTTGTAGAAGCACACTTGTGATGCTATCCAGTAGAGGGCAGAGGGCATATAGTCATATTTTCTTTATGATGTTTTAGCATATAACTTGTATGACCATAGGCAAAATGTCACTGTCAGTTATCAGGGAAAAGGTAGAGATTAGGGAAATTATATGACCATTGTGTATACACGCTTTCCCAGAATTTTTAATACACTTAAAAAACAATCCAAACCAATATTGGTTCTAAAAGCAAAAAGAAGTATTCTAAGGGAGAAATAATATCTACGGTTTTAGGTGGGAAAATGGCACTGAGAATGGTTTGGCATGAGTCTTTCTGATGAAGCAAGTATTTCAAAGATATCTCAGGAATATTTAATGGAATAATTCCATTATTTAATGGCATCTTTAAGTTTTAATAGGTCCTAACATCATTCAAAATATAAATCTTCTCAAGATTAGCAATAGAAGCCAACAATAGTCTTCCCCAAAATGCTCAATTTTTTGCATTTATAATGCAACAATTCTACATTAATGATCTCATTGTTATTGGGAAACTCCCAAAGACATAGTTTGATCATATAGGACAGACAGGGGCTAGAATGCAAGGAGAAATAAATATCACAGTCTTGCATAAACTTATTCAATTCAAAAGAGCAAAGCACAACACTGGATGGTGCATCCTAGCTCTGAAATATTTCATGGTAGTGTGTTATGGGATATAGAAGAGATTTCAGTGCAATAGGGGATTTTTTTAGCTAAGAAAACACTTTTTCATATCTTAGGAAAGAGCTATTTTCATAATAGAGATGGTTAACAAATCTGCCAAACCTCAGGGAAGGTCATACCACCCAAGAAAGCAGACTGTTCCCCATTCATT
The DNA here is from genome assembly GCA_013397915.1 of Daphoenositta chrysoptera. Classification (NCBI taxonomy): domain Eukaryota; kingdom Metazoa; phylum Chordata; class Aves; order Passeriformes; genus Daphoenositta; species Daphoenositta chrysoptera. The sequence continues at coordinate 730,496 of VZRO01006135.1, forward strand.
CTTCCTATTTATATCCTATCTTCTTCTAATGAAACAGCCATTCTGCAATTTTTCTTGTATTTGGTAGAAATCAAGTGTGTTTTCTCAGTTTCATGCTTATAGACTATTTTTGAATGCATGGTTCTGTTTCTTTGGACTTCTCTGGTGAAGGTCATGTTAAACATGTTAAAGTGATTTGAGATCCAAATATCATTAATGAGATTTTTTTTCCCATTGCAAATACAATTTGCTTTGACAGTGGGTTGTTGTGTTCTTTATTGCATTCTTTATTTTGCAGACTATGGAGCCAGTGGTCAAAGTGTTCACTTGTGGTTTCCTAGCCTGAAAAGCAGAGGGTAAGTGGAAACATACATGGTTTCCAGGGCTGTCTAGCAGAATGTCAGAAAAAGTGTACTGAAAAACAGAGCCTCTAAGAGATCCTCCTGCAGGAGTCTAAAACACAGCCCTTCCAGGGCAGCCACCATTGAAAGGAATGTTTTCTCCCTTGGCTGCTTGACTAGAATTGTGACAGCACCCAGCAGAAGAGCCCAGCGATGACTGAAGCTGGTGATACCTTAAGACTCCATGAATTATGTTTATCAGAGTCTACAGAGCACTTTCTTAAGAAGGCAGCAGCTTTTTATCCAGCTTTGGCAGTGAAACAGGAGTATGACATTCACTCTGTCTCAGTTAATTGCGTTCCTACATCTCCTCTAATATGGAAAGGTGTTCTCTTATTATGCATCTCTGTGAGTTCAGAGCGTTGTCCTAACTTATACTAAAAACCCTTCCCATGGATTGTAATCCAATTGAATTGCCTCTGTGTAATTTCTTCATTTTTTAATAAGCTCCAACAGGATTTAGGAAATTTCACCATTACATATTTTTTTCCTTGATATGTTATTAACATTTTCCACTCTTACTGGGTATTCCTGTTATCAAAATCTTGTTGCATATTTGCTTATTTTTGCTAAAGTCACTGACCACTGTTCACAGTGTTCTATCTACATCAAGCCTTATCAAAGTCAATACAAATCCTTTTATGTATTACTCTACATGAAACAACCAGAATCCAGCCTGTCAGCTAAAATCTCCATGGTGGTGGAGACCTGTAATTTTCTCCCCTCTTTGTGGTATTATAGAATGTTTGAATATCTCCTCTCTGACATTACAGAAAGGGCAGAGCTATTTAATAATCACTGTTTCAACCAGTTTACATTTGAAGTCCTGGTTTTAGTTTCCCTATAATTTAGGCTTGGATGATTGTTTCAACAGGGGAATTTCAAATGCAAAGTGCTACATGACAATTAGCCTGGTAACAAAGGTTGTCTCTATCTGCATGCAAGTGAACAGTTCTCTTCCAAGACATGCCAAAATAATCAGAAGAGATTAACGAGGTTCTGTGTCAACCAAGCATTGGACATTCTGTTGTATTTTAAAAAAGAAAGTCTTGGTGGCAGTGGATTATTATTCAATTTGAAATAATATTGTTAAAAGTCTCATACTAGAAATGTATTGCAGAAAAATTCTCTACTTGAGAAGAATCAGTGAAATAGCCTATGTGAATAAATATTAAAAGATATTTTTATGACAAGACAACAGACAGTGGACTACTTTAACTGAGACTGAGATAAAGACTGCTACAGAGGAGATACATTCCCCCAGAAGGACACCACAGCGCCAAATGCCATCTTTGTATTCACAGACTCTAAGTTTTCTACAAACTCAAGCAAAAATGTCTCTTTGGACTTTTCACCAGGCCTCTCACAAGAAGCAGCGAAACCTAGCTCTGGATTCTGAAAGACTATCCCCAGAGAAAAGAAAAAGATGCAAAACCTTTACCAGCTTGTGAAGTATCTTTAGTCTAATTAAACATAGATTGAAATCTGAGATGTCTGTAGTGGTGCCCCAGTATCCTTAAAAGAGAGATCAGTTTTTGTTGAAGTGTGCTTATGGTAATAACCCTTTGCATAGCCTTGCTCTGATCCTGTAACACTTTACTTTACAGTGAAATACAGCCATTTTCTTGTTGTTATTGGCCTCTATCTTCTAATTTCATTTATACCCCAGATAATTAGATGTGGCTTTCAACAGTACTTGAGTAAATTCTTCTTCAGAGCAGAGAATGATATCTGACTTTAAGCAAGAAGAAAGAAGCAAATTTTATCAAAGGCAGAAGATTTACAATTGCATTCCCATGGCATGCAGTAAGATACTGTCCTCAGGCATAAGTGTCTGATAGTAAAAGTATAAGGATCAGTAACATTTTGTCATGCTGCAAATGAGAAATACCACTTATCTAATGGCTATGCACGTGTGTCCTCTGCAAGTAATGCATGTATTGCATCTCTTTCAGAACACCGTCAAGGAAGTAACAGTTTGGGCTGTTTGGGTGTTCTTTCCACACTGCTGCTTTAATTTGTCACACTTAATAAGCTGTTGCCTAATAAATCCATCTGAGTTCTGAATGAGTTACTACTGTAGTTCAGTATTTAATTGTTCTGTGTGTGTGTGTGAACTTCAACATTTGTGTTGTGTGGCTCAGTAGAGCTGTTACAGCACTTTGCAGGCATCCTTGTTTCTGGTATCTGAAATGTCTGTAGCATTGTTTTGGCTTGGCTTACTCATTCTGGGGATTAAGTTGCAATATACCACTAAACTGTCAATTTTATCGCATAATCCAATCCAAAAAACCAGTATCACATTATCTTAGTAGTCAGAATCAACTTCCAACATCACGAAGTATCACCCAAGAGAATGGCTTAAAACACAGTAGAAGACACAAACAAAATTTCTGTAATGCCTCTATAATTAGCTGTCATCTGTCCATATATGCATCAAAAGGCACAACAGAGCAACTCTTTGGGGTTTTTTAAGTGAGAAATTCTGTATTTTGGCAAAAGATGTCTGATCACTTTCTTCATTGCTTTATACCTTCTTTTAGCCATATTTAGACTTACATGATTTTGTTGTATTAAAAAGTCTACATACAATTGTCAGAAGTGACAATTATAGAAGCTCCTGCCATTGCTTTCAGTGTACATGCAATGTCTTTTAAAGAGATGAATCTGTCTGAAGCACTTTTGCAGACAGAGGAAGTTCAGGTGTTTTAAAAGATGAAACACACATAATATGAGACACATCAACTTCATAAACTGTATAAGACATGGAAAAGTCCATAGGCTTGATGTTTTAGAAGGTTTTGTTTCTAAATAAAAATATCTGATTGTATAGCACAACAAAGTATGAAGTTGGTAATGATTTGGTAGGTGAAGTGAAAGTCCCCTTGGGGCCTTAATAAAAGGGAGGGTAGAAAATAAAAATTTAGTCCAAGAAATGTGCAGCTAAATTCACTTTCTGGGGAAAAAAAAATCATCCCTTTTTGCAACGTCTTTCCTTTTTAAATACAAGATTTTGGTTACCATCAGAAAAAATACATAAAAATTTCCACTACTTAAAATCTTAAAGTTTATATGTGTGTGCTTAACATCTATATTATTAACTCAAAGCCAGCATGTCCAGTAACAAAAGAGAGGCACTATAGACATTAAATTGGCAAGAATCAGAGTTTTGAACTGATTAGGTTTTGATTTGCAGTACTATGAACTATGATTTTTTTTTTTTAAGTTTATGGCATTTTCAACATTTTTGAACAATTTTGCTGTACTAGGTCCCATACCACATGTAACTATAGGGACTGCATAATTCCCCTGATGGCTAGTGAAGTGGGTGTGTGACCATGTGCTTTTTAAAACACTGATTTATTGGTAATTTGTGACAACCGGTAAGGGACTATTGATAGATAGGGAAGTGATGGTTCAATTTTCTGTCTTGTCTGCCTAGTTGTGTCATAAAAATCATAGATTTTTCTGACTGTTATATAAGGAGAAATATTTGCTTTGCAAAATTATCAGAAAATCCTTGCAGTGCAGCTGCTCACATAGAAGCAGAAACCATAAATTAGAAAATCCCACAGTGCTTCTTTTGTGCCTAGATTCAAATATGACCTGAAGTGACACTATGATCAGCCTTGCAAATTCTCATTTAGTTGGTTACTTGATCACCCAGTGGAAGCCACACCTCTGTATTATGCACCTTCAGATTTTGAACTACCCACAAGGGGACTTCTATAGCTTAGAAATAAGCCAAAAGAAGCCAGAACACAAGGTAGGGAAGCTACCAAACTTAGCTAATTAAGGAACATCATAGAGATGGTTATGATCAAGTCTTGCCATTCCACATTTGGTGCTAGTCTGGGGACATAACTGTTTGCAGGATTTACCCTCATTAAAAAAATGCACAAATCTCTCCATGATTTGGAGAGAGCAAGTTACCCATAAAATTTTTCAAAAAGTAAAAATATAGGAGATGGTGTCAGCTGTTTCTCTTACAAGGCCATCACTGATAAGCTGGGGAGCATCCCTTTCCATTGATAACTCCCTCTCACTCTGCAAGATACTTTATGTCATTTCTATGCTCGCCATGTGTGAGAACTGAATGGTTCTCCCAGACCGTGTCTTGTGGAGTACAAGTTTTCTGGGGTCTGGCCTGCTTAAAAAACTTCGTTCTGTGTCACCAAGCCTGCACCTTTGACACCCAAGCTCAAGTGGCCCTCACCGAGACCTGTTACGCTAAGAAAACACTAACTTTTGCAAACAACGTCGGAGCTTTCAGGTGAAAACACCATGGTATAATTCCCTCATTCCCTCACACTGAGAGTGCTCATCAGTAGCTACAGTATTTGATCCAGCAATGGTCTGGAAATAGATAAGGAAAGTGTCAAATATATTTCCTGTTCAGCTTATAACATGATTGAATTAAAAAAAGGGGAAGCTCAAAATATATGGCTTTTAGGTTTTTCTAAAGGTACCTGTAATATAATAATGACAATCATATCTTAAATTTATGCTCATTTTCAAACTTGACAGTGAATTTTATTATTTCTGCTTTTTTAACATTAGCATTTGTTTCTAAAGGCCTTTCAAGCACTTGGGCCTCTCTTTAATAGAAAGTTTTGATACTTTAAACTGTTTCATTAAATAATTCTTACTGAGAACTGCTTCACAGTCTTATGAGAATCTCCAAAGTGAGAGTTTGGAGTTTATATTCATTGCAATCAATTATGACATGTCTAGTTGATTTGTGAAAGTGATAATTAACATGGTCCCACTTAATTAAATCAATAGTATCATGTAATTAAAATAACATGATATGCAAATATTCTCAGTAGAAATTTCATGCATAATCTGCAGGCTTTGAATTATTTGGTAGAACCTATCCTTAGCAGTAGAATACAAAATAAGCCAAAGGATGTGGTGTGTTTATTATCAAATGCTGATTGCAGGAAAACATATACTCACATGGTGTGTTAGTTTACCAACTCACTCTACAAGCTGCTCTCTACATTCAGGATATTTGAATGTAGCCCACAGTAGCTTTACTAACCATATATTATCATGAAAGTCATGGGTAAGAGCACAGAGGGGAGCTGTACTTTACCCCCAGTACAACAGTGTCAACAGTTCACAAGATTTTATTTTTAAATAAATTTTATTTATTTAAATATAAAAAGCAGAATTTTAAAATTATTTATTATAAAGCAATAATTTCAGAAAAATGTTTGAATACCTTTAAAATAATCTGTTTTACCTGGAAAGAAGAGGCCATACACTGATGTCTTAGTTCTGTGACCTGGGCTTTAGCAGGTATGATCTTGTGGCTGTGACAAAGTGATGCAGCTGATTTGAAAATGGCCAAGGCTGCAGTCAGTGACAAGGAGGTGACTGTTTAGTATCATAGTACTAAACATAAATGAAGGGCATTAAAGAATATCAGTAAGGTCCCCTCCACCCCATTAACAGAGTCGGGCCTTCTGAATAATCTTGTTATAGTAATAAACTGCTGTAGAAAAGAAAATACATTATTAAAATTACTGAATTAGGACAGAGTTTTAAAATGGTGTAACAAAATTTAAAATTTTAAAGTCATGTTCTGTTGTTGCATCAAGAGATATTGTGACTTTATATAACATAATTTAATGAACATTATTCAAAAAAACCCTTTTAGATGGCCAGTTTCAAAATCAGCTGCATTTGTGGACTGTAGTCAGATCCAAAGTCATTACACATCACAGACATAAAATTATTATTAAAGAAGAACTCATCAGGAAAAAATAATTTATACTTCTAATCAACACAGAAAGACTAATTTTTTTTTTTTTAATGTTCTCTTCAGATCATTTTATTGCTTTTTAAAAGTACAAGTAGCATCTGTTTTATGTAGTGTAATAACGATATTTTTATAAGTTCCAGCAGCTTGTTTTTTATACTTGCCATAATTTAATTTAATGTTGTGATCAACCTTTCTTCCTATATACTGTGATGTCACCCTGCATGCTGCACATTTCCTTTGTATTTACATAACACCATTAGGAACCAGATATGAGTCTTTTCAGTTGCAAAGTACAATCTGAGCAGTCCCACAGGATATGGGGCTTTCTGCTCTCTGCAGTGTAACTTATTATGTCAAGCCTGAAATTGATTTGTCAGAGCTGTCACCAGTGGTATAAGGTGGTTTTAATTTCACTCCAGAGTTTAGGCACTATTTTCTAATAAAATAATAAATATAAAGGTAATAAAGTAAAATCTGTCATTTCAACAAGCCATGTAAAGGTTAAATTAGGTATTGCTTGTATTGTAACACACAAACTAACTTGGCCATTATTAGTGCTACAACTACTCATGACATGAAAAGCAAAGAGGAAAACTGTACACCCACTTCTTCATTAATGTATGCAATTTAAAACGTTTTGCTCTCATATTTCCTTTCAAACTGCAGAAAGCATTGTCATAAACAATTTTGCTTAGAAAGGTGGAACTAAATTGCAGTGAGTTTATTAAACTGTATTCATATTACACCTGCTTACAATTCAAAGCTGTATCATGTTTTGACACTATCTCAATTGCGTGCAAGAGAATTGCCAGTTAAATACTGGCAATTAGTAAAGGCATGGACTTCCAGCCTTCCATTCTTTTTTAACATTAGTTTTGTATATTTTATCAAAAGGACTCCAAATTTGAGTAACTGTGTTGATTTTCTTTTTTTTTTTTTTTTTCCCCTCAGCTGGCCAAATTAGCAATAACAATAGTGGCCATAACTGATTTGATTACTTTCGTCCTAGCAAAGGTACCATGCCATGTTTCTTCCCTAAGGGATGACAGGAATTGAATGCTTTAAACCAGAATCTAAGCTAACGCTATTAATTACAGCTGTCTTGCTCTCAAGGGTTGCTTCTTGCATGGTACGTGGTAAGCAGAAGCAGACTTCTTCTTACATTTTTTTTACTCTGTCGCTGTTTAAAAAAGTCTTCTATTTTTCACCTGTTTCATATAAAGAATGAATTCAGTTCACTGCAAGTTATCAAAAGCTTCTCATACGGTGTTGCATGTACATGATGTGAAAGAGGCTTTCCACAGAAAGGACAACCATGATAACCTCAAGTGGAGAGTTTTCTGTACTTAAACAGCAAATTACATGAATCCAAATTGTGCAAAGCATCACTCTTGAAAGTAAAGTTGTTTTGGGTCTTTTTTTTAATCTCTTCCTGGGTTTTTTTTTTTCTCATAGAAACTTCTAAAAAGAGAGTTAAAGCTCAAAACAGTTGCATTCAGAGTATTTGAGCATGAGTAGTTGCAGCCAGATGTATCTCTGTTCTCTTTCCAGTTGTATGCCTCACGTGGTACCATATGGAATATGAAATGTGCTTCCTCATATTTAACCACAGATACAAACATAATTGTCACCCTTTCCAAAGGTGGTCAAGACATAAGCACACACACACAATTTATAACATGGATCAGTACTTTTTTTTTTTAAGATTGTGAATGCCAGGAAGCTGTGGTTACCTTTGAAGATTCTGATGGGCTTTGAGAGAGGAAAACTTGAACTGAGATGGGATCGAGCTGGGAAGTGGTGGTAAGCATAAAGTTATTTGAGAATGTGCAATGTAGCATCTGAGGTTTTGCACGGTCCAATATGTGCTATATAAATAGCTTTGCTGTGTCTTCCATGGTGGGTTGGTGGAAAATAAACTGCAGCCTACTAATTTGCAGCAACTCATTACCAGAGGGTGGTGGCAATAATTTCTCAAGTTCACAGCAGAGGATGACTTGAACAATGACCTATGAATATGCTTCCAGTGGGATCTTCCAGTAGCTTGCACGTCCCATTTTACTGCTCTTTGAAGTCAGAAAGAACATTAAATAAGGGCAGCAACAGATAGCATCTGCTTATCTTTTATAAGAGATAGAAGCAGCTTATATCCAGAGCCGCTAAGCTGAATTAAAACGCTGAGAAGATGGTATCATTTTAAATGTGATTTGTTCAGTGATATAACATTCAGTAAAACAGTGACTGGAAAAGATACTGCGGTCTTATTAGACTACAAGCTATGGGTGGAAAATTCAAACAGACAGCTATACTGCTCTGTCACAACAGAAAAAAGAAAGACCTTTCCAGACATTTAGTTTAAAACTTAATTTTTTTAATGGAATAAATTTCTATGTGTAATACAGCTGATAAAACATAATTGGATTCCTGCTGAAGGTTCTCCTCAAGAAAGATATCAGAAAACCAAATAATGACAAATTTTGTGTTTATTTTTAAGGTTTCTTTAAGGAACATTCAAATATCCACAGAAAGCAATTTTTCCAAAAATGTTCATTTTTGAAGGAAACTCCTTCGAAACAGTAATCTGTTAAATCACAAGAAGCACAGGTGTATCCAGATGGTTAAAAATTCAACATTTTAGAGGCTAGTGACATTTGGATGTTTTTGGTAAATATAATGAGATAATGAGGAAAAAAATTTGAATTAGAAATTTTTGTCTTCATTAAATGATTTCTTGCTTTGATTTGAAAGAGTGGGTTAGAGTTTCCTGGATTCTTTTTAGAACAAAATTTCTTCTTAAAGACTTTTAATTTTTAGGTCATAAATTAACTTTTCCTACATTATTATTCACCCTAAAGTAAAACACTACAAAAGAGCATATATGCATTGCAGAGTTTGCTCAAGATGTACTGCATCAGAAGGCAATGGAAACAGCAATAAATATGGATGTGCAGGGTATTGAGGACCTCCCTATACACTCTTGGAGACTGCAATTTCACCCCAGCTCAGGTCAGACTCTGTGGACTGTACAGTGCTGGGGTGCACCTTTAGCTTTAGTCTTTCTACAGAGAGCCCAGCATGTTCACTCTGAGACCAGACTGCAATGGGAGCCCAAATCCTCTAAGCAGGGAGGATGTGTTGGTTACTTCAATAGCACTCTCCTGATTCAAAATAAAACACTAATGCAGAGATATCTTCATTTCCATATTAAGCTGCAAGTGACACAGGGGTAGAGCCAGTATTTGAATTCTGGTTATTGCTCTGACATGAACTTTTTATCTATAAGCTGTATTTATTTTCAGATATCAGTGTTTCTGCTTAACAAAGACATTTTGCATAGTCCTTGTTATTTACATATTCAATGAATCATTTATATTGTGCCCTTTACTCTAGCTTATGGGTTTGTCACCAAAAACCCAAATATTAATATTTAATTGCCCATATTGGGGAGTAGAACTAATTATTTTCCCTTTTATTTAGAGAAAAGTGCTTAGGAAAATATAGACAATGAAGCATGATAGAAAAATGAAATGTGTTGCATTTTCTGAGTGCATTTGGTTCATGGAGAACCTGTGTTCAAATGATTTCTTTTTTTTTTTGCCTACTGGTTTTTGGTTTTGTTTTGTTTTGTTTTGTTTTGTTTTTCTGTGTACTGCATAAATATATAATAACTGTATGCTAAAAGAAATACTTTGCATAAATGGAAGAAAGTCCCAGAAGCCACCATTTTGTACTCAATTTCCTTCTGCTGAGAAATTATTCTTTTACAAGTGGGCTCTACTGACAAAATAAAGACTGTGCTGAATTCATGGTGGAACAAGGTGCCTTGCATTGAAGGGTCGTATTGGCTGTCTGTTGTCCTGTGTTCTCTCCATGTCTGGTTTTTTACCTCCAGTCTGTGTTTCATGACTGCCTCAGCGAGCAGAAATAGTTCCTCTTACATTTCTAATCCAAAAGCTGTGCTAAGGAAAACTTCTAAGCAAATACTAGAGCCAGAAGAGACTAGAGTTGTTACTGTCTGTTGTATCAACAACCCCAATTTTAAAATCCTTTCTCTTCCTCTGAGATAATTTGCATGGAAGTTAGTCATCTCTCACTGTTTTGTAAGCTTTCCTCTCCCTTTTGAAATAGGGACAAGGAAGTATGAATTTGAAATGAAACCTCATTTGTAAATCTGCCTGATTTCATATGTTTAAATTAGATAATTCATTTTAGCATAAATGCATGGATGGTTTTAAACTTTGTGTATGAAATACACTTGATATGGAAAATATTTCAGTTTCTGCTGCCATTTGGTATGATGAAGGTTAGCACATACAGTATGTAAAATCTGAATCCCTCTCAGGGAGATCCTTATTTGAATTGTAGATGAGAAATTTCTAAAAGTATAATTAGCTTTTCTTGATACCTTTTTCTCCTCATTTTGTGAAGAAATATCACCCACAAACAAGGAAAGAAAAAAAAAAGACACTTTCTCTTGCCTGCTAAGCAGCTGGGAAGCATTGCACTGTCATGTTCTCTGGTTCATACCTCAGCTCTAATGCAGCAAATCCCAAGTGGGTTCTGAGTTTGGAGTGTCATAAGAGACCAAGCAATAAAAAGCAGAAATAATTTAATAACACCTTCCCTAATGGTAGCTGACAATAGTGCTCCAGGAATGCATTCCAGCAAAAGAAAGTGATTTCTAAACATGTAGGGGTTTTCTCCCATTTGAAAGGTAATCAGAATGCATCTTTCAGCAGTTGTCCCCTAATTCTAGTCATTTGTGATTCTTTGTCTCATTTGTGTTTGCCTTGAAAGGGCTCTTGAAAATTTATTAAGAGAATAAAAGGAGATTGCATGGAAAATTTAGAAATCTTCTCAACGGTCCTCTAAACCAGGATTAAATAAAAGGCAGAATTTAAATAAGACACAAATATGAATTTTATCTGCTGATGGCAATGAGTCCTTTTTTAAGTTTAAAAAAGCATTAATATTATTTTAATGATTAAAAAATTATTAACGTTGTGTTTTTAATGGTAAATTTTAGATGTTGACTTGATATACACATAGCCCTCGTTTTGAAGTACTGAAATTTTTTAAAAAAGGTGGGATCAATAAGCAGGATGTCACCTATTAGAAGTAAAAAAGAGAAAAAGAAATGTATCACCTCATATTGCCAGTGCAATTTTTTGGGGTTTATTAATTTATTTTTATTCAACAGATGTTCTACCTTTTTTCCTCAATGGTTGTTACTTTTCATTTGCTAAGAGGAAAAAAGGTATTGAAAAAAAGAAAAGAAAGAGTGGAAAAAGAATCCTTAGAATCCATTCCATCAGTTTATTTCTCCACTTATATTGCTTAGCTCGTAGGAGCTATGCTCTGAAGAAAATGCTCGCAACTGTTTGTGCCTTGCCACAATTCCAGGATGACTTTGGCACGTTTGGGCTTTTCCTAATGACCTATAATTTTGTTTTCGTACACTTAACTTCGCAGGTTGGACGCCTTTGAAGAGATCCTCGAACCTGTGTTTAAATTATAAGCCTCAGGTGCTGTAAATCGGCGTGCAAAGCTAAAGCAGTCTGAAAGACAGCAGCTGGCAAGAAGGTAATTTCGCCTTGTGGCTTGCCAAGCAATCTGGGCAGCAGCAGCACACTCCGAGGGGCAGGATTGCTGCTTCTGTAACAACACAGACAGGTTGGCTCTCGTCTTGCTGATCGCTTTAGTTGGCTGAGTTCATGCTTCTTTGTCTGTATCTTTCTGTATTTAGTTGACAGACTCTTTGACAGTGTGTTTTCTCTGTAAAAAATATATCACTTCACCGTTTTGAGCAAATAGTCTTTTCCCTACTAACATGTAAAACCTGTATTTGATTAATGTTATTACGGAATTGTGAAAAGTCAGGGTGAAAGTGAGAAGTCTAATTTGCCCCTTTTGTTCAAGTACTTTAATTGTTTTTCCCTTTCTCTCTTACTCGTGTACTTCTAGCCGCCTTTCTCCAGTTACATGGCTTTTTCAGAATACCTTACAGCTTTTGCAGAAACAATCATTCAGAAAACCATTTAAACTCACATCTTTAAGTTCCTCTAGCATTTTCAAAACCTCTCTGAAGACGAGAAGTGAGATTGATAAGCCAGCAGGCTTTTCTTCTAAAGCTGCTTTTTTGATTCTGGCCTTTTTTCCCATTTACTTATCTTCTTCCTTTTCTCCTTCCATACATTCTGTAGTCCAAACTTTCCCTCCCATTTCCCGTGTATTAAAGTGGTTTTGTTTGGTTGATTTCTGGTGTTGAACTCCTGGATCTTACCATACTAATTTCCACATTAAGTGCCCTGTGAAAAATTACAGAGCATGAGGAAACTCAGGGTTTGCACCAGGAAAACAAACACATTGTGACTCTGAGGCAGCGGCAAGGAAGCGGATGGCTTTTCCAGGAGGGCTGAGAAAGCCAGAATGTGCATGTGGAGAGAGCATATTTTTCTCTCCTGAAGCCCTGAGGCAGCAGGTGGTGCAGTCCAGCACTAGTTGTGGGTAATGCACAGCGTTTTCATAGGATCCATTCGAGTCAGCCTTATTGAATTCCTTAAACTCTCCAGAGGTAGTAAAGTACTGAGGTACTTATCCATTCAAGAACGTCTAGTTATTTGCCATGCTGGTGTGGTTTTGTTGCACATTCAGTACCATCTATTTTAAATGTATTGAGCAATCAATTTAAACTTGTTATTGTCACTGGGGCTTGAAAATTTAATAAGCAATTACCAGAGTCCATTCCTTTGTTTTTAATTTTTACTAAGATGTTGTTCAATTTCAGACTTTAAAGCAATCATGCTTTCCAGATTATTGAATTGAGTGAGTCCATAAGTCAGACTAGCTCTTAACTGTATTTTTCTTCACTGATTTATTTGGCTGAATGGTACAGTATCTCCTTGTGGAATGAGCGAAAAGGAAATGCAAATCTGAGGTTAGATCATAAATATAAAGCACTGCAATACCTATCAAATCAATGAGCACCAGACCACGAGATTGTCTTCCTATTTTTTATCATTGTATTGCTCTGCTTTTTGTCAGCATGTGTGGCGAAAAAACATCCCCTCCTACAATTTTTAAACGCATAAAATGCAATTTTCTGTATAGTTTCATATGTCCCTCATTGATCTTACAAGAGAATATCCAGAGAATCCAGGACTGCATAACTGAATTATTTTGGTTTCCTTTTCCATTTCCTCTTCCAATTTTTTAACAAAGCACTTTCTTTCTCCAGTTTGGTTTCTTTTTTTTTAATTTAATACTTACTGAAGAAAATAATGTTGCTTGATTTGTTTTCTTTTGTATTTTTCATTAAGAGGACCAGCAAAATATTCCAAAACGTGATTTTTTTTTTTTTTTTTTTTTTTTTTAAATACCTAAAATGTCACTTAGAGACATTTAGGCTAATTCTTTAAAAAGGTAATCATGTTCTCATTCTTGTTATGCCTATTTCCATATTGTTCTGAAAGGCAATGATTTTTGTGGGATTGTCTTCAATACCCATCACTCTGGAAATACAAAAGGTCAAAGTAAAGCCTTCACAAATAGTGGTAAAGCTGCAGAGACACCACTCTGGAAATCAATCAACCCTCTGAGAAAGGAGGCCTTGAATGACAGAATTCTGAAAATATCAAAAATTTTCTCATAATTCTTTTCTCAATATTTTACAAAAGCTGATCTTAGATTTCAGCAGGTGAAACAAATTCTTCATGTGTTTTCTTGAAAATTGCATCTTAATATTAAAGGCAGAAGAAGAAATAGTTTTTAAGTGTTGTGTGAAATAATTAAATTGAAAATATTCAAAATGTCTTAGAAAGTGTTCAGTGGAATAAAAGTGCACTATTTTAAAATAGGATATTATTGCATTCAGATGGAATTGATTTATTTTTCCCTCTATATTTCCATTTTAACACAGAAAGAAAACTGCATAAATTATGACTCTGGCAACACTGTAAGCATACCCCATCTTGGAGACCAGTGTTTGTCCTTACTAACTAGAAGTGTCAGTAATATACTAGGAACAGTTTTTCCATCTTGTACGTTCCTAATTTTCTTCTAAGAATATCCTATGTGATACAGTCAGCTTTTGCCTAATTCTAGTGTTCCTTCCTAGAAAAGAATCAGATCTATTCTCAGCTATAGGAAAATCCTGTAGACATAATCTCTGTAGGTGTTACCAAGAGGGGTTTTGTGGTTTGATTTTTTTTTTTTTCTATTATTCTTGTTCTTGTTGTTGGTTAGTTGATTGGGTTTTTGTTTGTTTGGGGGTTTTTTGGGTTTTGGGGTTTTTTTTGTTTGGTTTTGTTTTTTTATTTATTTGTTTGTGGGTTTTTGTTTGGGGGTTTTTTTGAGATGGTGTGATTTTTTGAGGGGGGGAGCTGGTCCTGGATACAGAAAGGGCCCCTTTAATTCAGGATAACCCACATAATGTTTTATATGAGGCATCTTTGTAAAGTTCTGACCTTCTTTTGGAGATACTTTAAAGCCAGATAATTCTTTGTTTGACTTCCTTCACTTGCACTGCTTTTTCCCAGCTTTTCCTGTTGGACAACATGGGGATTCAAGTGCAAGTCAAAACAGTGCAATATGATGGCAAAATCATCATGCAGAAAAGCAGCAGAAATATCAGGATTTTGTATGTTCAGAATAGGACCAATCTCACCTTTGTTTTATATTTATTTCTCCTTTGCATCCACTGCCCTGAAAACAAAATGATTCTGAAAAAAATAAATGAGTAAGCTAGGAAAATTGTCATTAGGGGATGCATTCCTAATATAAATAGGTGTCCATTTATGAGTACAAAATAAATTAGAGTTTGCTCTGTTATCTGTATTTATTTTCAGGCAATTTCCTTTCATTTACAGAAATGCACTTGTCTATACTCTGGAGTCAGATGACTGTGATTTAAATGAGATGTTTTTGTTCTCAGTAAAATGACAAACATCCACTTGAAAAACTCACTTACAGTCCAGAAGAACGCTCTTTAGAGTGGTGACCTTTGTTAAAATAGGCTAATTTCTCACCTACCACACAAACTGCCTTACATTGCACATGGGCTATGTGGAAATGTAACTATCTGATTAATTTCTACATTTAACTGTCAAATTCTAAGTACAGAAAATGTGTTTAAATTTCAAGTTCTTAGGCTTTTGAATCTCAGTTTTCTAAAAATTCACCTCATAATGTAAATGCTTTTTAAGTAGAAAAAAACTTATAAAGTACCATAATTTTAACAAATTAAATTTAATCAGTCAAAAGAGGAGAAGGGGAAATGTATTAAGAGAAGAGGAAATATCTTAAATATCAGATAGAATTTCAAAATAGAAATAAGTACAACACTATATTTCTCTTGTACTTTTTCTAGGTCATGTCTAAAAACCTTTCTTAATGAAAGCTTTTGTTTCCAATATTTTGCTTTGTATCTTACTCATTTCTATTGTGTCTCTTAAGAGAGACTAGAAGAAACACACAATGGAGATGTATGAGGAACACGCCTTCACATTTTCCATTGTCTGCTTTGTTTTGCTCAGGTTTTCCTGTGGAGTGGGCAGATTGAGGAGAAACTATGAGGCAGCTTTTACAGAAAACCCTAGGGAAAGTAAAGCTTCTGATGTGCAAGCCTTACACTTCCTTGAGAGACTAACCTGTCATTTCCATTTAAAGTTTATTTATTTTTCTTCAGTTCCTGATTTGTAATTTCTAGTAAGTGAAATACAGTTCTGCTTTGTTGACCTTTCTCAGCCCCGTGTTTCAGTTTCTGACTCATGATACACAGCTGAATGTGAACAGTTAGACAGATGGGTTTCATTACCTTATAATTAATAAAAGGTTGAATTTTCTATCTCCGGAAGAAAATAAGTCAACTGGGAAGCAGCATTTATGGCATGGGAAGAACACAGAAATCATTTATCCAGTGCTCATGCGTGCAAATGTGTTTGGTCACGTGTGAATACACCCATACACACACACACATGCATTTGTTAATAAATAATAATTTTTAAAAAGCTTTCATGGTCTTGAATATTCTCATTCAATATTTTATTCCTTCTGTAAAAGTCAGAAGTCACCTAGATTACAAATGAAGCAGGTTAATTTACTCATAATTTACTCTTCTTGTTAAATTTCTAAATATGTCTCCTTCAGATGCATTTTGTGGACTGAAGTTGAGTATTTGTAATTTATTCAGAAGATTTGGTTTCAAATAAAAATCAAGACTTTTTCTCCTCAAGTTTAATTTAATTTTATGAAGATAGCATGTATGCAAATTAAACCAATTTCCCCAGCTCCATACTTACGTAATTCATACCCACCACCTAACTGCTGGAAGCAAATCAACCTTTTGGATATGTTGTAGTATCTGCTACCTGAGAACCTAAATTTTTGAAATAGAGAAACATGTTTCCTCTTCCACATCTCCACCTGAAATAATAAGTTCCTGAAAGTAAATGTTGTAATTGCCTTTTGCATGTTGCATAAGGTAGTCTTTGTGTACTCTCAGTATCTGCTTTTGCATGTTGGTGTCACTTACTTGTAAATCTTTAAGATGCAGTTTCTAAATGTAACATTCCTGGAAGAAAAATAATCATTATTTTGGAAAATATCATAGGTAAGAGTATGTTCACTGTTGGGAGAAGGATATACAGCTTCCTCAAAAGGGGAAGAGGAGGGGCATCTCTTCTCTGTGGAGACCAGTGGCAGGACCCAAGGGAATGGCCTGAAGCTGTGTCAAGGGAGGTTTAGGCTGGACATCAGGATAAGGTTTTTCCCCCAGAGGGTGGTTGGGCACTGGGAAGGGCTCTGTGGGAAGCGCTCACAGCACCAGCCTGACAGAGCTCAAGGAGCATTTGGACAACGCTCTCATGGCACAGGGTGTGTTATCTGGAGCTGTTCTGTGCAGGACCAAGAGTTGAACTTTGGTGATCCTTGTGGTTTCTTTCCAACTCAGAATAGTCTACGACTCTATGATAAAAAGAAAGAAGTGTGTCTTCCTTTTCTCAGCTCTGAAA
>VZRO01006135.1:748065-783705 GCA_013397915.1 Daphoenositta chrysoptera
TGCTTCCTTGTAAGCAGCACAAGATTCTCACAAGCTCAGGAAGACTTTCACACCTTTGCATTGATTATGGTATGTAAGAATTTTTTCCTGACACTTTTTGTTCTAAAGGCAAAAGTTTCTCCATTTGTTTCTATATATTCCTCCCTCACTCTGCTCAGCACAGGACACCTTGTTTCTTAGCCAATTAATCAGTGATTTGCTGGGAGACAAAGGTACTAAGCAGTTCTGTGTTGAACACAAAAACCATTTTCTTCTCTTTTGCTTTTCTTCCCCCACCTCACACTTCAGCAGCTTGCTGTCACAGGCTGGATGTCTTCCTGGTACACGCAGTGTGCCCAGCTTTGCCTTTTTTACCCTTCTGTCCCTTTGTGGCCTCTGTGCCAACAGAAAACCTTTTCCCCTTTGCTTGAACTTTGTATCTCCTCTAGATTTGCTCAAACTTTCATCTTGTGTCTAAATCTTTTGAAATAGACATTTTCTGAAGGGTTGGAAAGGTTTAGCATAATATATTCTATTTCACAGAACAGTAGAGAAATGTAAATCTCCCTTTTCCTAAGGCTAACGTATTATGTGGGTTTAGTATCTACTTTTATAGCTTAACTGTCATTCGGAG
Organism: Daphoenositta chrysoptera; assembly: GCA_013397915.1. Lineage (NCBI taxonomy): Eukaryota > Metazoa > Chordata > Aves > Passeriformes > Daphoenositta > Daphoenositta chrysoptera. Next base: position 748,679 of record VZRO01006135.1, read on the forward strand.
TAAAACCACGAGTAGTGCAAAGAGATGTTTCCAAAGACATGTCTTATATCCCCAGCTTCTAAAAAGGCAGTAAGAGATAGCCCTTCTTCTCTGTCCATACACCTGAAAACACCATTGTTGTCTATGCAATAGAATAGATGATAATGTTAAAAATTAATTGGACAAGGTGTGATTGATTGTACCACCCAAATGAACTGATATATTGTGCAATAATTTTAGACAGAAAGTCAGGGATATTTCAAAATAACATCAGGACGTGCACTGTATATCACAGACACGTAAAGTTCATTCACCTAATAGAGTTACAGAAATATGGTAACAACCATTGACAGCGTTGTTGATTGTGTGGATTGCAATTTAGAGACCCCTGCTATTTCCCATTCAAATAAATTAGAAAATTGCTGGAAAATTTATTGCTTTCTGCTGAGTATGTCTGTGCACAAGAGGTTGGATTACCACTGCCTTCTTCTTCCTTTGTGCAGTTTTAGAAAGCATGTATTTATTTCCGTTGCTTTCATAACACAGGAGAAAAAAACATTAAGATCTCCATCTAGAAAAAGGCAGTTCATCTTGTTGATAAGAAAAATATTTTTGGATTTTTTTCAAGATTGCCTTTGAAACCTAACACTGCTTATGCAAAATAGCTTTGGCTGTTGTCCAGTATGCCATTTATTCAGGTCTGCAATAACTAGAGATACATTAATTTACATTAACATGCCATGAAGGACATGACTTTTGTATGTGTCATTTGCTTCTGTCAACCCCTCCTGCGGTAGAGATCTCAAAGATAACACATATAAAATTTCCCATCAAGCATCAGAGCATGCTCAGTGAGGGCAGTAGCTCAGATATCCTGAGGCATTCAGCTCCACCTGACATTGAAGAACCACTCACTACATGTGTTTTTTTCTGTGTGGATCCTCTGGAGTGTAATAGTAGGTGAGCTTGCAAAATCAGTTACAGAGAAAGAATCCAGGAGGCACCACTGCCAAGTGTTTCCCTGATGCACCATCAGTTTAGGGACTGTGGAGCCAAATGGAAATTGAGATCCTTCCAGGGAACTGCAGTGCAAGACCAGCATGAGCAACAGTTCATGTGGGGCAGCACAGGGAAACAAAAGTTACGCTAGGCTGTCCTAAATAAATTTTTGCCTTGATCAAACTCTGAAATTCCACAGCACATTTTCAAAGCAAAAGTCAAATTATTTTTATTTTTAATTTTATTTTGCAAAAATAAAAAGGCTGGAAAATTACAAAAGCTAGGATAACATGGAAACCAGTGACTAGCTGTGCTTGCCAGGTAACCTGGGGAGTGTTCAGCCTGCCCATCTCCTTCCCAGTGGCTGTGAGTTCAGCCTGCAGCTTCTGTGGCAAGCTGGTGACCCCCTAGTAAAACAGCTATTTATTCCTAACAGAGTTATGTGATTAGGTGACCAGGCCCAGACACTGTGAGCAACTGCAGTGTGATGGGTTCTGCAGGAAATCAAGAACAAATGAGGACTTTGTGTTACATCCGTTATAACTACAAAGTGTCCTAATCACAACAGAAAGCATAAGCACTATACAGGTTAAGAAACTCCATGGTAATTTGATGTTTCTTCCGGAGAAGGAATTAAAATCATAGGATCTGATAAAAACTTATGTTAGAAGGGATATCTAGATATCACTGAGTTCATCTTCGCACTGAAGCTGAGGCTGACCTCAAAGTTTTGGATCATTTTGTGTTATTTTAAAGTTAAAATTAGCTTGATGAAAGAGGAGACAACAACAGTGAGGCTGGTAGGAACGGAAATCTTTCTTATTTCACAGAACACCAGAAGAAAATAACAGTAGGGTAGCAGGTATAAAAGCACTCTGCAGTGATGCTGAAAGAGCAGCAGCTGTCAGATTTGTGTGCAATTCATTACTGACCTCTTTCTCAGATCTTCTCAACAACACAGATACTTGAGGCTTTTGTTGGTTCTTTTTCCTTTCACAGGTATGGACTTCACTGTTGCCTGGATCCAGTTTTCTGACATACTAACAGTAAAATGCATTGTCGAGAGTGGTGTCTCACAAATGTAACTCATCTTCCTCAACCCTGTGACTCTTTGTTATGGAAGATTGGTGGTGAAACCCAATAATCACCATTCAGAAAAAAAACCTCTGAATTCCATTCAGAACACAGAGTGATTAACACAGCTCAGTTACCATATCTCTTGAGCCAGGGCTAGTGTTAAGGAATCAAATTGCTCACCAGCCTCCTCTCCTTTACCTGATTTGGCACCAAGTCTCTTTGTGCCTTCCCAATAGCTAAGGCACTATTACGGATATAAAGTCCTTTATTTATGATGGCTTTGCAGGAGTAACTCAAATTCAATAATAAAACAATTTTAATATATATAATTTTACGAAGAAGATTAAAAACATGCTTTCTCCTCACTGAATGTGCAGAGCTCAGAATATTTTTTAGGAAAACTATTCTCATTCAAAGATTTAGATTGGAATAGGATGGAGACTATACATTTTTAACAATCCTATTTTTAAATAATATAAAAGAGGAGAGGTGCCTATAATGCTTCCAGGCAAAGTATATGGAAAATTCTACCCTGTAAAGAGGCACACAGTCTCTCTGGCTTTCCTGTCAAATAGTTCCACAGGTGGGAATGTTGTACTGTACCTGGATAGGGTCAGGACTTGTGAGTTTGTCTGACTTTTATTCTTCAGTGCATTTGATTAATACTTCTGGAAAACAGAATATAAATCAATGATACTCAATGATACATGTGTAGGACTTCAGATTGGCATGACATAGGCAATCATTGCCAAGTTATCACTTTGGAATCTCAGAAATACCCCTTGGCTTGGACCAAATGTGCTCTAAGACGTTTTCAGTCAATAGCTTTGTGACACCTTAAGATCTATGACTTGCAGTTCTCATCCTATTCTTCTGAAGTTTTAACTTTAACTTAAAATTCCATTGAAATTATCCAATTCAGAAGAAAACAGCTATATTTTATTCTTCACTCTCCTTATTTACTTCAGTTTCATATAGATTTTAAACATGCTCTTTCACTCTGAGAAGTAGCTATGTCAAAATAATCGTGTTGCTTAGAAGATTTTCTTATCCGCATTCTAATACACTGTTTTACTACAGTAATCAAAAAAAAAAAAAAAAAAAAAAAGGTCCTTAATCCTCTCAAGAGGTTCCCTCATGCTGAGCAAGTTATCTAGCTTTTATTTTTAGGTCCTAGTTATCATCAGCAAAACTGGTAGTGTGGAACCAGAAAGGCGTATCAAGCTCCTCTGTGACCCTATCCCCCTTCTCTTTCATCCTGTTGTCCAAATATCACGGTTTCATGACTATAGAGAGAGGGAAGAGGGTCAATGCCTCGGAGCCCAGAGACCCTGGCAGCAGCCCTGGTGAGCTGGGGATAAGAAGCAATATTCATTGTTCATTTAGAGGTACCCCATGCACCCATGAGCTCAGTTACTAGCTGTCATCTGTGTATGTACATATATATGTAGGGGTGTTTTTATTTTTGCCAAAAAAAGTCAATATTTATCATATATGATCAATTAACATTTGGTTCACACTCACCTTAATTACTATTGGAATGTTCATATATATTGTCAAACTCTTTGACAGAGGCCTAACTCTATTTTTCTAGATATTTCTTCTGTTTCACAAAATATAAACGGTATTATTTCTTTTAAAAACAAGTTTTAGTCCTCTCTACCCAACCTTCTTTTTCCCCAAATTCTAGGTCTGACCCATCACGTTAAATTTAGAGTTGCTTATGTCTTTTATATTCCATTCCCCTCAGGAGGAATTCCCCTCAAACTGCCACGAAGCTGCAATATGATCAACCTTTAAATTTGTGTTTTCTTCTCCATGGTGTTCATGCAAAATTTGATGCCACTACAAGAGCAGTCAGACTGACCATTACTTGCCCTTTTTCCTTGTGCTCTCCCATCTATTCTATATCCACATGCTACCTTTATCTTTTACTTAATCTGCAAGATGCTTGTGTCAGAGAGCATCTTTATTTTTTCTGTATAGCAGCTGTCCTGGTGATTTCATAGTCTCTGACAAAGGAGCTTGGGTATTGCAACAAAATTGATATTTCTGTAATAAGTGACTATTGGAAAGCTTAAAATGCATATGTTACAATGTATAGCAGTAGAAAATTACTAATAAAAGATAATAGTTAAAATTTTAAAATTTTTAATTAAAAGTTTTGATTTTTTTTAAAATAAAATGTTCAAGAAATTTCCAGCTAGCACCCTCTTCGGTATTCATTTATTTTGGTGATTGCTCCATTATTTTTACTAGGACATATCTTCAAGTGGATCCATTATTGTGGGATGAGAAATGTTGCATCCATTATAACAGAGTGGCTTCAGACTCCACAGGTGTAGAGTAAAATAACACCAATAAAAATCTATTTTTTAAAAAGCTGCTTTACCTTTGGTACAGTCCTTTGACTGTAGTTAGACATTATGTAGGATGTTTTTTCAAGACTACTCCATTTCCAACCACCAACCACCCCTGAGAAATGCTGAGGAATGTAAAGGGGAAAAAAAGGAAACCCAGGTCCCGGTTTCTTTTAACCTGGTCTTACACACACCTGCTCTGTAGCCTCCCAAGAACAGTTACCAGCACTTTGTAAAAGAGTTACACAAAACCCAAGGGTCGGGACTCCTGTACACTGACAGATTTTTCAGTCGAAAGTAATAAGGCTTGCACAGAAGCAGATCCTGTATATGAAACATGACTTCTTTAATCTCTTCCTTCTTCATATTTTGGGTGTTTAAGATGGAGAGTTTTGGTGTTAGGATACTTTTAATATGTGGAGTTCTTTACAAGACACATTTGGGAAAAATGAGATTTTATTACTTGTTTCTATAAGCTTTTCTTATTCTAAAAATCTGAAGTGTACTGTGGGCTGTAGTCACAAAATTAATCTACAGACTACTGACACACCCTCAACTCCTCAAGCTCCTGATGAGGACCCAGTGCTAGAAAGGGGGTTGACCATAACCATGAATTGTGAAAGCAAAGACAGAAAGAGAGTGCTCATGTCCTTAGACACAAAACTATCTCAATCTTTCATGTATACTTTGCAGAATTGTGTTTCGTATTATACTCTGAAAATTATTGTAAGCTAAGACAGTGCAAAGAGATTGAATTAAAGAGTTTTACTCAAGTTTTCCGAAAATGCTGAAGGACTGCACTACTGCTGAAAACAGCTGTAGCTGCAAGTATTTGTTTAATATGAGTAGCAATCCTGGACAGGGATGAACGAGACTGCTGTTATGGAACTAAGTCCCTAGACCAAGAGCTTCATTCTCTATAGACATTTGGAAGTTCTGTAAGCTTTATTTAATGTTTGATGTTCACTCTGAGGGTGGTGATACACTGGAACAGGGTGCCCAGAGAAGCTGGGAATGCCCCATCCCAGGCCGTGTTCGAGGCCAGGCTTTGAGCAATTTGGTCTAGTGGGAGGTGTCCCTGCCCATCGCAGGGGGTTTAGAACTAGGTGATTTTTAAGGTCTTTTCCAGCCCAAGCCATCCTATGATTCCATGATTCTGTGTCTCAAGGCTCAGACTTCATCACAGAGATCCAAAACCCACAGACTTCCACAGCTTTTAGTTCTACCTACATTTAGTTTAGCAGATGTAAACAAAATTGTAGCAGAAGAGTTTCTCTCACCCTTAAAGAAGCTGCAGTGCAAACTGAATTGTATAGAGGCTCATAGTAAGGTTTTTCAAGTTTACTTGCCCAGCTCTTCTTCTTTCTCAAGAAGATTAAATAGCTGGGAATGTTAGGAAGCCTGACTAGAGCAGATGGTCCAACTCTCCCTCTCAAAATGAATAAAAATAAACCCCATAAAAATTATTTTCATCCAGTTCCTCTATCAGTGAGAAAAAGGCAATAATAAAGCCTTTTCTTATGCAAATTTCTTTTGAGGTTTCATATTTTATTTTATTTTGTGAGAAACATTTGATTTTATTGCTGTTTGCTCACTTCTGCTCACACTGAGCTTTGAATTCCTATTAAGTTTTCCAGCTTTTAGGTTATTGGGTAAAAATTATTCCCCTTTCTTTCAAAAGGGGGCATGACCAGCAGCTGGCTTTTATTTTTACTTGAATTTACTTGAATTGGAAAATAAAAGATACCTTTTTTCCCATTAGCTTTTAGCAGAGTAGAAAGCTCAGGATCAAAACATGCAAAAACTTTACAAACTTTAAAAATCAAATCGGATTTCAACATCAGAACTTGCAAATTTATTATCATTATTAAAAAAAAAAAAAAGGTGGAATGGTCCCAAAGTTATATCTGGGAGGTTTCAAATTTTAACCATAAACTCTGCTGCTACAAGGGGAAAACTTCCTAATATCAACTTTTCAATAACACCACGAGCACATTCACACAGGGTATTTATAAAATTTACTCAAATTTTCTGTAACAAAACAAAGCCCTATCATTTGATGTACGTAATTGTCCAAGTAGAAAATTTCAAATTACGTTCTCTTAAATATCTGCAAGTGTTCCCAAAACTCTCTCGTAGACGAAACCCTACATTTAAGCAAACCTGGCTCTGAATTTCTGCCTCCAAAGCATGATTTCACACCTAGTAAGGATTCAGTTTGCATCCAAGCTGAGCAGTAGACACTAAATAGAGATGCTGATGTTATAATGTAGTTTTACGAAAGCACCAAATTATAAACAGTGAAAGAAGGAAATAGAGTGCTGGAAATTATTCAAAATGGAATACAGAAGGAAAGCACTATTATGCCAGTGCATGAATTCATTATACAACTACATTTTGAATGCCTTCATTTCTGTTATATTATTTTTTAAATGTGAGAATAGGAACCGAGGAAAGTGCAGAGAAGGGTATCAGGTATTATGAAAGTTAAAGAATAATATTGATAGAAGGAATAACTAATAGACCTGTACTCTTCAGCTTGGGAAGGAGATGAGTGAGAAGGAATAAAACAAAAATCTATAAAATGCAACAAAAAATCTATGAAACACAAGAAAAAAAATCTATAAAAATTACAAGTAGAATGAAAAAGCGTAAGGTATTATTGTTTCCTCTCTTTTCCAATAGGTCTAGGGGGCAGGAAGGAAAGTAAGTTGAACAAAATGAAATGAGATAGTGCTTCACAGAGGTCCTCAGGATCTTTTATATGTTCAGACTTTATGTACGCTCAAAAGGACCTGTGCAAATTAAGAAAACTCTTAAAGATTATTTAAAAGCAACACTTGTAATTCAGAAAACCCTTAGCCATAGTTTCTGCCTGTGGATATACACAAAGATCATCTGTATTTTACTCTGAGATGACATTATGGTCAAAGCTAAACTTTGCTCTTGCTCAGCAGGGTTACTTAACTGTGTTATTTACACTGTGTGTATAAATATGTACAGACAAAAGATGCGCTTTAAGTGTATAAATGCATTTTGTCACTTTTTCAAGTGTACCTTGGAATGTTATCCCATTTAGTAGATTTTTATCTACAAAACAAAACAAAACAAAAAACGAAAAAAAACCCTAAGCCAACAGAAATGCATTTTTGTGTTGCATTTTACCATATCCCTTTCAGTATTGAAATTGATTAATCATTTGTGTTACACGGCATATTTCTAGAAGCAGTGGTTTTATTTGATGTAGATATTTTAGACCCTGAAGCAGTCAAATTCTCTCTCTCTGAGAAAAAGGTAGATAATATGAGGCCATAATAGAAAAGCGGTTTTAACTGTCGGGTTTTCTATCACTAAATTATTTAAAGATCTTTACAGGATTGTGGACTTGCATTTGACGTTTTTGTCTAGAAACACCAGACTCACACACACACACACACAGAGAGGTGCTCCCCCAAGATCACTACAAGACCTAGAGAGCATTTACCAATTTAACTAGATATTACTCTCCTCAGTTGTAATTGCATTTAAAATGCACTCATTCTATGTGTGTTCTTTGGTTTTTTCCTTTAACTTTGGGCCAGATGGTGCCAGTGGGAGCTCATAATGTGAATCTGTTCTCACAAATAAGGAACTTTTGAAGACATTGCCCTTCAGTGAACTGCTGTAATATCAAAGGCTGTTGAAGCTTCCTTTTACAGAGGCAAGGCTTGGTTTGCTGGTATTGAACGGTGTGAGAACACAAATTTCTTTTTTCCAGGTCTGAACATAAAGATGGTACTGATTATAACCAGCTTCTGCATAGAACAACACAGCAGTACAAGGCTTATTGTGTGTGTCACAGACAACCATGAATATTGACACCATTTCACTTAACTTCTCTCCATTTAAGATGGGTTTTTTTGTCCTTTGAAAGCTCAACATATAAAATACGTCTTACAAAAGCATTTAAATTCAGCAGATAAGTTATATTCAACTTATTTGCCTGCTTTCTTCTCCAGCTGCTATTCTGACTTGCTTAGTAACACTAGCAAGAAGCTGGTATTTCAAAATGGAGAAATGAACTATTGTTTTCAATCGGTGCAATAGTTACTGCTTCAGACAAATAATCATAATTAAAGCTATGCTTAAGCACCCTTGCCCAATGAACAAAAGAAGCTTCCAACTCTCAGTGGTACATAGTGGGAAAACTAGAGCTATGGCAATGATCCCAAAAGATTTCTCAGTGATCAAGCACAATAAACTTAATAAATTTCATTTTATCTTGAGTCAAGGATTCTCTACTTAGTAGAACTGAAAAGGAGATTTTAGCTCTGTGAGACAGCTGATATTCAGATGTTTTATTTTCTCTAGCAAAGAAAATCTAAGTTTCAAAACATTCCAGAGAACAAACATTTTCAGGAAAGGTCAGTTAAGCAATGAAAGTATTTTTCATTCTGAAACAGTTCAGATGTATTTTGTGTCCACCTAAGCCAGTATCGTGGCTTACAGGAAAAGCAACACAGCTCTCTCATACTTTAAAAATTTAACTTCTCAACTGCCAGGGACATGTACTTTAGCTAGAAGCATTCTTCTGTGGATAAACTCCCTGGGATATATCAATAGAAATATAGTCTAGCCAAGAGGAAGCAGTGTGATGTACCCATACTGTACTACTTCAGTGAGGCTCTAAGGATGCTTAGTAGAAAGCAGAATGAACTCAAATCATCCAGACTGAAATCTGTTGACGTGGATAGACATAATCAGGAAAAGTAAGTTTCACAACAGAAAACTATTTGACAATATACTTTGCCACAGACTTCTTGATTGGAAAAAGCTGTGCTTTGTCCCTTCCAGGGTTTTACTCAAGATCATATTTTAAATATTGATGAGTATGAGCCAGGGCCACTCACAGACCAATTGCCAAATCTTTACATATGTTCAGTAACTTGTAAGTTACATGCAATCGTTTTGGTCTCACTTGTTTTTGGTATAAAGTTACATTTCTCACAAGAATGAGCACTGACTAATTGGATCCCAAACTATTCTGCAATATTGAACATAATACTTAGATATATTAAGACATCCTTTGCAAGGACATAAAAATTAGTTAAGTATTTTACTTAGTTTTGAACGTTTTCAGCTGCATCTGTTGGCAAAAAACATTTTCCTTGGAGAACAGCTATTTCTTTTCTCTGTGTGTGTTGCCTTTGTTTCTTCATTCTTTAGGCTGGTGTTTATAGAAAGTAATCTACAGTTACTACCAAAATTCCCTCTTTCCTAAATTTCAGGTTCTTCAGAAGCCTCACACTTCTTATATTTTCAATATTTCATAAGTGCAGGGTTTTGAAGAAACTGAATAGCAAATAAAATAAAGGGAGAGCTATATTGATCTATTCCTTTCAGTGTTCCATATGCGTGTGTTAACAGTGACTTTTATTAAAACTTTTATTGATTCTGTGTTTAAAACCACTTGTCTTTCCCAAAGTTTCCAAAGTTCTTTCAAATGTCATCCTTTTGACAGAGTTAAAGAATAAGCAAGGTTCAGAAATTCCAGGAAAATATCTGTTTTCAACTACAATGCACCCTCATCTACACAATGAGCCAAATCCTTTTGAAACTGTAGTGCTGGAAACAGTATTTGTGGTATGGTTTCATGCATGCGTAGCTCACAGTTCTACTTAATCTTATTTAAAAAAACTGACTGGATTTTAATTCATGTTCCTAGAGAGGTAGGGTAATATTATTATATTATTATAATTATTGAACACACACTCTGAACTTTTGGAAAAGGAGGGGATGGTTTAGTTGTCTAACTAGAAATTTCTCCACAAGGTGTTTATATTCTTATAAGAGCTCAAATTTTCTGTGTCCCAGACCCTGTTGCTGGGTAATACCACAGAGCAGATCACAAAACTTAACCATATCAGGGCTGATATTCTTTGTGAACCAAAGTCTGTTGCTGTAGGAAATTGTCTTCTTTCAATCAAAGCTACAAAGGAATCTGGACATGGACACTCTATTTAGATACGAGGCACCATGTCACAAAATGGTTTAATGCGGATGCATAAAATTTATTTCCTCTCCCAAATTCCCAGAGAAATCCCTAGACTTTCTCTAAGTCTTTCTCCAGTTAAGCATATCTTTTGCATTCTGCTTGAGAAACAGCAGTAGTATAAAGAGTATGGTTTTCCTAGTTAAATATGCATGCATTTATTTCAGACTGGCTGTATTTCTTTTCCACACCTATGTCTCTTCTCAACTGAAAACAAAAGGAAGAGTAGGTTGTTTGTGATGTCTATAGCATATTTCTATTTCGCAACACAATAACGTGCTAGCAGCACTGGAAAAACTTTTGCATTGTGTTAGTTTATTAAGGTAATGGTCATTTTTACCATGCCTAAGTAAGTCAGCATGTTGTTTTCTTCCTTCTTTTGTTTCATGCCTGTGTGTGCACATACACATCCACAAGGAATCATTCCCTTTTACAACATGTCCACTGTGGCAAAGCTGTTAGAAAGAAGAGAGAGACTTCCTGCATTTTTAAGAGTTCTTTTAATACTCGTTGTTCTACCCGTAATTCTAGTTCCCAGCTGCTTGGGTTTTTTTCGCATTGATACCATTTTCAATAAATTGGCAAAAATCAGATTATATATTCTCATAACAGAATATACCAGAATATACCATAACAAGATTTGTACTAGAATAAGATTTGTGGTAACCTGGCCCTAGATGGACATCAGGTGCCCACCAAAGCTGCTCTAACCCTCCCCTCCTCAGCTGAGCAGGAAAGGAAAAATGCAGTGAAAGATTTAGGACAAGGGCAGGTAGATATTAATCCCCAGTTATCATCATGGGCAGAACAGACTGGATTAACATGCTAATTAATTAATTTATTACCAATCAAAACAGAATAGAATAGTAAGAAATAAACCCAAGTCTTAAAACATTTTTCTCCAGCCTCTCTCTTCTTCCTAGGTGTAATTTTAGTCACAATTTCTCTCCCTCCTCCTCCCCAGCAGCACAGGGTGATAGGAAATGGGGCCTATGGTCAGTTCATCACACAATTCTGTAACTCCACCCCTGAGGAGGAAGGATTACTCACACTTCTCCCCTGCCCCAGCATGGGGTCCCACATGAACTCCTCCAAAGTGAGACTTTCCCAAGTTCTTCATCAACTGCTCCAGCATGGGTCCCTTCCAGGGTGCAGTCCTTCAGGAACAGCATGGGTCCCCCTCGGGGTCACAGGTCCTGCCAGGAGTCTGCTACACTGTGGGCTTCCCATGGGGTCACATCTTCCGTCAGGCATCCGCTTGCTCCAGCAGGGGTTCTCCACGGGCTCTGGGTGGATCTCTGCATCCCCATGGACCTCCATGGCTGCAGGGACACAGCAGCCTCTCCGGGCTGCACCGGGGCTGCCGGGGAGTCTCAGCTCCAGCGCCCGGAGCGCCTCCTGCCCTCCTTCCTCACCGACCGTGCTGTCTGCGGGGCTGCTCCTCTCGCAGCTCCTCTCACTCTTCCCTGCCTGCAGCTGCTGTCAGGCCGGTTTTTCCCCCTACCTAAATCTGTCCCCTCAGGGTGCTGCCACCGTCGCGATCCCCTTGTCCAGAGGCGGGTCCGGCTGGCCTTGGCTCTGTCAGACACAGGGAAGCTTCGAGCAGCTCCTCACAGGAGCCACATCTGCAGCCCCTCCTCCGTCACACCCCGACACTCTTGCCACTACCAAAATTTTTCCAAGCCCAATACAAAGGAACAGAAAATTATTTTCAGTCTGGCTAGGGATGTAATTAAAAAATAATTGCTAAAGCTCAGTGTTTTAAAACAGTACACCCTTAATAATCTGCATCCTTGATACTGGCCAAGTAGGCCCCTAGACTGCTAATTTTCATTTTTAAAAAGTCTGGCAGAGCACTTAAAATTCTAAGAGACTGGAGGAAAGCTAATATATCAATAACTAACGAAAGGTAAATGGGATGACCTGGATAATTACTGCCTTGTCAGTATGACATTGATCTAGGCAAAATAATGGAATTACTCGGGTGGGATACAATTAATAAAGAATTGCATGCATAAGTAATACCAATGAACAATTAATATGGAATTTCTGCCTTTGAAGCAATTTTGACACTTCTTTTGTTGTTTTTTATTTACTTGGTTTTTTAAAGACAGCAGTACTGTTAGAATTTTCTGTAAAGTAATTTTCTCCTTGACCTCATTATCTTGAAGTTTCAACAGCAATGTGGAATAAAATACTATCATTATTCCAGCTTTCAGAAAGAAAAAGTGTATTGGAGAATAAGTGAAGAGTACCTTGTATATAATGGTCTGAATTGTCTTTTTAAATTCCAAATAGGCTGTGTTTCTGTGTGAGCAAGTGTAAAGTCATCTAAGGGGAAATGATACTTAAATGTTCAAAGATAATGACACGTAGATATCACTGTAGAAACATTTAGATATTACTTTAAATATTTTAGTTTGGGATTTGGTAAAAAAACCCTTGGGCCTGTGATAAATAAACTACTCACCTTGAGCTCGTAATGGGTGTCACAGAGGACTGAGAATTTGAGACTGCAGAAACAGTGGATCTTTGAGCAGTAAGGGTATTATGTATTTTGCCTTTGGTATCTGTTTCTACATAAACTATGTATTTTTAGACTATTAGAGAATTTCTTGATGTTACAATTGAAAAAAAAAAGATATGGAAAAAAATTAAATTGTTTTGAGAGATGAAAATAAATAGTGGATTGAACAATATAGGTTATAATAGAAGAGTCCTTGAACTGAAACTGAAAGCTGAGAGGAAATGGCTTGTTCATAATCTAGAATATCAATATGGGAAAGACGAGCTTCAGAATAGAGTCTTTTCAATAAAGCAGACAAGGAGAAAATAGCATTCACCAGCTAAAAGCTGAAGCTAGGGAACATCAGCTCCAAATGAAAAGTATACTTTCAGCAGCGGCTCTAAATGGCACTTTCTCATAGCAGTAGCAAATTTTCTATCAGTGGAAAACAGAAAAGGAGATTGGCAGCTTTACTAAAAGCTTCTTCTGGTTCAAAGAGGCATTAATTCAGCAGAGTCTCGTTATGTAGGAGAAGAGGCCAAAAGAAGATGGTCGTAGTGATCTCATTTAGCTGTATTATCCACCTATCTGTTAAGTGCATGCAACTTTAATGCTGCTGTATAATGTAAGAATGCCATCTCTTCAGATGCACATATCTCTTGCTTTGACTAACGGAAAAGAAATCCAAATCCCAGCATCTACTCTGTTCATGAGTATCTGAAGGCTGGAAACTTCATGTGCCCTCCTCTCAAACAGTATTTTTCTCCCTGAGTGCTTTCCCTTTCCTACCCGAGCCCATTCAATTTGCCTTAAATTAGACTGATATTCCACATAATACGTTGAGAACCACAGACTTTATAGGAATGTATGTTTTTGCCTATGTTACCATATCATTCTTTGTAAATTAACTTTCTTAATGCTCCTGTTCTGACTTGGAAAATTACTGAGGAGGTCATGTATAGTCATTATATATACTGTGAAAAATGGCAAAGTGTATAAGAGCCTCCTGTCCCACTGGTGAAACTGTGTGAGAGGAAAGGATGTAAAAACACAGTGTCAAAAGATCAAGTGAAACAATTTTCTACATTATATTCAGGTATGTTTTCATCAGCTGAAAACTCATTTTGGACCCAAATTTGTTCTCTTTTTAAATTAATAAAAAGTCTTTTTGATTGCTTCTATTAAATTCAGAGGGGGATGATTTACTTAACTGACATAAAATAGTCACTAGATTTAATGACAATAACAGAAGTCTTATGACCCTCAGTTCATATGATTTCCATATGCCAAGGCTTACAACTGTAGTACTCCAATGTACTAGTGCTATCTCTTCTTAAGTAGAGCTAATATTGGCCACCTGAACTTCCTTTAAATTTATCTTGCTGAGCGGGTTAACCTACCACTTCATTGTCTAGCTTTTAAGTTAACAAAAATAGATGTTATTTCCAGTCCTGCAGATATATTTGGAGTGAATCAACTGATGAGTTGTCACTTCATTTTACTGGGGGCTTGGACAAGTATTTTAGAACACTTCCTATCATGCTGGCTAAATATATTGTATTTAAAAATAGTTATATATTCATTTTCTCAGACTTGCATAAACAATGTTTAATAGTGATGTATTTTTGTACAAGAGATTTTTACTAATATATTTACCAGCTCTATTTCTCTAAAAATCCTGACTTACAGAGATGTCTGTGAATAGGAACCTTGTCCTAAATGAATTTTCTTTAAACATGAATGGAAAAACTGATTGTGATTTCTTCTAACAAAAACAAGTGTCGCTATTTTAATTACTCCACCACAACATCTAGTCTAAATAGAAGCTAATGTTTTTAGCATGCATAGGATAATAGTAAATATTATGACTTAATGATCCTGCAGAAATCTTATATAGCTTCATTTTAATTAGTAGAAGCTAATAATGAGAAGAAAACAAAAAAATAAAATGTTAGGAGTCAGGTTTGCTCTGCCTTAGGGACTTGTGAACCCATAAAGTGATATCATCAAGTGCCTTCAGAACTATTTCATGAACACCTACGAAAAATTCAAGAATTAGCATTAGCACCACTTTTAAGTATTAGCTGAACAGATAAGAGGAATCTTTTATAATCCAAGATTATAACTAATTACAATTAAAATAAGCTGTATAAAGACACAGAAATTTCTCTACTACCTCTGGTACTGATCTTTTCACATAGCAGGGCTGGAGTCCAAATTCCTCAACTTTCAGAAAGGTCAAAAATGCATAAAATACTATCCAGAGTACTGTATCCAGGGTACTCATCCATATGTGATGATTTTGTGAATGCAAACCCCAGTCAAATGCTAAAATGGACGATAAAGCAAGTCAAGCCTCTCTCCCACTGTCGTACAAGAGGGTCAGAAAGGAAAGTACTGGCTGTCCTAAGAAAAAGGTATTTTGTCTCTGTCATGGTGTGCGCATGTAAGCATGAACATTTGAAACCGTAATTGGTTTATCATTTGGATGCAGATATGCTTTGCATATCCTTCAGAAAGGAATATCTTCTTGGGTAGAAAATTGATATGTATAATTGATATGTAAACTAACTGGGGGGCTTCATAAATTGTGGAATGTAACCCAGTGAAGGGTATTTTAGAGGCTAAATGGTAGAATTTCTTATGCAAATACTAGTTTTTATTTTTATATTAATTAATGGTCTTTGGGAAGATAAGAGCTGTGTAGGCTGTGTTATTTTAAAACCTGTAATGGGTTTTGTATTGCGCAGTCAAATCCTCATGTAACCTGAAACCCTCTCATTTCTGAGTCTTCAGATAGATTAGGTCTCTAACTGGACAAACCCAAACTTAATTTGTATTGAAAGCAAACATATAATTTTAAGAAACCAATAAATATTTCCTCTGTTTCAAGATTATGGTGTAATGGCTTTCTAGTATATCACTGCGTATTGCACATCTGCAGAACAAAATGGGTAAATAAATATAAACTTCATTTATAGTAGGTAGAAGCTTGGGACAGCAGATATTCACTGCTTAACCAAAATGAAGAGAAATTAAAGACTGCAAATTAAGTATAATGGAGGAACTGTAGTAGTAGTTTTTCCAAGGGAAGAGGAAGGAGGTGTTACTTGGAATATAATTACATAATTCAAAATAAATTTCTATAAAAAAACATTCAAAGTCTGGAAGTGAAATGTAGCCCCTTTATATCAATGTAGCCAAACACTACCAAATGCAATTTATCACAAATGTTTGGTTCGATACCTCAAAATTCAAGCTTGCCCAAGCTTGCTACAACCAGATTGACCCAGTAGTATATGTGGATGTGGTATGGGAAAGAACAACTGCTTTGGTAACAGCTTTTATGCTATCAGGATTTGTACTTCCATCTGTTGGGAGTGGATTCAAAACCATTTGGCACTGTAAACATGTAGCTGATAATAGTTCATGTTGGAATCTGAATTTAGAAGAAATACTATAATTGTTAATTGTGGGGTGACGACATTAAGGTTTGCAGTAGAAGCTGAAAGTTGATACTTTTTTCTGGTCTTACCAACAAACACAGAAGCAGACATTTCATTTTAACAGTTTGGTTAAAGAAGTACAGAGCACTCAGTCCTGTTTTTCCAGGCATTCCTATGCTTTTCCTTTGCCTGGCAATATGATCCAGCTTTCATGAACACGGTCTGTGAATGAAATATCAAGTTTGGGTAACCAGGAAATGCTATCAGTCAGCTTTACTGATTATCTGCTAGAATCATCTCAGGGAAGCTGGGACTAGAAAAGGACTCTGCCAAGGTTTATTTAATAAAGCTCCTGCCTCATTAGCTGCTTATTCTGAGCAATGACAAATCATTGAGAGAGCTGATCAACAGGCTAGTTCTTGACTATCCCTTGAGATCTATTTGATTAACGAGGTTCTGCTTCATGGCGTATGTGCCTTCTGTAAGTCCTAGAGGAGCTGCCTATACTTCTTTATCTAGAGAGCTATTTTTGCAGATTTAATAGCAAATTTTGGGTGTTACAGCCTCGGACACACAACTGATGTGCAAGTATTTTAGAAGGCAGTTGTGCAAATAATCCTCTCTCTTCAGACTTTCAAAAATAGAACCAGTCTCTCAGTTTTATTCTCTTATTCTAGTAACTGCCTTCAAAGATTTCTAAACTATTGTAAAAATTGGGCCCAACAAGGCTTTGATTGCTGTTTAATCCTTGAGAACATGTTTGAGAACTCCCAGGGATTTTCTGAGCACTTGTCTCTTGTTTATGAGATTAGAAACTGTGGTGCTTGGACAGGGAAGATAATCAGTCTCTGTTGCTTTTTCTTTGGTGTGAATTACGGTGTACAAGGTATACTGTAGGCGTCCAAGGCATAGCTGTGAAGAGATGAATGAGCTGCAGGACTCCAGATAAGGACAAATAGCATACCAGAGTGTGAGGGCAAACTGTGGTAGAAGCACATGTGCTTATGCTAACCCACACTTGATGAATTCAGGTCACCCTCCGCAGCCCTGGGCAGTGCCATGTCCAGTGTCACATCAGTCATCTTGGCTCCTGACAGCTGTGGGGCAGTTCAGGGCTCAGCAAGCAGAACCAGGATAGCACGCACGCCTGGCATTGCTCAAGAGTAAGTTTTCTGAGTTTTCTCGGAGAGATCTCGGAGAGATCTGAGTGAAATGCAGAGATATCAGAAAAGGGATCTATGAAAGCAGTGTGGCACTCAAAAGTAGTCCATTGCACTCCTGCAAAAGTGAACCAAAGAGGGTTCTTGCAGTCTTGCAGGGCAGAAGTTCAGTTTCTGTTATGTCAGAAACTTTGCTTCCAAAACAAGAGTATGATAGTCAGTAGTAAAAAATGATGGCATTCTTTATTATTGCTTAATATGCAGACATCAGATGTAAAATGCTGAAAAGAAAGAATTTAATTAATTAATTTTGCTCATCAAAAGTGGATTCAGTATTTCAATTCATTATCCAGTTGTAAATCTGCAACACTTGCTAAAATACTCTTTAAAATGTACATAATTAATTTCAATTTTATATTATTTCTTTACATAATTTTTTTCTGTGAGCCTAAAATGGCCTATTTGGGATTACTATCACTGGCCTATTTGGATTAATATCACCAGCATAAAACAGCTAGGAAAAAGATTATAAATTAAACTCAATGTTTATACATGCAATTTGTACACTTGTAGTGGGGATGTGATTACTTTGACTTGGACAAACTACGATCTGAATTTAATCTTAAAGTTCTGTTTCTCCCAATGCTACAGAAAACTAGTATTGATTTGTCTTGGAGATGGATGTAAGCCGTCACAGCAGCTATCAGACCTTGGGAAAACCTACATGGCACATGTAATTAAAATCTGACTCAGATATAGGATGAGAAAGCAGTACAGTAACACAAAATGTTACCTTCCTAGAAAATTCATCCTTTGATGATGCATTTGGAAGGATCAAGTGTGGCATGTTTCTGCTCATAAATAGATCACTGTGGCTTTTAAAAACTTTAAGGTCCACTGCTTTATCAGTAAGCTTGGGGCTCTGATTTGTTCAAGTCTTAAGTCTGACAGATGCCTGTATCATATACAAATATTCAGAAGATGAAAATAAAGAAAATGCTTCAAGAAATTTTCTATTTGGTGAGGTATGGTGAACACAGAGAATGACATTTTTGTGACAGCATTGTGTAGGATTTGTTACAGCATTGGTTACACTGACGTAAAATCTGATCCTATCAATCTGTGGGATGCTTTCTGATTTTCAACTTTAGTAGTTTTGTCAGCATAAGCATATATTTGTTTTGTGGAGAGTGCATTCAAAGATTTTGAAAAACTAAAATAATTTGTTATCACAAGGACTTTTTTTTTAATTTAGGCATTTTAAAAATATATTTCCTTTGACAGACTACTTTTTTGATTAAAACTTTAAATGTTAGTCAGAACAACAGTTACTTTAGAGTCTTAAAGCTGTTTATGAAATTCAGCTTAACAGACTGTTTTAAGTTTCAGATCAAAGGAAATGTTGTGTTTGAACATTTGCCCCCTTTGCTCTCAAAAATATTGTATTGCTTTCCAAAGAAACAGATTTTTTGGTTATTAGGATACAACTTGTCTTCTCAATTAACCACGAAATCATTGTTTAATCTCTCAGTTTCTTCTCTTTTAGTTCTTTGATGATACTCTCCTCTTCTTGTTAGATGTGATCCAAATTTTTGGCTATACTATCACGTTGGGCCTGCATTTTAGTTAAGTCTGATTCCTACTGAACTGGAAATTTTTCTCCAGTAGAATTTCTGCACTGTGGGAATTAAGTGATCAAGACACAGCAGTTCTGCTTCAAATTTCCTGACAAATAGCCAGGAATCATGGTAGTTAGTTTTGTAAAAAAAACCACCCAGATCACTTATAGACACTACTACACATATAGTTACCAAAGATGTAAGTTGAAAAATGTATCAGTCTGAAAACTAAGTAGATGTTATTTTTCTACAAATGTTGGTCACTAAACTTGCCTTTTATCTAGTGCTAATAGATGTCTAATTTGTTAAGAAGCTTTGAAAATCCTGGTCAGAACAAACACTGTATTTTTCTATTGATATTTTTAACCTTGCCAGATTGCTTATACTGTGTATCCTCTAAATTCTCATCTATTTAATTTATGTATAAGTGATATTTCATAGCTGATAGTCTGCCTCCAACTTGTAACACAATGTTTTTATTATCACAACTGTGGTAGCCCTTGGGACTTCATTCAGAATGTCATTTTAGTTAGGTATAAACTATTGTGTTTTGTGATAAGGCTGAACCCTAATTAAACACAAAGGAGAAAACTGTTCTATAATTTCTGTACCAGTGACAGACTTTGAATTTATAAAATAGAATCTTAAGTTTCAGACACTTTAGCATGCTTGAAAGCAAACTTGCACATCCTGTTTAAAATTGTTATAAAATTTTGCTTATAACAAAAGAACACTTAGAAGAAAGTATTGAAAATATTCAGAATGGTTTGACTTGTCCAAGTGCTTATGGCATTTTCTAAAATCATCAAACTGTACATGACAGTCAGTCATTTCAAAATATATCTTACCCTCTGAAAAGTGAAATATTATTTACCTATAAAGAAATCTTTGTGGGTTTGTGACATTTCTTCATTTTTTCCCATATGAGACTTTTAAATTTTTTTCTCAGTATGCATCTGTACCACTTACTGAATCATAGTAATGATATTTGGTACATCAATATTTTTGTTTTCTTAGAGCATGTGTGCTATGTATACATATATTCTACAGATTTCAGTTCATAAAAATATGGAAAAGAGCAGAAAGGGTTTTCTTAAATTTTGCTCCATGTTATGGAAATAATATTATTTAACATATTTGGGCAATATGGAGCCAATTGCTCTTCTAGTGAAGTATGTGCATATACCTAAGTATATTTCTATAAGTGATGCAAAAATATTTTCTGAGGTTAAAATATGCCAAAGAAAAAACATGCTACCTGTTGTCACTTATTTAAATTAATAAACAGATATCTCTGATCTGTTATGGTAGGCTAATGTCATCTGATTACCCTTCAGGTTAGATATAGAAATATAGAAATTCACTGTGAATATGTAGTCCAAGGAAGGTTTAATTTTTCATTGCCAGCTTTTCATGCTAAAATTCTCCGGATTGTTGAGGCATGCAATATTCCTATAATAACCACTGAAATCAGTTTCTCAACGTATTCACATGTAGAATTTCAGCTGGGATCAATGGGACTTCATTGTCTCCATTACAAAGTCATTTTGCTGAAAGCCAAGTTTTTCTATAAATAATGTTTTTGTTTGTATTATTATTCCATGATTATCCTATCCAGTTTCTGTGGTCTCTGGACCTAGTGGCAGATGAGATAATTTCAGTAACCTCTTGCTATTTGCAACTGTAGTTTTGAAAGGAGAGAAGAAAACAGTGAGTACAGTTACATTTGAAATTGATAAGTGTTTTCCTAACTGGCTAAAGATATTTCCACACAGAAATGTCCAGTTATTGTCAGTGTCAACATTTGTTTGGATGTTAGAGGTGTGCCCACTGTACTTACAGCTACCAGTACCACCATAAAGTACAATTGCAAATAAACAGTCTCTGTAAACAGGACCAGCAGGCTCAGACCATTTTAATGATGTCCTTTGTAACAAAACCTACCTGAAATAATTAAACAGTGAAGATGCCTTTAGTTTTCTTTGCTAATCACGTCAGAGTAACAGAAGATCATACATACTCTCTATGTATAGTATAAATGGTATTCTAGCCCACTGTATTTGTTACGACCCAGTTGTTTTATCCCTATTTCTGCCTATGCTCTTTTTCTGTGGTGGTGGATGAGAGAATCAAAAATCTTTCAAGGTTTTCTCTGACTTCTGGGACTCGTTAAATCTCTTTCCCTCTTTCTTTTAGACTCTGGAAAAGAGGAAGAAGCTCTTTCCAACTTTGCATTCAGAGCTGGAGACCTGCCAAGATTTTCACTTCAAACGAAGTCACTTGGCTAATGGTAAGAATCAATGACCAGTGGAGCCGTTCTGTGCCAATCACTATGGCAGAAAATTCCCTAGTAATTTTCAGACACAATGTATGTATTTCAGTTACAATGTATGTAAATACACATGCATATATATATTTTTTAATATATTTTTTTTCATAGATAGATAGATAGATATGTAAATTTTAAATGACAGGAATAGCAAACTGAATTGCAAGATTTTTCCTTTGTTCCCAGTAATGTATTTACCCCTGCACTTGTCTGACAAAGTACTCTAAGGTGGGATCCAGCTATTTTAACATAGGTGTCTACAGTCATTTCAGAAGCTCTAAATTATCCTCTCCGTTCTCCAATAATCTCTCCAGAGCAATGCAGCTCTCCTAGAAGTCCTGTATCGTAGGTGCCAACCTTGCAGATGTGTCTGAATACAACCTCTGCAGCAGCACTGCAATACCTGTTCCAGGCAACTGTGTTTCACTCCTGGAGTCTGACCTTTTCCACAAACCTTGAGGTTCAAAAGTGCATACACATTAAGAAGGTTTTTGCCATTCAAATGGAAAGTAGTTCATTTGGTTGCTTGATATATATACTTATGCAGATTTTTAAAATTTATCTCTTAACTTCTATTGCTCTGTGAGAAGGCTGTTTGTCAGAAAATAGTGACAGATGAGAGAATCATTGTATTTAGCCATTTGTTGGCATGCTTAACTTGCCTGTCAATCTGTGGCATGAGTTTAAGTGCATCCAACCATGCCATTGCATTTACATTCCCCCGAGAAGTTCCCAGAGCTCCCTGTTAGCATCTTAACTTTCATTGTTGCCCAGAAAAAGCAAGAAAATTGGGAAAGTAGCTTGGGTGCTTGTGCAGATCACGTTGCAACCCATGCATGTCTGTGCAGAGCACAACAACCTTCTCCATGCTCATCTTGTGCCAGGTCACGGAGAGAAGTAACTGAAAAGAATGCTGCTCCTGATTTGACACGGTGGGGAAGATGGGTTAATACTGCAAAATAAGGGGACTTGTGTGAGCACCCATGATGGCTGGCTGCCTTCCACAGTCCTGCTGGCAGCTGCCTGGTGCCTGCCGGAGCAGCGGCGTGCTGCGGGTCACTCACACAGAGCCGGGAAAGAAGGGAAGGCACAGCGCCGCTGGATTCGCTCTGTGGGCAGCGGGAGGACACTGTAACAGTGTCTTTACTTGCAACTTCTGTTCCTGGCTTTTCTTTTATTTTCTGTGGGTAAGCGCATTTTTTTTCTCCCAAGTGCCTCTTTTTTTTTCTTTTTCTTCTTGTTTCTTTTTTATTTTCCCTTCACTAAGATAAAATAAGTAGCTGAATCTACTTCTGTTTTATGCTTCTTTGAACACCAAGGCATTGTGGATGCTGCATCTTGTGCTGGGATTTTAGCGAGGTGCAGATGAAGGCAAAGGCCTCTCATCTGGCATCTTTTGGCAGGTACTTTGGAGCTCCTCACCTACAGCCAGAGATCTAGCCCAGGGTGTTTTATAGCCAGAAACATGCCTCCTTACTGAGCTGCGTTTGCTGACACAGCTCAAAAATTCACCCTGAAAGAGAGTCCGTGTTATTGCTTGAGACAGTAAAACAGTATTTATTGTGGCTGCTGCTTGGATGAGCTTGATCATAGCTTGAGGGCCTAGCTTTGGAGTAAAATAAATAGTCTCTGCAGCAGGTTCCCATGGTCTGCTGGACAGTCATGTAGAAAAAGCAGAATTGCTTTGACAAGAGTTGGTGAATAGCTTATGTTTAGATAGACTTAGACTGTTTTTAACAATTTAAAAATATTACTGACACTGTCAAGTTGTCTTTAGAAGGTACTTACAGGGAGTTCAGGTCAATGCCAGTGGGAATAAATTGTATTTCAGCATCCTGAAGCTGAGTCTGGAGCTGCATCTATTTGTTTGGCAGCACCGGTTCCACATCCAGAGCTGTAGTCTGGCCTTGGGAACGGGGTGACAGAAGAGCCTAGGAAAGTGTGATATGCTACTAAAATAAGTAATAACTCAAAAACTTATGCACAAAGCAGTAGTTTGGGCATTGCAATAAACTCTATTCAGCAGGAGAAAAGAGGTTGGATTTGAGGCTTCTGGTACCAGTTACATGTGCAATTATTATATACAGTTATTATGAGGTGGATTTGTGGTTCAAAGCACATTTTTAACAGATGAGAGAGGTCAGTGTTATTCTCAGAACTATCAATATGAGTTTCTATTAGAAAAAGGAGGAAATATTTCCCAAATAGTACTTTCATAATAATAAAATAATTAAAGAGAATAGTATCTGCTGCAGCAAGTCTTCTTTTACTCACTAAGCACAGTTTACAGGATAAAATTGAAGACCATTAAATTCCTCAAAAGCAATGACACACTCTGGTATCAGCTGTTCAGATTCTGCCTGGAATACATGCCGTTGCTGTTCAGCTTCAGGATATTATAACCAAAGACACTGGAAGGAAACAGATGAACTCCAGCTTGGGATGGGAGCCAAGCTGAATGTTATTCTAAAAATGTACTTATGTTGTGTCAGGATATCAGGCGAAAATTTTCACCCACCCTTCCTTTTCGGTACATATGATTACAAACATACAGGGTTTTGGACTGTATAGAGTTCAAGGAGAATGACAATAAGATTGAATGCCTATGGGTAGGAATTGGGCTAAAAAACAGGGAAACAAGGCACACTTCCTGTTGGGAGTCTGTTCTAGACCACCCAGTCAGGATGAAGAGGCAGATAAAGTATTCTATCAGTGGCTGGCTGATGTTTCATGACTGCCAGCCCTTGTTCTTGTGGCAGACTTTAACCTGCCACACACTTTAACCTGTCAGCTGGAAACTCAGCACAGCAGAGAGGAGGCAGACCAGGAGGCTCCTGGAATGTGTGGAACAGAACTTTCTGACACAGATGGCAAATGAGCCTACTGGGGACATTGCCCTGCTAGACCTGTTTGTGAACAGAAAAGGGCTGGTGGGGAGATGTGGTGTTTGGAGGCCATTTTGGGTATCGTGACCATGAAATTATAGTTTTCAATTCTTGGTGAAGTAAGGAAGGGGGTCAACAACACCTCTATGTTGGTCTTCCAGAGGGCAGACTTTGGCCTGCTCAGGACACTCATGAATAGAGTTCTTTGGGAAAAAACCCCTTATAACAAAGGAGTCCAGGAATGTTTGACACCCTTTTGGAACGAAATCTTAAAGGTGCAGGAGCAGGCTGTCCCTATGTGTCGAAAAATGAGCTATCAGGAAAGAAGACCAACCTAGCTAAAGAGAGAGCTTTTGCTGGAATTCAGGGAAAAAGAGAGTTTCTGACCTTTGGACGAAGGGGCAGATAACTCATTCCTGAGTACAAGGATGTCATTAGGTCACGTAGAGAGAAAACTAAAATGGCAAAAGCTCAGCTAGAACTTAACCTGGCCAGTCACTGCTGTAAACAATAATAAAAGGTGCTTTTATAAATTAAGAACACAATGAGGGCCAAAGAAAATATCCATTATTTACTGAATGTTGGAGGGAACATTGTCATCAAAGATAAGGAAAAGGCTGAGGCACTTCAACGCCTTCTTTAACCTTAGTCTTTAACAAAAAACTGATATCCTTAGTGCAACCAATTCCCTGGGCTGGAAGACAGGGTCGGGGAGCAGAATAAAACCCCTGCAATCCAAGAGGAAGCAGTAGTGACCTGATGTGCCACTTAAGCACTCACAAGTCCATGGGGCCAGAAAGGATCTACTTGAGAATACTGAGGAAACTATCAAAAGAGCTCACCAAGCCACTCTCCATCGTTTATTATCTGTCTTGGTTAACTGGGAGGTTACACAATGTCATGCCCACCTATAAGAGGGATGAGGATCTGCAGAACTAGAGGCCTGTCAATGCCAGGGAAAGTTATAGAACAGATTATCATGAGTGCTATCACATGGCATGTACAACACAACCAAGGGACCAGGCCCAGCCAGCATGGGTGTAGAAAAGGCAGGTCCTGCCTGACCAGCCTGGTGTCCTTTTATGTCCAGGTGACCCTGGTGATAGACAAGTGGAAGTCTGTGAATATGCCTACTTGGACTTTAGTAAAGACTTTGATACTGTCTGCCAAAGCCTTCTCTTGGAAAAGCTTCAGCTTCAACAAGGCCAAATGCCTGGTCCTGCACTTGGGTCACAACAACCCCATGGAGTGCTCCAGGCTGGAGGAGGAGTGGCTGGAAAGCTGCCCAGTGGAGAAGGACCTGAGAGTGCTGGTCAACAGTGGCTGAACACAAGCCTGAGGTGTGCCCAGGTGGTCACAAATGCCAGTGGCATCTTGGGTTTGATCAGCAACAGTTGGAACAGCAGCATTGGGGCAGTGACCATTCCCCTGTACTCAGCACTGGTGACGCTGCACCTCGAGTGCTATGCCCAGTTCTGGGCTCCTCACAACCAGAAAGACTTTGAGGTGCTGGAGCAAGTCCCGAGAAGGGCAATGGAGCTGGGGAAGGGTCTGGAGCACAAGACCTGAGAGGAGCAGCTGAGGGAGCTGGGGGTGTTTAGCCTGGAGAAAAGGAGGCTCAGGGGAGACCTTATCACTCTCTACAAGTGCCTGAAAGGAGGATGCAGACAGGTGGGGTTGGTCTCTTCTTCCAGGCAATCAGTGACAAGACAAGATAAAATTACCTCAAGCTGCCCAGGAGAGATTCAGGTTGGAAATCAGGAAGAATTTGTTCAGTGAAAGAGTGGTCAGTCATTGGAACAGGCCATCCAGGGCAATGGTGGAATCACCATCCCTGGAAGTATTCAAGAAATGACTGGATGTATCTTATAGTTCTACTGTTTAGTTGGCATGGTGGTCAGTCAAAAGTTGGACTCAATGATCTTGGAGGTCTTTTCCAACCTTAATGATTCTATGATTTAATGATTCTGTGATTCATCATGTTTCTTTCTTCCGCCTTTCTAGCTGAAAATCGACAAGGTTTTGCATGGATGTCTTAGAAAGTCACATAGAAGCAGGCATCAATTTATGGGGATGGAAATATGCCAAGTTATTTGAAACAACAGTGGAAACAGAAAGCCCATGTTCACTGAAATGTCCCAGTCGTAAGAAAGGCAGAATCTCAAGAACACCCTTCTTAAAATTGCAAAGGGTCATTAGTACAAGGACAGACAGTTTGTCCTGTTGGTTTGGAGGTCTAACATTTTAATGACACAGCTATGAAATACTACAGCCACCAACTGTTGTGGTGCTTAAAGTAATTCTTCTGTTGGAGTATGTACCATCCACCAAAAGCCCTTTGTAAATATACTTTAAATCAGTTTGCTTAATGGAATAAGCTACAGCTGTGAAGTGCACAAATGGATCAGATACAATAAGCACTGCTTCTCCAATAAATTTTTTTATTAATGTAACTCTGTCAGTTTATGTGTATCAGCAAACTGTTTTAAGAACACGCTTTTTCTCCGGAGTTGTGTTGTACAGCACGGCCCCCAGGGAACAGCTGGCATGATTCCCTGTACTATTGACGTAGAGGTACAGACTATCTGTGCTGTTTTCTGTATGCCTCGCACCTAAATATTGACTGGAATAAACACTAGCAAAAAATCCTTGCTCTTCTCTGTGTTTATAGGGTCAACAGGAAAACTATACAGAAGGACAACAAAGGTTTTATAGTTCTTGAATAATGCCAGAAGATGAGAGAACATTAAAAAATGATGTGTCATGTACAGGGAGGGGAGGGTTTGGGGAAGTCATATCTGGGGTATTTAGGTGATAGTTTGCAAAATGTGTTCAAAGTAATACTACAAATAAAATAGGAAAATTTCTTACACCTAACAAGGAAGAAAAAGCAATGCAAGTTTGGACTTCAAGTATTCAAATAAAACAACTGAGCAACAAAGAGGATTGGCAGAGGGGAGGATGGGGAACTAGAAATTCTACGGAAAAAGATATCAGTTGAGATCTGCTGGTAGCAGTGTTGTGGAAAATCTAGTGTGACCAAAGGGATGTTTTCTGGCTCTGTTTCCTGTGAAGCATATTCTTCTACTTCCTCCTCAGATACAGAAAAAGCTTGTCTGCTGTGGGACTGCTGCAATGGTATTACTGTGGAAAGAGTGTAGGAGTCTTTTTATCTATTTATACTCATTTTATGCATGCAGCATTAGAAGAGGTGGTCGGGTAAAGCTCACTAGTTCTAGTTATAAGTAAGTCAAGCACTTAGCTGCATCTCAAATGGGATGAGAGGAAAGAAAATTGTTGTTGAAGAAGCCCAAACATCTGTTTTTGTAAAACTGAACTGTGAATTTAAGAATATACATTTAATGATTTATCAATACAGTATGTCCAAGAAAAAGAAAAAATGTATTTAATTACTAGATTAATAATAATAATAATAATTCTTACATGTACACATTTTTATAAAGTGTTGCAGTAGATATTTGTTATTCCCTAGATCCACTTTGTTCTTTTAGGAGAATTAAAATGATTGTAGGTATGATCTGGTACTATGTCCAAAATCACCTTATCAGTATCAGTGACTTGGCAGAGAACAATTTATGGAATACTAAGTGGTTCTTCACTCAATCTCAGTGTTTGTACTAGCCTAGAAACCTACCAAAGCCTGACCATTGCTGAAAAATGGAAGATGTTGCTTGGATGTGAAGAAGCATGATGACAGCAACAGCTGGACCTCCTGAAATAGTTTACCTACATCAAATGTATAGTATCTGTGTATTCTCCAGGCAGTGGTAATTTCAGTCAGGGGTAACTGTAAAAGGAAAAATTTGTCTCCTGCTTCAAAATAGAAAAGCCACACCTCCTCCGTACTTCTTCCAACAACCCTTCCAGGAGCAACTCCTACACTAACTTTAGTACAGTGGGTGGTTCTGTTCAAGTGAACCATTTACTGTGTTACCATTTGTTTTCAACACAGTGAATCATATTCCTGTAAAGCTTGACTAACTTACTATCAAAATATTAGCTGGATATGACTCCATACTGTATAAGCAGCTTATTTCTGTATCTGCCTAGTGCAGTGATATAATGAAAGTATTGATGGGAAGAGTCCTGTTTCACACAGCATTGTGCTAAGCTAATACAATGACACAGAAACTTGCTAAGACACTGTAAAGTATTAAAATATGAATATTTAATATTGATATACAGAATATATGAATGTTAATCTTGCCCATTGTAGTTCCTAGATACTGCCTTGGGGCATTAGGAAATAGGGTTATTCTGATTAATCCAAGACTTGTAGCACATGAGCACATGTGTATTGTCCTGATAAGGTTAAAAATTATGCTTTACCATGTAAACATATTAGGAGTATAAACTATTTCGAATTACTCATGACTTTAAGGCGATGATAAAAACTTATTGACTTTTCTAATTGTTTGAAGAATAATTCTCTCTTTATTGTCTCCATTGGAATTTATTAGCAATTTCTAGAACACTTTAAAAGTCTGTAAATCTAAGTTATTAATGGCTTTGCTCTATTTGTAGACAGAAGAGCCTAAGCTTTTTTCTTGACATTAACAAAAACTGAAAGAGCATAGCTTTAGATTAGATGTTAGAAAAAAACCCTTTACTGTGAGGGCAGTGAAGCTCTGGAACCGGCTGCCCAGAGAGGCTGCAGATTCCCCATCCCTGTAAGTATTTAAGACCAGACTGGATGAGGTCTTGTGGAAGGTGCCTGTGTCCATGGTCCAGGGGTTGGAACTAGTTGATCTTTTAGGCCCCTTCTCAGCCAAACCATCCTATGATTCTATGTTTCTATGAACAGAACCAAAACCCAGCTCCCCATATCATAGGACAGTTCTGACCCGTGATCCTGGTGCATGCTTAGTCATTGCTTATCATATGGAAACTGGCAAATCTGAAAAGATATGAAGAAAGAAACCAGTTCTGGATGTCCAGCCTTTGTCAAATAGGTACTGTGTAACTGCCTCATACCTTTTCTTCATTAAATATTCTAACTGTTTCTGAAAGGATTAAAATAATGAAGGGAATATTTAATGAATTTCTGACCATGACTGAAAAGCGCTACATGGGACAGTAAGTTTTCCTATTTGCAAATTTGGAACTGAGATTAGCACTGACACCCACTATAGCTGTGTACTAGCCACAGGAGTAAAACTTCATCTTTTTCAGGTTTCCAAGGCAGCTTTTAATAGAGGATCTCTGCACTCTATCCAGCTGCTCTGAATTTCTGCTTATCTTGTTGAGGAACCGTTCTGTCAGCTGAGAATGTTTAAGATGAAGTTAGCTGTAGTTTTGGGCTAGGAAATTGCAAATGCCATATGGAAATTATATTCAGATTATCATGAAATACAGAGTATTAATAATTAAATGCAGAGATGTCATGAAACTGGCATACGAATAGATACATAAAACAGATACATACACAGATCAGTTTAATACAAAGTGACTTGAGTATGCATATAATTAACATAAACGCAAAAGAGTTTGTGTTGCAATAAATATAGACACCAGCTACTGAAGATGTTGCATAAATGCAGCTCTTGTTAGTTTAATACTCTGCCAGTCATAAGTGATGCCAATTCTGATTAACCTCTGGGTACCACTATGGGAAAAACAGTTAAATAGTAATAATGATTTACAGATACTTAGAAAACATATTTACATTGATGAAAGGCATAGAAGAGAAATCTGCAAAAATAAGGTCATCAGCCGGAGTATTCTGAGGTCAAAAGGCAAGCTGAATTTTACCAAGTTCAAAGGAAGGCCAAAGGTGACAGATATGCAAAAGTAGATGCTGAAATTGGCAACAGAAGAAATATCTTTGTCAGTAAAGGAGAACATGCCATGGCTCTAAAAGTTAAAAGAAGTACATAATAAAAAATATTTGGTAAAAAATTAATGGGCATTTACTCTTCATTTTAAAGAATATGAGGGGAATGGCATTGTGATACTTTGTTGGTAAAGGGGATTGAATGTTAATAGAGATAATTGACTGACTTGGAAACTTATTCATGCATATATAAGCAGATTTAGCAGGCAACACTGAAAACAGAGAATCAACATAAATTATTGCAGAGACTAGCCAACTTTTGGAAAGTATTACATCTACTCATGCCATTTTATGAAATACTAAATGCATTTAAAAGAAAAAAAAGTTGCATATAGCCTTGATCAATTTTTTAAAGATTTGTAACTGAAAAAACATTTTATTTCTGTATAACAAAATTCCAAGAGAGAAGTCCTTCATGGAAGATGTATCCCAATAACAGACTTCTAGGAAACCTGTAAAGGAAATCAAGCAGGTATTCTTCAGGAATATGTCTCATTTATTCCCAAAATTTTTAAGAGAAACCTCTCAACTTGATGGGTCACAGGTCATAGTCAATCCCTGTACAAATACCAATATGGACTAAGACAGTCATAGTAGAATCCTCTGATGAAGACAGGAATAAATTTAGAAATAAATTTAGGACATGTTATTAGATGCCTCTCTTGGGAAAAGTGATGGTGTAGTTGAGGGGAGCATATGCTTCCTCAGAATCAGAGGACATGGCAATGACATGAAGATACAAGCCAGCAGCAACCATCCCAGATGTCTTTTTGAAGACTTGGAAGACAAACAATAAATGACTGGAGTGTGTGAATGCATGAAATACCAGAATCGTGAGGAAGGGAAAAACATGGGGCAAAAGAAATAAGTGGTACTGAAATTTCCTGAAGAGTCCACTCAGAGCACGTATGCCTGAGGATTGGACATTGGAATGTCTACAGACAATAGACACCTGGTCCTATCTCTAAGGTGAGAGATCCAAAACTCTCAGATTGGCTCAAATAGGAACCTGGATTTAAATGTGACTTTAAAAGTAATATAGATATGAAAATTTGACAACTTTTAAAAGTTTTTATTCAAATTTGTGCTGAGTTTATTAAAAACATAGAAAGATTGAGTCTGAACTGTTTTCTTTAAAAATAAAATATTTAGATTTTTTACTGCAAAATTCCTACTTTGTTTCAAAACAATGTATAATTCCAAAGATAAAAGGAAAAAAAAACCAAAACAAAACAAAATTAAAGATGCGGGAATATTATCAAAACACTGTGGAGTATTAATTATTAGCTAAATCACTGTGGTTTTATGCTAATTCTTAGCTCTCTAAATTGGAAGGCAGTATAGTTTCATCTTAATTTCAATGGAGAAGATTTTAAGTTCTGCTGCAGTTCATTGCAACTGAGAAAGGCTAAGAACACACTGGTATATTTTGATAAAATAACTAAAAATCAATGTTTAGCCTCATGTTATTCCTAATTTCAAAAGGGTGTCTGGTAATCAAATTCACCATCTTGACAGCAATTGTTAAAACCTTTTGCAAAATTTAACAGATACTCTCCGTGGTGTTTTTTATAGATATATATATACACATGTATCAATCATAAATATTCCATGTATTTTCACAGATTTTTTCTGAGATAGTGAAGGGGAGGTACAGACACACTCTGAAATTATTCATTAAACAGAACAACATAACCACGTGTCATACACTGGAACGACAGTCAGTTCTGGCTGAGCTGAACTGGGAGGCAGAGTGCAGGCAAGTGGCTTCCTGCAGCCCAACATTTCTCTGACACGGAGTCATAGAGTAGTTTGGGTTGGAAGGGACCTTTAAAGGCCATCTAGTCCAACCCCCTGTCCACCCCTGCAATAAGCAGAGATATCTTCAAGTAGATCTGATTGCTCAGAGTCCTATCCAGCCTGACCTTGAATGCTAGGCTGCCTCTGCAATCAAATTATTTCCTTGCCAGCTCTGATTTTTTCCATGCTCCAGTGTTTCACTAAGAGAAGGCTGTTAGAACAGATATAGCTGTGTTTTCTTGTTACTTATGTGATGTCAGTTTCATTATCAGTAGATCTTATATGTGGAAAAAAGGTCACTTCTGCCATCTTAAAGCTGAATGTTGTGAAGGGTACAATCCAGAATCCCTCCCCTTATACCTGAAAGGTTTTCATTATACATTGTACCTAAAAGTGCCTTATACTATTTAACTCACATGGAGAGCTGAGTGACATTTCTCCATCTATAAAAAAGTACCCTGAATGTCCTCAGACCTCTAAAAGGAACTGTGCTGCTCTGGGTTTCACAGACTTTAAACAATTTTTAGTGGAAAACTGAAATTGGCTAGAATGAATATAAAGATGTATAAAATGTTTTTCAACACTGATGCATTTTATTCTCATTTGCATCCCTCATTGCCCTCCATCTACTTCACTTAGAAGGATCAGCTCAGTACAAGTTATTTTCTCAGGTAAACATTCTCATTATTTTTTTAGTCTGGTTTTTGGTCTATTTTGGTTTTTCTTTTAATTTTTGTTTGCTTTTCCTTTTGGTGCAATCAGATAACTTTATCAAGCAGATATTCTCATGTGCATGGCAACTTCTTCATCCCATCTTCCTCACCCACTTTACTGAACCTTTCCCTGCTGTCACAGTGACAATCTGAAAGACAGAAAATTCCACACTTCTGGTGCTAGTTTTCATCCGTGGATAAATGGTGATGAGGTACGTGCATTTGTTCCCTGCTTTGTTCATTTCAGTCCTTAACACTGACAGAGCTAGGTGCAGATGTTCTCTCTAGGACTGACTTCTGGGGTAATTGCTCCACACTTGAAATTTACCTTCACACATCTACTGCTGTAAGACTTATTTTGGACTCAGAGATTTTATGGTTACGATTGCTAGGGATATTTTATTTAACTTCATAAGGCAACTAGTCAACTGGTATCAATTAACATTGTGTTTCTAACTTCTATAGATCTATATTGAGTTGCCACAACCACAGAGTTGGCCTAAAATTTCTTTGGCCTGGGGACATGTTCCTGCAAGAATTCCTTAATTAACACCAAATTTTCATCAGTCCTTTCTCCCCTCTCCTTCTAATTGCTACTGCTATGGTACCTGCAGAGAAAGGACGTATCTGTGAATCAATTGTTGTTCTGAATGATCACTGATGTGTGTTTTCCTTTTCACTGGGGACAAGATATTACAGGTGAAGAAAGATGCTTGGTCTTTCCAAATGTGTTTAATTTTTCATTGAAACTTGAGTTTCCTTGTATTTATTTTTATTCTCTCTTCAATAGCCAGATTCTCCACCTCAAGTTAAACATTATTGCATGTTTAAATGAAGACAATAGAAATGATGGACTATATAAAAGCAATTAAGAGTAAAGGAGAACTGATTCATTTATTTTAGCTCATTACATCTTCATGTTTTAATGTTTTTAACATTTTGAAATCTGCCCAAAAAAGTAATTTTAACCATTCTCTTCTTGGGTATTGCACATAAAAAATGTTTAAGAAACATCTGCTCAGTCACTAAGTTCATTGTTTAGAGTTCCAGTTCTGTAGTTCGCGATTTACATTATCTAAGTTTATTAAATAATCACTTAACAATTTCTGTAAGCAAATATTACTTCTGCTTCTACTGATAATATGTGTATCACTGAAGAGCTAACATCTCACACATTCACTGTTTCTGTCCTCAACAAACATCCTGTTAATTACACTAATGAGTTTTCTAGTATTGGTCTTGGTTCATATGATCTATTCAGTCATAAACAACAGTTTATTCTCTACTTGTGTCCTGTACGAATCAATTGGTTGTGTAAGACACTTTCTTGTTCCTACTAAGAAGATGCATGCAGTGCAGTGAGATGCATGCATGTGCTTTAAAAATGGATGACCAACTGACTAACTAAATGCTAATTAAATTTACTGAAATATTTGCAGTAATTCTTTAATTCAGTTTTACTTCAAAACTCTTTCATAGTACATCAAAAAAAAAAGGAAAACCTTAACAGGGAAACAGTTTTGGTGCTTAAGAAATTAAGGTCATTGTAATGTATAAAACTTGGAAAATCTTAACCTCATGGGTTTTGTTGAGAAATTATGTCACATTTAGGTAGAAACAACAATTGCTTAGGTGCAATTCAATATGCTTTTGCTCTTTTCCTGTTGATTTGGATGTATTCATTTGATCTGGCTTTACTGGGGGAATCACCATGTATGCTGCATTTTAGGAAATGTTGATTCCTGTGGACAACCCTTTGCTATTAGATTCTTTGATCATCACTACTTTCAGCACAATTTACTTTCACCTTCTTGTAGGAAGAAAGCAACAGAAATTAGAGATAGAAAAACCTATTGGGCCATTCCCTTCTTTCCATTCTGCCAGAATAGGGTTGTTTCCTACAGTACATGAGAGAGTTTACTTTGCTTTGCCGTGAAACAGCCACCACCTCGTGGTACACCTTGCTGATACAGGAAGGGCAGTGTGTATAAAAAGCCCGTGGGCTTTATGGAACTGCAGGCCAGAATTGTAAGCAAGCAGCAAGATCTGCACTGTAGGAGCAGACAGCAAACTGCCATACACTAATAGAAACAAAGCCCAGTGCAAGATGTCAGTCCTCATATTTTTCGGATAAAACCACCTTTACCAAAGAATGCAGATTCAAGTTCACCGAAACATGAAATGCTTGTTGATTTTCCCAAGGTATGCCATCAAGGGAAGGAAGCCTAGAAGAACCCTCCATGCTTCATTTCAATCTCTACCAAAAAAA